>OY728122.1:2141600023-2142145023 GCA_963277665.1 Viscum album | reverse complement strand
AGCATCCAATTTTGCTTATCATCTCCAAGGTCTCTACCAAAACTAGGAGAACCCATCACATACAATGTGGTATTGAATCTAAAACTATGGTGACACTTAAGTGGTCACTAGGATATCTCATAAGAAAATTCCAACTAAGACTCATGGGAAACACCCAGGGTCCCATAACAAGCATTTATCAAGGAAACTATAATAATAACCATCACACTAGGGTCCTATATAATAATATAAATAAAAGTTTTTATTCAATAAATTAAATAAAATCTCATTTTTCCTTAACATTACAGAGTCTTAGAGAAAAGAAATTTCAAGTAAGAGTTATAGAAGAATATTTTTATAGATAATACTTGGATATTAATTTACCAATCTCCACATAGAAGTCTATGTAAGTTATCCTCTAATTTATTTTTAACCATTTACTTATCCATAATTATGTATAACTAGAATAAATTAAAAAAAAATTCATTCACAATCTATTGGTGGAATTACTATTTAGTTTTTAATTAGAATTTTGATTAAATGAAACCTCATGATAATAATGCTAAAAAGACAAATTATGAATTTTATCATATTATGAGAAACATTTAAGTAAGATTATAGTATAAAATTATACGAAAATTCATAGAAGTGGCTTATAACACATTAATTTACCATCCTAGTTAATATATATATACCCTCAAAGGGTTAAGTACTAATTCAAACAAAGATGTTATCAATATATACAGGTTCAGTCATGCCAACCTGAGTTCAATTATATGGGTCTAAATTTCCAATTTGTTGAGGAAATGATCAATAAATTGTAATTGGTATCCAATTTAAGTGAAAACCATTAATAGTTAATTTTTAAAATATATAAAGAAAACCCATAAAAGGTTTCACATATAAGAATATATTGATAAGATTGACCTATACGAGGAGTGTAAATCATATAAGGATTCAATTTTATGGATTTTCATTCCAATGTGTTTTAGGCATGATTCTTTATAAGTTTCAATAGGAAAACTATTTAAATAAAATCCATTCCTAATAATTTATATTTATGATGAAATAAAACATCCAACTAATTTAACCTCTTTACAGAGTTTATTTTACAAACATATTTATATCTACCTACAGGGATTGAATCAAGAATATAAGGATATTGTTTTATGGATAGTAATTCCCAATTTGTAGAGGAAAATGATTCATAAGAATACCATTTAAATGAAATAGATAATCATTTAATAGGATTTATTAAAAAAAATAAATTTTTATTTTCATTTAATGATTCCATTTTGGTTAAATTTTCTACTGTTTTGAGGTAATTTAATTTCATAAATTAATTCTGACCAACTGAATGGAATGAAATTATCAAGAAATATAGGAAAAAACCATTTAGGTTGATTTATACACTTTATTTACCCAACCATTATCAATAACTATATCAAATAAAGTTATCACATAAGTAATGAATAAGGGTATACAAGGTATGTAGTCATGTAAGAAAGGTATGAAAACAATCATGCTAATAGAATGTGAATCCTATGTGCCTAAAATGATTCATGAACAAACCTAATCTCTTTCTATATCAATCCAAGAGATAATTTTTAAAAATTAGTAACCAAAATAATGATAAAAAATCACTCAATGTGAAAAAAGAATCAATAACAATTGAAAAATTCAAGAACAAAAAGTCCATTCCTTGGGAACTTGGTCCTTCCCCCATGCATGGGTTGAACATTCCTATAAATGTGATACTTAAAAACTTTAAAAACATTCCTAGTCTCTTTTATAACATCCCTAAAGAGTAATATAAAGGGAAAAATTCTTTAAAACCACTTTATGATGTCTCAAACCAGGTTCAATCATGACTAACTAGATCCAAGCACCACAAGCCCCTAGTGTGCCTCCCTGTATGCTTGAGGATTCCTTGTAGTAGTGGGGGTATAATGATTGTATAGTGGGGGGGATATATCCTCGGGATTAGTACTAAATATAATAGGGTAATAAATAAAATGAGATAAATATCAAACAAATTATGAAAAATTGATAACCTGATAAGTACCAATAAAACTAACCATGCATGAATAAAAGATACTACATGTATAAAGGATTCTATAATAATAGAATGTAATAAACAATCAATAGTTCCATATAAAAGTAATTAAATTAATGAATAAAAGGTATCTAACACCTATAGGTAGAATGATTCTATTATTAGTCCACAAATCCCATGCCAAATACCAACCCATGATATACACCAACAAGAGGCACAATCCATAGTCCTATCCTCCATCTATGTGATTTTATTAGGTACCCAGCAAAAGACTAATTTTTTTTGTGATTAAAAATAATTATTTGACCACTAATAGTTTCTAATTCATTTCTTTATAGTGATTATAAAATATAACAATGTGTAATATAAAAATAAAAAAACGCTAATTGTACGTGAACTAAGGAAAAACACCGCCTTAGCTAAATCCAGTTTTCCTGTGACCATATCAATAATAATGTAGTCATAGGACTCATGAAATAAGAAAAATAATCTAAGAACATGCATATATGGTGAATCTATAGGATGGTTTGGGGAATTCCCTTGTAATGAAACCAACCACATCCAAGGAATTCTATGAGGCAATCTGTGAATAAAACTAGTGAGCCAAACCATAGTGATCAGGCCATGATGTATAGCTCTGGAGTAAAATTTGAGGGACAAAACACCTATTTTTCACCTTCTAATAGGGGTCTAACTTAGTGGGTGGAACAAGTAAAAGGTAATATCAAGAAATTATGGATTGGAATCCAAATAGACAATATGACACATTCTATGTCCAAGGACATCAAGAAGAATCTGAGATTTTATCCTTGACATTCTAATTTTTCTCGTGTTCTACGTGAATCACCAATTTAAAGATGATTAATTCATGAATATAAGACACTAACTAGATCCAAGTCATGGTTACCCCTTGGAATTTACATCAATGAATCATTTGAAATCCACTGAATTCATTCTTGGAATTCAAAATTAAAACTCAAGACATTCCCATGGCATGCCCCACTTTTGAACCATAGTCAATACTGATTATTATAAACAAAGAATTTAACTTTATTTAAAAATAGGAGTTTTATAAAGGATCTATAAGTGAATCAGGATTTAGGATCAAGGAATTATAGTTAAAACATACCCAAATACATTCATTAATTGAAAAACAATTTAATTTTATAATACCATTCGTAGGTTATTGCATTTCATTAATAAAATAAAAACATACAAACACATTTTCCTTAATTTTATATACTTAAAAGTTCCCATAAAAACAATTAGTAAGTTACAAGGAATCCTAGAACGAAAATCCAAGGAACTCATGTTATACTTCATAGGTGAATGTAATGTATTTATATCAATGATTTTATTAAAATCCAAATACAACCTTGGAGGTTTCTTGTAAGGTTTCCCATGAGGTACTTATCTCATTTAATAATTAAATTAGTATATTTTTTTAGAAACATATAAAAATAAATGAACAAGGAAAATATAATTTATTCATGGAACTATAAGCGCTAAAGTAATTTAAGTAACCCAAAACAATCCTAGGGCCCATGTACGAGTTCTATAATTCAAGTGGTATTCCAAAAACACCCTAAGGGCTAGTTGGATAAACATAAAAGTTAGTGTTTTTATTTTTATAGTCCCAAATGAATGTATTTAATTCTCTAAGGTCAACGCGTACTGGTTATAGGGATATTTGACATGGCTAGTGAGGATTTACTATGAAGCCTAGTGCTACGATGTGGCAAGTGGGGTGATTCCACGGTACATGCACTCGAGTCCCACATCGAGGCATGAGTGGTTATGGGAATGAAATATTAGTCATAACTACATCCCATCATATAAAAAGGCCTTTTTAGAGGGGGATATCAAGTCATCCCCCTTGGTGGATAGTGATCCCTACTAAAGAATAAAACCATAATGAAGTGAACCAAAGAGAACAATATTGTGATGGAGGGTCCTACAACCCCAACTAAGATCGTACAATTGGCATCAAAGGGAGGAGGAAACCATTATATTTACAAGGAAATAATATATGGGGATAATTTTAGAGTTCCAAATGAATTTAGGTAATTCCCTAGGGTGAAGGAGTGCTGGATAAAGGTTGATACAACATTACTTATGCACTTTCACAATAAAGCTTGGTGCTACATATTATCACATGAGGATGGTCTGCAGCACCAACAGTAAATACCACATTGGGTTATGGAGTGGTGATGAACATGTAACATAAGTCCCAACTATCTCTCTCCTCATCACAAGGTCTTTTCATATAGGGAGATGAATTGAAACCCCTTGGTGGAATGTATGCCCTAATAAAGAGAAAAATTGCGAGGTAGTGAGACAAGAAAATAATATTGTGATTTAAGTTCCTTTAGAAACAATTGAGATCCTATAATGGAGAAACTAAGCTATATTATGAAAAAAATTGTGAGGTTTCTTAGGATAGTGAACCCCAGTCTCATCAAAGGATCAAACACATCCTTTCTCAGCACACTACTAGGTCTCCGCACTATTCTCGCTCATCTATGGAAGGATCCGCTCCACGAGATATAGGTCGATACTCCAAATATCATGTAGTCCCGTGAAAAAGTATCTCAACGGCCCGCCTAAACATTGGGATCTCAACACAACAGACGGTGCGTCAATCGGACACCCGGTCCGTGAGGAATTGGCATTTCCGTCCCGGGGGCCTGGTTGGATTTTAGGTTCATACCTACCCGAATGTACCCCAACTATGTCCAAAACTCAAATGGGGTATTCCAAAAGAACCATCTTGATCTAAGCATTCGGTCTCCACAAAAGTTCGTCGATCGGACACCTGTAGCCCATGATATGGGCGAAAATGTGATTTTGGGTCAATCGGGTCCAGACAGGGGTCCGACTTAATCCGCGGGTCCGACCTGGTCTACGGGTCTGACCCGACCCGTGGGAGTGGCCCGACCCAAGGGTGGCCTAGCCCAATGGCGGCCCGGCCCGGTGGGGCGGCCCGGCCCGGTAGTGGCCCGACCCGATAGGGCGGCCCGACCGGGTGGCGACCTGGTGGCCTACCCTAGCCGCGCCTTGGGGGGAGGTGCGCGCCCCCTGGCTCCCGAACGGTTGAACCATTTGGGTGGAACCAAAATGGAGCCAGGTGGTGCCGGTACAGCTCACGCATGACCGGACGGGGTCCCACTCCTCCCGGCTGGCCGAGCGGCCAACCGCTTCGGCTCCTCCACTGCGGCCCACCCTGGCCGTGGCTCCCTTGCTCTACGCGGTGTGAGGATGCCGTGCCACTCCATCCTCCGCCGCGTCCCACCTGGATGCGGCCTCTTCCACCTACGCGGTGTGATAGAGCCACGCCCCGCCATGGTTGCGGCCCTAGTCTCCTCTGTGCAGTGCGTCAGCGTCTCTCCCTTCCACCGCGGCGCAGCCTGGCCGCAGCCCCCCTTTTATCCGCGCGGCACAATGGTGTCACACCCTTCTAACAACTCAGAGGCCATGCGTTGCCGGTTTCATCACAGCCGACCCATTACCGGGCACCGTTTCTCCACCGCGGTCATAATCAAGTGAGGAAGTAAATTAAGGAGGAGGGTCGGTCCGTGTTCGTGCGGTCCGAGCCCTCCTTGTTTCGGTGATATCAATAGTCCATTCACAATCATAATTTGATCAATGATGATCAGAGGGTAAAACTCAATCTTAAAATATACCCTTCCTCGTTTGTCGATCATTTAGGAAGTCGTGGAAAGGCGGACGTCGTTCCGTTGACGTCGAGAAGCATCCAGGGTAGGAGACCGACGAAGAAGCGTCATCAGCGTTCTTCACGGCCGGCTCCTTCTCTTTTGTCTCAGTCGAAGATCGAAGAAAGAGTTCATCATTCTTTGGTGGATGATGAATATTCTTTCTTCACATTCTTCATTGAGAGATAATTCTCTAAGGGTTCTCTAAGTTCTCTCTCAAATATCAACCAATTTTATAGATGCCAACCAAAATGAAATAATTGATTTGTCTATTATTTAATTTTTGGCATGAATTCAAAATAATTGAAAAGGTTCCAATTAATTAAATTGAAAAATTAAATTAATTAATTGTGGGGGATGGCACATTAAATTAATGGGAAAAGATGGAGAGTTTTCTCTCAGATAAATGGGGGGGGGGGTTAAAGGGATTTTAAATCTTATGTGGGCCCCAACATAGATATCCTCCCAAGGGAGGGTATGTGAGGGTGGCCCCCCCACCGTAAACTCTCATGGAAGGTTATTGTGTGGTGAACCCCACCTCTAACCTCCTCTTGGAGGTTTCAACCACCAAAAAATAAAAATAAGTTATCACCTTATTTTTATTTAATTTTATTAAAAACCGAAAATCTTACATCCATTATCGTTAGAACGCAACTGCGATGAAGGTCTCACTAAGGAATCACCAATGCTGTGAGTTCAACGGTGCCCTCAAATTTCAATTTTGAGCGCCGGTTCAAATGATATAAAATCTGGATCATACGTTTTCTGAACATACCCAAACAAAACATCAGAAATTTATTCCAGGCACACTGAGTCTCGGAATCAAGCACCATAAATATTCATGGACTCGTATAATTCCCATGTATTTAAAAAAATCCTTGGAAATTACGGATCTTTACATTCTCCCCACCTCAGGGATTCATGTCACAGTAAGCTACAACTCGAACTAAGGGAACAAATGGGGGAAATGAGCACGCATCTGAGCCTCCCACTCCCATTTGATCTTCTAGAGGTTCTCGTGCTGTCAGCGTACGCGTACTACAGGTATCGACCATCTGGGTAGGACCCACTCCTATCAATTATCAATCTTCATTGGAACCTCCGTGAAAGTTGCCCCATCATCGATGTCCATCTCCCCATGGCCGATGATGTGGGATGAGTCATGCACGTATCTCCCCAGTTGAGATATATGGAAGACGTCATGAACGCAGTGCAACTAAGGTGGAAGAGCTAAGCGGTAAGCCACCTCACCTACTCTGCTGAGAACCTGGAATGGTCGAATGAACCACAGAGAAAACTTGCCACCTCAGCCAAATCTTCGTAGACCTCATAGAGGTGAGACCCGTAGAAATATGTGGTCCCCATCCTCAAACTCCAGAGGCCTGCATCTCCTGTAATCATATGACTTTTTCCTACTCTTTACAGTCTTCATCTGCTCCTGGATGATCTGCACCTTCTCCGTGGTAGCCCATACCATCTCTAGTCCCACTAATTCTAACTCCCCTAGGTCTATCCCACATAGTGGCGATCTACAAGGTCGACCATACAAGGACTCAAATAGTGCCATACCTTTGGTGGAGTGATAGATGTTGTTATAGGGAAACTGCACCAAAGGTATGTGGTCCTCCCAGCTACGACCAATGTCGGGAACGCATGCACGGAGCATGTCCTCGAGAGTCTGAATGGTCCTATCAGTATGGACATCCGTATGAGGATAGAAGGCGGTTCTCAGACATAGTTGCATCTCGAAAGCCTCCTGAATCCCCTTCCATAGCCGAGAAGTAAACCGCGCATTAAGGTTGGAGACAATAGAAGAAGGTACTCCTTGGAAACGCACAATCTCTTGAACATTTATGCATCCCAAGCTCTCTACTGATCCCTGCTCTCTGATTAGTAGGAATTGGGCCTACTTGGTGAGTTAGTAAACCATCACCCAAATCAAGTCGTGACACCTGGATGTACGTGGAAGACCCATCACTAAGTCTATGGATATCCCATCCCACTTCCTCTCTGGGAACTCTAAGGGCTGAACCAAGCCTGCTGGTACCTGGTGCTCTGCCCTTACTTGCTAACAAGTGAGGCATCCTGAGAGAAACTCTTCAACCACCTTCTTCATACCTGGCCACCAGTGATATCGTCAAATGTCCTGGTACATCTTCGCCACTCCGGGATGTACTGCCAGAGGGGATGTTTTAAACTTCCTCAACACTTCCGCTTGAAGTGACACTGGCACCATAGTACATCCTCTAAAGAGGATGACGTGATCCCCACCTTCAGAAAATCCATCAGGTGCTTGTCATGTGGATAACTAAACACGTCGTGTCTCGTAGTCAGCGTCTACATGTTGTGCCTCCCTGAATCACTGAAGAAGTGGAGGAGTGACTATAGGAGACTATAGATAGGCGTCTCTATCCCAATCCACAAAGGATCTCTGCAAGGAATCTAGCTACTCTATTTCCTCTCCTAGTATCTATATACCAGACCTCCTACACAGCATATCTGCAACAATGTTCCCTTTACCAAGAGTATATACAATCTTGAAGTCATAGTCCTAGAGGAACTCAAGCCATCTCCACAATCTAATGTTCAGGTCCTTTTGAGATAAATATACCTAAGACTATTGTGATCAAAGTAGAATATGAAATGCTCACCCATTAGATAGTGTCTCTATATCTTCAAGGAGAAGACCACTACTTCTAACTCTAGGTCATGGGTAGCATAGTTCTGCTCGTGCTGTCTCAGCTACTGAGAACCATATGTAATCACTACTCGCTCTTGCATCAGGACATAACCATGTCCGGTCCCTGATGCATCACATTAAACTCTGTAACTTACGCCCCGCTCTGGAAGCCTCATGATGGGGGCACTAGTCAGCCTATGCATCAGCTCCTGAAATCTCTGCTGGCATCTTTCTGACCAGACTAAGGGTTTCCCCTTCTTCGTCAAGGCTGATAGTGGTGCGGCAACTCCAGAGAATTATGCAAGGAATATCTGGTAGTTCCCAGCTAATCCCAAGAAACTCTGTACCTCCATCACACTCCTGGGTGGCTCCCAAATAAGTACCGCCTCAATCTTCGCTGGATCTACTGCAACTCCAACCTCCGAGATGACATGTCCAAAGAAGTGAACCTCTCAAATCCCAAACTACCACTTCGAGAACTTACCATAAGGCTAGTGCTATCGTAGTGTGTCTAGTACTACCTACAAATGGTAGGCACGATCCTCCTCAGTAGTCGAGTAGATCATAATGTCGTCGATGAAGACTACGACAAAGCTATCAAGGTAGGGCTGGAAGATCTAGTTCATGAGACATATGAATACTACTAGAGCATTTTTTACGCCGAAGGGAATAACTAGGAACTCATAGTGGTCGTACCGACACCTGAAGGACATCTTATGCACATCCTCATCTCGAAGTATGAGCTGGTGATAGCCTGATCTAAGGTCTATCATCGAGAACCATCGAGCTTCCTTGAGCTGATCAAAGTGGCCGTCAATCCTCGGGTGAGGGTACTTGTTCTTCCCGGTCACCTGTTTCAGGCGATGGTAGTCGACACAGAGCCTCAAGCTCCCATACACCTTCTTGCTGAACATAATCGGGGCTTCCCAGTGTGAAACCTTGGGCCAGATGAATCCCTTCCCCAAAAAGTCCTCTAGCTTTACACACAGCTCATGAAGCTCAGCGGGAGCCATCTGATATACTGGAGAAGAT
The DNA here is from genome assembly GCA_963277665.1 of Viscum album. Classification (NCBI taxonomy): domain Eukaryota; kingdom Viridiplantae; phylum Streptophyta; class Magnoliopsida; order Santalales; family Viscaceae; genus Viscum; species Viscum album. The sequence continues at coordinate 2,142,135,563 of OY728122.1, read as the reverse complement.
ATATGTGTCGTCCTGGGGTACAGATCAATGTAGAAGTCCACATATCTGTGAGCAGGTAGTATTGGAACATCTTTAGGGAAGAAAACCAAGTACTGGTCCACCACTACTGGATAAGTTAGACTCTACACATCAATTGCTTCGAGGATAAGGCAAGCCAACTGGTGAGTGGTCAGTTACACCCTCCTCCAAGTAAGTCTGTCCTGTGCTGCAAAGTCTCCCTTCTCACTGGTGAAGGTGAACCTGATCCCATCCATGTGGACCCACCATACATTGCACCTAATATAGTCTATTTGATCATGGAGTTTAGATAACCAGTCTATACCCAAGATGACGTCGTAAGGCCTCGAAGCCACTATGAGGAGATCCTAGCCGAAGCTCTCGCCTCCTAGAGTAAGGTCACACTATCGACACTATAGCGTAATTGTCGAGTCTACTCCCATAGGAGTATCTAGCCGTAAGGATCTAGCCGACGGCTTCGTCGAAATATCCAAGCTCCGAATGAGGGCAGTGGAAATGAAAGAATGACTAGAACCTATGTCTATAAGAACTGCAGCTAAGGTGGAGTTGACTCTGATCATACCTCGAATCATCTCCGGAACACCATGGTCGTATACCTCAGCTCCCTGAAGCTAAGATCTCCCCTATTTGCCAGCTCCATGTGGTCGGGGTGGTCCTCCTAGTGGTGGTGGTGGTAACACCTCATAATATCATCCACCACCAGCTGCTCGACCTGCTCTTCTGCCATGTCTATCTACGCCCTATGGACCGCCTCGATCAAACCTCTGCCTCTACCTGGGAGGTCCCTCAATTGTCAGCTGATCATCTGAACGGCGGGTCGAAAAGTCATGAGCCATATGACCCTGCCCACCACATGAGTAGAACTGTATGCTCCTGGAATATATGTCATAGCCCCGGGGTCATGCGGTTGTCCACCTGTGGGTATGGTCCTCTTGGACCTCTGCATCATCTGTCTACTGCTAGCTATAGAAGACTCCACTGCAAGTCGACTAGTGGTGGGTCTCGATGCTGGTGATTTCTCCACAAGGAAACTCTCCACTAGGAGGGATATATCTAACAGCCCCGCCTTTTCGGGATGCTGAGGGAGATCATCGATTACCTGATCTCTCGTTTGAGCCCGTGCTCGAAGGTCCGAGCCCTAAAAATGGGTGCTGCACCATATCCGTGGAGTAGCATGAGAGGTCGGTGAACCACACTGAGTACTATGCCATTTTCATGATACCCTGCTGTATATGGAATAGCTCCTAAATGCATACCGCTCATTTGGTCGCTGGAGAAAACTCCGCCCAGAATAGTCTCTCGAAGTCAATCCAGAGTAGTGTCACCTCGTCTTGGACCTGGAGCTTCAGGCCCCACCATCTGCCTACTCCAACTTGATGGAGACTCTGAGAAAGGATCACCATGAGGTCTGTTGGTGTCCCTACTAGCCTAAAGACTCTCCCCAAACCTCCAGCCAATCCTCAGCCACCTGTGGGTCCGTTTCTCCCTAGAACCTTGGTGGCCTCTAGCGTTGGAACTCATGCAACACGTTCAAGAGACATGAATCGTCTTCTGGTGGGGCTGGTTCCATCGGTGGCTCAATAGGCAGTGGTACCACTGTTTCCTCCTCTGGAAAAGGTCCCTACACCGAGGCCTCATCGCTCCATGGTCAATCAGATCTTACGACTCTCGGGGCACTGTGGGGAGGCATCCTGAAAGAAAAAATTACGACACAGTCAAAAGTTGTATACCTTGTGAGCTGACCTGGTTGAGATGACTTAAAGAAATACTTTTTGTAAACACACACGCAATCAGTTTTCTTGTACACTGAGTCGGAAATCAAAAGTCAGGGTCCTTGTGTATGCATACGTCAGCTGCTCGCACCAACAATGGACTCCCTAAATTGAAAACCACACTTTGTACCCTTAAAACTATTGCTTCACAGAAAAGAAATATCATAGTCATATGTTCTATTGTTGAACCGACTACTATGATACCAATTTTTCATGACTCATCCCTGGGGCTCGTGTCGTGACTACCCCAGGCCTGCCTTCCATAGGCTAGGGGCTAGGGACTAGCACCCAAAGGCGTAAATCCCTAAAATTGGGAAGGCATTTCTTGTATAAACTATAACACACAAGCACAATTAGAGTAAGTTGGTAGCAAGAATTTATGTAAAACTGTATTGAAAAGATGTGCAGAAAGTAAAAAGGGGTCGAAAATACAAGCCCAACTATAAAGTACTATACAACTGAAAGCAAGTACAACTGAAAAGGATAAAACAACCAAAAGGTGAAAAGAACCTCATGGATCTTCTACCATGGATCCTACCTAAAGGGTAGGTACATATAGCCTACTCAGTTCTCCACACCCGTCAGTCTCCTCTGGGTACCGACTCATCGTGAGGTCCACCTTTGGGTACCGTCTGGTCCTCACACACTCCGCCTCGGTCAGCGTTGTCCATCGTCTGCATCCAACACAACAAGGTGGGGGCAAAGCCCGTACAGGGGTGAGTATAACGATACTCAGTAGGGACCTCGAGATCCTCAAGGTATTACAAAATCCAACAAGGATAAACCACAAGGAAAGAATTCAACAGATAACCATTACTTAGATATATGCCCATACATATACCTATTTTATTTAGTAACCCATCTCAATCATGAGGGAAACCAAAAAGTCAATGGCTCAGCTCAAACCAGGATTTTATTCAAGGGTGTAATATCAAGTAACATCCCCATTCAAACGGTCGAACCCTCAGCTATTGGAGTACTCCTTCTCTATAGAGTATTGTGGGCCTTCCGCATCACACCGAGGCACTTCCCACTGTCCTGGACTATAGAGTTACTCCTCCTGTCGAGTACCATGGGTCTGCTGCGTCACACAGAGGTGCTCCCCACTGTGGGTCTTCCACGTCAGATCGAGGCCCTCCCCCTCATAGCCTTCTGAGGTACTCCTCCTATTGGGTACTGTGGGTCTGTTGTGTCACACAGAGGCGTTCCCCACTGTGTGTCTACCACATCACACATAGCTGCTTCCCCCTCGGCTAGTCGAAACAATTCGAATCAATCGATTAGTAGTCGTCAGGTCTCAGGCAGCTACTAGGTCTCCTCACAATGCTCGCTCGTCTTAGGAAGGATCCACTCCATGAGCTATAGGTCGATACTCCGACTGTTATGTAGTCCCACAAAAAAGTATCTCAAAGTTCAGCCTCGTCATTGGGATCTCAATGCAATAGATGACACGACAATCAGACGCCCTGTCTGTGAGTTATTGAAATTTCTGTCCTGGGGGCCTAGTTGGATTTTAGGTTCAAACCAACCCGACCATACCCCAGCTATGTCCATGCCTCACGCGGGGTATTCCAAAAGAACCATCTCGCTCTAAGATTTCCGTTTCCACAGACAGTTCGTCGATCAGACACCCATAGCCCATGATATGGGTTTAAATGCGATTTCAGGTCAATCGGGTCTGAACTTGGGTCGACCCGGTGTGTGGGTCCCACCTAGTTCGCAGGTTCGACCTGGCCCGAGAGTCTGACCTAACCCGTGTGAGTGGCTCGGCCCGAGGGTGGCCTGGCTCGATGGAGTCCCGGCCTGGTGGGACGGCCCAAGCAGGTAGCGGCCTGACCCGATGGGGTGGCCCGATGGCAGCACGATGGCGGCCCGACCCAATGGGGCAGCCTAGTGGCGGCCCAGCCCGGTGGGGAGGTTCAGCTCGGCGGCCTTCCCTTCCTACACCCAAGGGGAGGTGCGCACCCCTGGCTCCCGAACAGTTGAACCGTTCGGGTGAAACCAAACCGGCGCTAGGTGGCGCTGATCTAGCTCATGCAGGACCCAACGGGGTCCTGCTCCTCCCATATAGCCGAGCGGCCAGCCGCTCCGACTCCTCTACCACAGCCCACCTTGGACACAGATCCCTTTCTCCAAGTGGTACGACGGTGCCACACCCCTCCGTCTGACCGCTGCGGCCCACCTAGCCATAGCCTCTTCCACCCACACGGCCCGACGATGTCGCGCCCCTCCATGGTCGCGACCCTCGTCTCCTCGTGGCACGACAGCACCACACCCTTTTTCTACGGCCCGACCTGGCCACGAACCCCCTCTCATCTACGCGGCACGACAGTGCCACACCCGTCCAACAACCCGACGGCCATGCACTGCCGATTTCTTCACAGCTGGCCCATCGCCGACCGCCGTTGCTCCGTCGCGGTGATCAGCAAGTGAGGAAGTAAACGATGGGGGAGGTTCGGCCATGTTCGTGTGGTCCGATCCCTCCTCGTTATGGTGATATCAATAGGCCATTGACAATCATAATTTTAATGACGATGATCAGAGGGAAAAAATTAATCTTAAAACATCCCCTACCTCGTTTGTCCATCATTGACGAAGTCGCGGAAAGGCGGATGTTGTTCTGTTGATGTCGGGAAGCATTCGGGCAGGAGACTGTGGAAGAATCATCATCGCCATTCTTCACGATCAGCTCCTTCTCTTTTGGCTCATTCGAAGATCGAAGAAAGGGTTCATCATTCTCTAGTGTATGATGAAGAGAAATTCATCACGTTATTCGTTGAGAGATAATTCTCCAAGGGTTCTCCAAGTTCTCCCTCAAAGCTCCAGCAATTGAATAGATCCCAACCAAAATAAAATAATAGATTTGTCTATTATTTAATTGTTGGCTTGAATTCAAAATAATTAAAAAGTTTCCAATTAATTAAATAGAAGAGTTTAATTAATTAATTGTGAGGGTTGGCACATTAAATTAATTGGGGAAGGTGGATAGTTTTCTCCAACATAAATGGGGGGTTAAAGGGAGTTTAAACCCCATGTGGGCCCCACCAAGGATATCCTCCCAAGGGAAGTTATGTGGGGGTGGTCCCCACCACCATAACTTCTCTTGGGAGGATATGGTGTGGTGACCCTACCTCTAACCTCCTCTTGGACGTTTTAACAACCAAAAAATCAAAATATGTTATCACCTTATTTTTATTTAATTTTATTAAAAACCCAAAATATAACATTCATTCTCATTAGAACGCAACTGCGGTGAAGGTCTCACTAAGTAATAACCGATGCTGTGAGTTCAACGGTGCCCTCAGATTTCAATTCCAAGAACTAGTTCAAAAGATATAAAATCCTGGTCATATGTTTATTGAACGTACCCAAACAAAACGTCAGAAATTGATTCCGGGCACACCGGGCCTCAGTATCCAGTGCCTTAAATTTTTGCGGACTCAAATAATATCCATGTATTTAAAAACATTCCACCGAAGTTCTGGGTCTTTACATTTTTACACCTCCAAACAATTGGAATGACCATCCCACTAACTCCAAACATTAAATAGAAGTGTGAAAAATGGGGAAACACGAAATTTGGGGTGCTGCATTATGACAACCCTGCTTTTTATTACAACTAAAACATGCTTTATTACATAAAACATCACTTGATACAATAAAGAAGATCGAGAGGTTTAGTTCCTTTAGGGATTAGGATCATTACATAAAAAATTAAAACATGAAATAAAACATCTTTATTGAAAACATCCTTTATATGACCACTACATTCCCTTGTACTTAGCATTGCATGGGATAACCTGAGGACATGCATAAGAAAAGGGTGAGCTATAAAGCCCAGTAATGGAGTACACATAGAATAACATGTGGAGAAAAATACATGTTAGACAATAGGAATATCAATATATCATAAAAGAAACATGAACATAAAGGCATGATAAAGCATGATAATCATAACATGGAAATGTGGCAACAACACTTAACATTGAATTAGCCTGAGCCAGGGCTCATTACACATGGAGCATGAGTAAACCCTCATTGCACCTGAAGCACGAGTAAACCCTCATTCCACTTGAATTGGCATGAGTCAACACTCATTTCACATGACGTATCATGATACTATACTTTACCCAATTAATTGGAGCACTATAAGGGCACACCCTTCTTAAAAATTTCATTTCATGCATAAGTGTGCCACATGGATCATAAAACATGGATTCATAAAACATAATCATTTATTCCACGATAAATGAATGTGGAATTCATACATGAAACTTTATAATCAATAAATAAATATGCATAAAGGTGAATACCCTGGATGGAGAAATGGGCATGGTATTCACTACACAATGACATTGGCTTAGAAAATCGGTGCGATTTCGGCAGCGTAACGGCGTGACATAAGAATTCATAAAAAAGGATGATGAGAGAGAAAGGGGTTCCTCATCATATTTAAATGTAATGGAAATTAATGACGTCAAATAGATACATGTCCTAACAATTTTAATGGAATTTAGATTCATGATACAAAAGTATTTCTTGAATGTAAAAGAGGAGAGAGAAGTTCCTTTCTGAATTTCAGCATAGTAATGGGTGTACATGGGAGGCATTTAATGAGAGAGAAAGGGGTCTCCCATCATTAAAAAAATAATAGGGATGTATGGGGGAGGTTCGAAACCATACCCCAACATTCATAATTTAAATTAAAAGGGCAGTACAATTTAAAGAAAATGGACAAAAATGAGAAAGGAAGAAAAAACCCTTACTTGGAAGTGTGATTCCAAAGGATAGAGAGAGGCTTGTGAGAGGATTCTTGGGAGCTTGGGGCACCTTGGGAGGATTCTAGAGATAGTAGGGCAGATGTTGGACGAAATCAAAGGGATTTTAGTGAGGAGGAAGTGGGAGCTTGGGTGGGTTTATATAGGAAAGGTGAGGGAATTCTTTATTTTTTAGGTTTGGGTCCCCTTACATTAAATTAATCCAAACCACAAACCATCCCATGGTTTTTGCCCATGTTTTTCGTCAAAGGGAAGAGGAAAAAAATATTTTATAAGGTCTAAGTCCGAACTTCTTAAAATAACAAGATTTCTTATGTGGAGGTGAGTCACACTCCCACGGAAATTAATTTAAAAAGGCAAAGTGTTGAATATGTCTTGAGGGGTCCATTAATGCTTTTAAAAGTAAGTAAAACAAACCCAAAATCACATTATTTTACTGATAAATCATATATTGGCCGAACATAAGGATTATGGTATTTTATTACATCACCATTGGGTCATTATGATGTCATAAAACACATTATATATTTAAACAGTATTTAATTTTTTACCCAAATATTTGCCTGTCTCAGAAAATTATGAAAAATTCACCGTTGGATAATTTCGACATCATGATTCCAGAAATGAAATTTATTTTATCTAATTTTTTTTCTAAATATGTTAATTTTCACTTTTAAAATAAAAGCCAATATTTATCGAAAATTCACGGGTTTTGACAGAAATGGGTTTCAAACATTAATAAAAATATTAATTGCATTCATAAAATTATAAGATCATTTATATTTAATAAAAATTAATTTAATATTAATAATAGTATTTTATTAATTAATTCAAAAATCCCTTAATTTAATTAAATTGAATTCTTAATTAAATAATAACTAAAAACACCATTTGTACTTGAATAACTATTTACAATGTATCAAAAATGACTAGAAATTATATTCATTATTATATAAAAAAAATAATGTACATGAACATAGTACTACTTATTTGTTACATAAACCCTTAAAATATCCGCATAAGACCTAAGGGTAAGGTGTGCGATGGTGACATACTCTTGGGGTGGCTCAGATAACATCGCTCGAGTGGTAATCTCTATCAACTTCCACTTTTCCTGTAGACGGTCATGTTCGAGCTTGACATAATGAAGCTCAGCTTGGGCTTGGTCAAGGGCAAAGCCCAAGGATGCCACCACTTTTCCGAGCTCCGAAAAATGAGCTTCATATGGGGAAATTCTACTGGATGAGGCCATCGCTTCCTTTGTCTGAGTAAAATTGGGTTTGTTAAAGCCTTATATTTTTACTAATCATGTGATCACTGTTCAACAGCTATGAAAGTAATGGTCACAACTCTTATCATAAAACCAAATAAGTTGACATCTTATAAAAACATTTTTTATAAAGAGTCATTTAACTGGATCAAGAGGGATTTTCCATTAATGAATCTTTGGGTCGTTACAATATTCCCCCCTTAAGAAATTTCACCCTCGAAATTTTCCTTTTACCACACTAAAACAAATGTGGGTAACTCAGCTTCATCATATCCTCTGACTCCTAAGTTGTTTCTTCAAACTTGTGGTTTCTACACAACACCTTGATGAGGGGAATTTTCTTATTTCGTAGAACTTTTTCTCTACGATCTAAGATCTTCGCTAGTTACTCCTCATAAGAAAGATCATCTTCCAATTGTACCACCTCGGAAGAGAGTACATGTGAAGGGTCCGGTATGTACTTCCTTAAGAGGGATACATGAAAGACATCATGCACCTTGACCATAGTAGGTGGAAGTGCTAGTCGATAGGCCAAAGCCCCAACACGACTAAGAATCTCGAAGGGGCCGATGTACAATGGACATAACTTCCCTTTCTTTCCAAACCTCATGACCTTCTTCCACAGAGATATGCGTAAAAACACCATGTCTCCAACTTGGAACTCTAGGTCTCGCCGACGATTATCTGTATAACTCTTCAGTCGACTCTGGGATACCTTGATATGCTGCTAAATGGTTTTCACCTTCTCCACCATTTCCTCGACCATTTTTAGTCCAAGCAGTTTACGGCCACCGGCCACATCCCAACATGTCGGTGTTCTTCACCTTTTCCCATAAAGCGCCTCATATGGTGCCATTTGGATGCTCGAGTGGAAACTGTTATTATAGGAGAACTCAACCAGAGGAAAATGTTGATCCCATCCTCCTTTAAAGTCCATTGAACATGCTCTCATCATATCCTCAAGTGTTTGGATAGTCTGCTCGGATTGGCCATCAGTTTGAGGATGACAGGCCGTACTGAAGTTCAATTCAGTATTCAGAGCATGTTGAAGACTCTTCCAAAACCTAGAGGTGAATCTTGGATCTCGGACATACACAATAGATAGTGGTACTCAATGCAACCTTACCACTTCCCTGATATATATCCGTGGCAGTTGATCCAATGAGAAATCCTCCCAAATAGTAATAAAGTGTGCAGTCTTTGTAAGACGATCCACAACAACCCATAATACATTGTTTCCTTTGGATGTCCTTGGAAGTCCCGTGACAAAGTCCATGGTGATGTTTTCCCATTTCCATTCTGGTATGGGCAATGGTTGCATCATCCCCTTAGACTTCTGCCTAGCTTCCTTCACTTGCTGACACACCAGGCACTTTGATGTATATTCGGAGATTTCCTTCTTCATATTATCCCACCAAAAGTTTTATCGGAGATCTCGATACATCTTTGTGCTCCCTGGGTGAATAGAGAAATTTGAACTATGTGCATCATCCAAAAGTCCCTTATTTAGCTCCAGACTTGATGGAACACATAGTCTTTTCCCAAACCACACAATTCCTTCTTCATTAACATTAAACTCCGAGGGTTTCCCCTTTTTGATAGCTTCCACTTTTTCATGAATTCCCACATCATCCTTTTGAGCATCCTTTAACCATTCCAAAATAGATGGTTGAGCGATCATTTGTGAAAGGATTGATGATGTTCCCTTATTTATGATTCCCACGTCCATATTCATCAAGTCTAAGAAGATTGGATCCATCTTAATTCTCATCATTGATAGAATCGATGGATCCTTTCTACTTAGGGCATCCGACAGCTTGTTCGCTTTCCTAGGGTGGTAATGTATTGAACAGTCATAATCCTTGAGGAGATCTATCCATATTCTCTGGAACATATTAAGCTCTTTCTGTGTGAATATATATTTAAGACTCTTTTGGTCAGTATATATCTCACATTTCACTCCATAGAGATAATGCCACCAGATTTTCAAGGCAGAGATCACCACCGCTAACTCCAGATCATGCGTTGGATAGTTTCGCTCATGGATTTTCAACTGCCTTGAGGCATTGGATATCACTTTATCATTCTTCATCAGCACACATCCTAAGACCTTCTTTGAAGCATCACTGAATAACACAAAAAGCTCCCCACTTGTGGGTAAAGTGAGCACGTGTGCAGTGAAAAGCCTCCTCTTCAACTCCTTGAAGCTTTCTTCGCATTCATCACTCCAAGATAACTTTACTCCCTTTCGAGTTAGATTGGTAAGAGGGTTGGACAATCACAATAAATTCCTCAAAAATCATCGATAATATCCAGCTAACCCCAAGAAGCTATGGATATCCGTTACTGATGTTGGCCTCAGCCATCCCTCTATTGCATCTATTTTGGAGGGGTCCACAGATATCCCATTGCTTGTGAGGATATGGCCCAAGAATGAGAACTCCTTCAACCAGAACTCACATTTTCTGTACTTTTCATAGATCTTCTCCTTGCGAAAAGTATCTATTACAGTTCTTAAATTCTCCTCATGATCCTCCTTGGTTTTGGAGTATATTAGAATATCATCTATAAAGACTACAAAAAATTTGTCAAGGTAATCTCTAAAGACTCTATTCATCACGTACATGAAGATTGTTGGAGCATTGGTGAGTCCGAAAGGCATTAATATAAATTCATAGTGCCTGTATCTCATACGCGAAGCAGTGTTGGGGATATCTTCCTTCTTCACCCTTACTTGATAATATCCCAACCGAAAATCCACCTTGGAGAAGTATTGTTCTCCACGCAGCTGATCAAACAAGTCATCAATTCTTGGGAGAGGATACTTGTTCTTTATTATGATTTTGTTATGTTCACTATAATCGATGCAAAGCCGCATTGACCCATCCTTCTTCTTGACGAAGAGGACTGGTGCACCCCATGGTGAAGCACTTGGGCATATAAACCCTTTATCCTGATTCTCCTGTAGTTGTTCCTTCAGCTCTTCAAGCTCAACAATAGCCATTCTATATGGAGTCTTGGATATTGTTAATGCCCCAGGTATAAGTTCAATTGAGAACTAAACATCTCTTCTAGTAGGAAGACCAGGAAGTTCCTCGGGAAACACTTCCGTGAATTCCCTCACAATAGGAATTTCTTCAAGGATGGTTTCTTCCTTGGACTCAATCATCTGAGCCAGATACGCGTGCTCATAGGGCAGCAATATCAATGCTTGAGATGTTGGAGCTAAAGGAGATTCATCTTCCTCCTGACACTTGTAAAGAATTGGGGGTTGATTATCCATATGGAGAGTGATTTCCTTCTCCCGAAAATTTATGTTGGCTCTATATAAGGAAAGCCAATACATGCAAAGAATTTCATCAAATTCCACCACAGGGAGTATGAAGAGGTTCACCGGGAAATTCAATCCATAGATTATAACAGTGGAGGACTTATATTCATGGGATGCAATGATTGCACCATTTTCCGTACTCACCGACATCTTTACTTCCATGATTTGTGGTGGTACTCGGATTGTTCTACTAAACTTTTGAGATATAAAAGAATGCGTAGAACCTAAATCAAAAAGTATGTTCACTATTCTTGAATGAATAACTAGCGTACCTATCAACACTTCGTTTTCGGGGTTCACTTCGGCAGAAGTGATGGAAAAAGCTCTTCCTTGCTGTCTTGGAGGTTGTTGGTTGCCTCCGATAACCCTTGGATTAGGGCACTAATTAAAAAAATGACCCGATTCTTTGCATTTGTAGCATTGAACAACGAGTTGAGGTTCGAACGGAGTGTTCCTGTCCTCTGTCACAGCCACGGGTCCTTCTTGCCGACAGTTAACAGCTAGGTGCCCTTCTCTTCCACACATGAGCATTTTCTTGTCCCCTTAAGGCAATTTACAGGGTTATTTTTTCCGCACCGTTGGAAAGTGGGGTGCTGGAACTTCTTAGCGCCGTTGGATTTATCCATTGTCCCACCAACATTGAAGTACACCTTACGCTTCTTATCCCAATGATACCCCTGTGATTCTGTGATATCCATTTCGACCTTGAGGGCACATCATACAATTTCCTCATAGCTGTCGAAGTCACGGATCACTAATGCTTCCCACAAGCTAGGCTTCAGCCCACCAAAGAAGTTGTCAAACTTGCATTTGGGGGTAACGACAAAGCCGGAAGCGTATCGTGAAAGACTTGTGAAGTTTTCCTTGTACGCTCCAACAGATTCCTCATCTTTTTTCTTGAGGGAAAGGAAGTCCCTTTCCATCTTAAGCCAGAGGGTGCGCGGAAAATATTTATTGAAAAACATCTTCCGGAATTCCTTCCATTCTAATGCATCGATCTCCTCCTCAGGCTTCGTATTTTTGATCAACGTCCACCATTGATCAACTTCACCCTCCATATGATAATCATCCAGGAGAACCTTCTCTTGTTCAGATCATTGGAGGATGGATAATATCTTTTCAAGGGATTTGATCCATTGTTCAACGATTGTGGGATCAGATGATCAACTAAATGTAGGAGGCCTTTGTCTCATGAAGATCTCGATATGACTTGTTATTTATGGGGGGGGGGGGTTGAAAGTTCCTCTTGTCCCGTGTTTCTATTAAACAATTGAGTTAGCTGAGAGATAAGCATGAAAAAGTTCGCGATTCCCACTCCCATTGGATTTGGCATCTCATTAGTACAGTCACCACACTAATCTTCACAATGGTTGTTAGCCCGAGTCCTCTTATTACCGACCATTGGATGGAATAAAAGGAAAGTTAGGGGTAACACATAAAGGGTAATCCAAAGACAATAGTTGATGACTCAAAAAAATAAAGTTTTGTTTCCTTAACTCATGACTCTATATGCTTCAATGTAGGATTTTAGTGATCTACTTTCTAACATATATTCTTAGGGTCATTTTTCCCTTAATAAGGGTTAATACTAAGATTGTGAATTTATCAAAACATATCCCCTGAGAGTGTCGTAACCAAGAGTGCAGCAAGGCCCGTTTTCATGCACCAGTTCCCGTTCGAGTCTAGCTCAAAGCGGTGTTTTCGGGTTTTACCCCTAGGATACATCTATGCCAGAGTCGCCTCTACCTGCTCGTATCCAGACAGGGATGTATTTGTTTGATAAACCACTTACTTAGTATTTACCAAAACGTAGGGATGTTTTTATTATACTTAGTCTTGTATATAAGGATTTACTAGGGTTTTCCAAATCCCAAAAACAACTAATCAAATCCTCTGATACCAACTATGACAACCCTTCTTTTTATTACAACTAAAAAAAGCTTTATTACATAAAAATTCACTTGATACAACAAAGAAGATCAAGAGGTTTAGTGTATTTGGGGCTTAGGATAATTACCTAAAAATTTAAAACATGAAATTCAACATCTTTACTGAAAACTTCCTTTACATGACCTCTACATTCCCTCGTACTTAGCATTGCATGAGATAACCTAAGGACATGCATAAGAAAAGGGTGAGCTATAAAGCCCTGTAAGGGAGTTCACATGGAATAACATGAGGAGTACAATAAATGTTAGACAATAGGAATATCAATAGAGCATAAAAAAAACATGATCATAAAGTCATGATAAAGCATGATAATCATAACATGGAAATGTGGCAACAACACTTAACATTGAATTAGAATGAGCCAAGGCTCATTGCACATGGAGCATGAGTAAACCCTCATTGCACATGAAGCATGAGTAAACCCTCGTTTCACTTGAATTAGCATGATTCAACACTCATTTCACATGATGTATCATGATATTATACTTTACCCTATGAATTAGAGCGCTATAAGGCCGCACCCTTCTTAAACATTTCATTTCATGCATAAGTGTGCCACATGGATCATAAAACATGGACTCATAAAACATAATCATTTATTCCACAATAAAGTAATGTGGAATTCATACATGAAAATTTATAATCAATAAGTAAATGTTCATAAAGGTGAATACCCTAGATGGAGAAATGGGCATGGTATTCACTACACAATGACATTGGCTTAGAAAATCGGTGCGATTTCGGCAGTGTAACGGCGTGACATAAGAATTCATAAAAAAAGTTTTATGAGAGAGAAAGGGTTTCCTCATCATATTTTCATGTAATGGACAGTAAGGAGGTGAAATAGATACATGTATAAACAATTTTAATGGAATTTTGATTCATTATACAAAAGTATTAGCTTGAATGTAAAAGAGGAGAGAGAAGTTTCTTTCGGAATTTTCGCATAGTAACGGGTGTACATGGGAGGCATTTAATGAGAGATAAAGGGGTCTCCAATCATTAAAACAATAAGAGGGCAGTATGGGGGAGGTGCAGAACCATACCCCAACATTCATAATTGAAATTAAAAGTGCAATACAATTTAATTAAAATTGACAAAAATGAGAAAGGAAGAAAAAACCCTTACTTGGAAGTGTGCTTCCAAAGGTTAGAGAGAGGCTTATGAGAGGCTTCTTGGGAGCTTGGGGAAATTTGGGAGGATTATAGAGAGAGTAGGGAAGAGGTTGGACGAACTCCAAGGGATTTTAGTGAAGAGGAAGTGGGAGCTTGGGTGGGTTTGTATAGGAAAAGTGTGGGAATTCTTTATTATTTAGGTTTGGGTCCCCTTACATTAAATTAATCCCAAACACAAACCATCCCATGGGGTTTGCCCATAGTTTTTGGAAAAGGGAAGAGGAAAACAATATTTTATAAGTCCCAAGTCCGAAATTCTTAAAATAATAAGGTTTATTATGTGGAGGTGAGTCACACTCCCATGGAAATTAATTTAAAAAGGCAAAGTGTTGAATATGTCTTGAGGGGTCCATTAATGCTTTGAAAAGTAAGTCAAACAAACCCAAAATCAAATTATTTTAATGATAAAACATTTATTGTCCGAAAATAAGGATTATGGTATTTTATTACATCACCATTGGGTCATTATGATGTCATAAAACACATTATATATTTAAACGGTATTTAATTTTTTACCCAAAAATTTGACTGTCTCAGAAAATTTTGAAAAATTCACCGTTGGATAATTTAGATGCCCTGATTACAGAAATGAAATTTATTTTATCTAATTTTTTTTTCTAAATATGTTAATTTTCAATTTTAAAATAAAATTCAATATTTATCGAAAATTCACGGGTTTTGACAGAAATTGCTTTCAAACCTTAATAAAAATTTGAATTGCATTCATAAAATTATAAGATCATTTATATTTAATAAAAATTAATTTAATATTAATAATAATATTTTATTAAAATATTATTTAATTCAAAAATCCCTTAATTTAATAAAATTGAATTCTTAATTAAATAATAACTAAAAACACCATTTGTACTTTAAAAACTATTTACAATGTATCAAAAATTACAAGAAATTATATTGATTATTATATACAAAAATAAAAATGTGCATGAACATAGTACTGCTTATTTGTTACATAACCCCTTAAAATAGACGCGTAAGACCTAAGGGTATGGTGTGTGATGGTGACAGACTCTTGGGGTGGCTCGGATAACATTGCTCGAGTGGTAATCTTTATCAAATTCCACTTTTCCCGTAGACGGTCACATTCGAGCTTGACATAATGAAGCTCAGCTTGGGCTTAGTCATGGGAGAAGCCCAAGGATGCCACCTCTTTTTCGATATCCGACAAATGGGCTTTGTATGGGGAAATTCTATTAGATGAGGCCATCACTTCCTTTTTCTGAGTAAAATTGGGTTTGTTAAAGCCTTATATTTATACTAATCATGTGATCACTGTTCAACGTCTATAAAAGTAACAGTCACAACTCTTATCATAAAACCAAAGAATTTGACATCTTATAAAAACATTTTTTATAAAGAGACATTTAACTAGATCAAGAGGGATTTTCCATTATTGAAACTTTGGGTCGTTACATGCATTCTCCCCACTATTGGCAATTCTATCCTTAGGAAGCTGGGAATCAACATTTATCTTGAACAAGTCAGGCCATCACTCCCACATACACATTTTTAGTTCTAATATTTCCTCTTGAACCACACCATTTTTCCATAAAACCTACACCAAGGAAATAGATCTCCCCATAGTTTAATTTTCTTATTATCTAAAAATAAAACCGGTTTAGAGATGAACATCACATCAGGATCAAGAGAAACATGATCCCAAATAATCATAAGTTGTGGTTACAAGTGATAAATATTCAATAGATAAACATGGAACACATTATGTAAGACACTAAAACTAAGTGGTAATTCTAAATTATAAAAATCCATGTTGATTTGTTCCATGTAACGTCTCGATCCAGATCACCCCTGAAACGGTTGCCATATCAGTCTTTACATGACCTCAAGCTTGTATCCCCGTATGATAGAGGCTGCCAACTAGCAACGAGTGTCTTAGGAGGTGATAGTGGGGAGACTATACCCTCTTATCAGAGTTTCAAAAAAGTATTATCTAAGTATAAACAATAGAAAAAATGGCAGCAATATGATAATAGTTTACAAAATAGCAGAAGAAAAATAGTAATCATTTTTAAAAAAAGTTGTTAATGTAAAATAATCACCAGATGAATGAATGTTATGATAGTGTAAATATGAATGAAATAAAAAAATAATCCTACTTTACATATCAATAATGAAATTAATAAATTATATCTCAATCCCCAAGGGTGATCTCCTTGAGCATCTTGAGCTTTCGCTCGATCCTCTACTCTAATCTCCCATGTATATGAAAACAACACAATACTACAACCAAATAGAATTTACATGGGTACCCTAGTGCAGTGGCGCCCTGAGTAGGATGTGGGATAAAAATCTTAGTAGGCCAGGACCACTGATGTCTACCCCAAATTTAGAAAATCAAAAAATAATTTAAACAGTGTGAAGACATGCAAAAATAATGTAAGTAGTGAAATGTACCTATATAACCATGTACCCACTTCACCCCTCAGCTGGTGTCCAAATAGGTATTACAATTTTTTCATGTATACACAACAGTATTCACACATTAATTTTAAATTATCAATTATTCAAGCCTCAATAAATTATTAATCCTTGTTAATTTATATTCTTTATTTAACCACACAAATCCTTGGGTTCCCCTGGACACCCGTATCTCAATACCTAACTCAGTCGTGTCGGGGTTTGAACTATTTTCCATATTCAATCACAAATCATTACATCACACCAGATTTTATTAATAATTTAATTCGGTACATGTACGACCAATTGTACCCACAATCCAATATCAATTAATTGGTGTAGAACATCATTTCTAGCACCTTCGTGAGTATTTGGAGATCTAGTCCTTGTCTCACAACCCATGGGTATTTGGAGCTTCAGTCCCTGTCCCATAAAAGATTGTTTTTATGTGTGATGGGTGTAGAACACCATGTTTAGAACCCCGTGAGTATTTAGAGCATCAGTACCTATCTCACAACCCGTTTATAAATCATAAATATATATTTATCATTGGTGTAGAACTTCAGGTTTAACACCCCAAAACCAACCATTAATTAATTAATCAAATCTGTTAGTTAATTCAATACCTAATTAACAACATAAAAAACCCATAAATTAATTCTAAAATTAATTTACCATTCAAAATATCAATAGTTAATAATTAATTGACTATAAATTATTCTTAACCATTAGCAATTCAACGAAATAATTAACTCAGCATTTAATTATTCCATTTCCTTAACTGAAAACATGACAATTAATTCACCAATCAATTATCCTTTTCCCGTAATAAAACAATCTATTAATTAAATATACTAAATCCATTAGTTGATGAAACAATTAACCAAGTACACATTACCATTAATTAAACCATCAATTTAATTAATCTACAAAAAATAACAACCATTAATTAATTCCTAAAATTAATTCTGCAAAATATCACAGAAAAAGAAAGTCATTTAATCCATCATAAAAACAACTCTATTTATCCAAAACAACGTATCCTAATTAATAACCATATCCGTTATCTCATTCTGATTCCAACATTTCATAATCAAACCGTCCATTAAAAATCATAAATCAACATCATGGTACATAACTTTGATCATCAACAATTCCAAATTTAAAATATTTCATTCTAATTAATTAATTCAACAATTCATTAATTTAATCACACCCTTTAATCAATTCAATAATTTAATAACCTTTCACGTAATTAACATGTAATAATTAATCAATTATTAATTATCTCGATTTAGCCAAAACAACTTATCCCAATTAATCCCTGAATAAATTATCTCATTCAGCAAAATCAATATATTATAATTAATCCTTTGATTAATTATTTATAAAGTTTCTCAAAGGACATAATATACAAGATTAATTACCTTATCTTATCCAAAAAAACATCATTTAATTATTAAATCACGTCACTTAACAAATTAAGCAATATATGATTAAAAGAAACACATAATCATGTCCTCATTTATCTCACACGGGTAGCATCATTTATTAACATCCAAAGATGTGCATCAAAACATCACATATCACATTTAGAAATTTAATCAAACTTACTAAATTCACATTTGAGAGGAATTCAATATAAATACTTTACTATATAATTTAAATACCTACAAATGTGCAACAAAAATTTTATTATTACATTTATTATAGTTGTGGACTTGAAAGGGGACCCAACCTTGGGGTGGAACCAATTCAAAACTCAGCAGCTTTACATACGGGGGAAACCAATACACAAATGGTACATAGTCTCACATGCATACACCTTCATATATAGATACACAGATATATCTATGTGTGCATTGTCTACAATATTCAGTAAAAATTCCCCAACTTAGTAATTAGATACCATAATGAGTGCAGCAAGGTCTAGGCACCTACAACTATATACGTGGGACTCAAATAAAATACAAAACTCTAAAATAGATGGTGTAAAAAAAGACAACGGTATAAATTATTACCTCTAAAACAACTTCGATGAAATGAATCAGCCTGAAATGCCGCGTCTTTGGCAGCGGTTGTTGGAACGCAGACCAACGGGTCTTGAGAACCTTGTTGCACAACCATAGAACTGAAGAAACAAGGAAACACAATTAAACCCGAACCTTAGGGTTTTGGTCGAGAAACCAAGGTGAGAGAGCAGACAAATGGAATTTTTGAATCACAAAATAAACACAGATAAGATCACCTTGACAAGGAAGATAAGATTCATGAAGAGTCTTAGGAGAATCATCGCACGCAAAAAGGAGTTTGGGAGAGGGGGTGGCGTGCCACTGGTTATTCCCGGGAGTGAATCACACTGCTGCAGAGGGTCTGGCCGAGGGAGGAGGTCACCATCATGGAGGTGTTGTAGGGAGATCATCCAGGGAGGTGGCTCACACTGTAGGAGATCCGGAGGAGGAGGTCCACGTGGAAGAGGCTGGATTGGTGCGTTGTGCCTAAGGTTAAAGCGAGGGGGGGGGGGGGGGTCGTGCCTCCTGTGCGTGGGAAAGGAGAAGACCCACTTTTTTTGTTAAAAAAATAAACCCACATTATTATTATTATTACAAAAAAATAATAATAACCATAATTATTTTTTTTAATTTATTCAATTTCATTTATGATAACAATAATAATTATAAGGAATAAGGATAGTCATACAATTATTATTATTACACCCTATCATCTATTACTTTAAAACCAGAACCCCCAAATCCATTATTATTATTCTGTATAAAAATAATAACAACCATAATTAGTTACCAATATTAATAAATATTATAACCCTCATCACCCATAATAATAATAATCTCCTTATTATTATTATAATTCAAACAATTGATAAACCCAACACCTCTATTTAATAACAACCCTTATTTATTAATTATGAAAATCCTTTTTTAATTAAACACATCTTCATTAAATCTAAAACATATCTTTTAAAAAAACTTTTCTTTGAGATACCCAAAGGACACATGAATTTCACATTACATTATAAACCATTAATCATGCAATTATAATCTTTTAACATAAATGTCACACCCCATTAATCATGAAAATAAAATATTTTAACATACAAATAATTTATGACACCGTAATAATAATAATAACATTATTATTATTAACACATTCTTCTATTTAAACAATAATCTCCCATTTACTATTATTTAATTAAAATTAATAATATATTAAATAGAGTAAGTTTCATGGGTTGGACCAAAACAGTGCATAACCAATGCAGATCCATTAAAGTGGAATTTTTCGGATCCGGTTGTAACACCTCAAGCTTCCATTGTACATCTCCCATTGAATAATGCAGTTTCTGGCATTGTACGCCACTTGGAGTTTTAACACACCATGACCAATCAAACTAGCCGTTATAAATAGTAATACCCACTTTTTGAAATTTTATAAATTTTATTTTTCAAAATGGACTTCATTTTTGGATTCAGAATATCAATATTATCTTAGAGTGAATTTTTGGTATTTTTCTGAAAACTTTCAGGTTTTGATGAATAGTTAAAAACACTATGTTATTGTTTAAAATCGAATTTTTATTTAAATAATTAGTTATTTTATTTTAATTTACTTTAGGTAAAAATAGATACATAATACCAATATATGTTCAAAGTAATTCATTAGAGTCACTTTATAATAATTTTAGATATATAAAATTTTATTGAACTTTTAACCGTCTTTTACACATCTTCTAGGATCATTTGAAAATTTGCATAAAACATTATTTTACTGTTTTTGTGAATTGAATTTTAAAAATCTAAGAAACGTGGCTAATATCATTAAATAAAATGTGGTTCACTAAGATGAAAATAATTTTAGGTGAATAGTATCTTTTGACTTTTATTTACCAAGGTTAAAATTAAATAGGGTAATTAATGGTAAATATTATATTATAATTACCCTAAAAAATGTCATAATTCAGTTGGATAAGGTTAATTTGACCAATAACAGCCTTAGGTATAAAATATGATCCTTTTGTTCCACTTGGATTAGATTAAGACATTTATTATTATTTTATTTAAAGAAGAGTTAAAAGTGTTAAATTTAATGTTTAATAACAAAACCATTTTTAATATAGGGCTACACACAATATAAATTAGTCTATAAATATTAATTATAAAACTAAAACTATTTCCTACAAAATGGAATTTTATTATTAATTTTTAGACCTTAAATAATTTAATTTATTTTTGACACAATGATGATGTAATAATTACCTTATAAAGGAAATATTAAAATAATTTATATTATAAATTTCAAAATAAATGAAAATTGAGACTTCCGATGAATTAAACTAATTTTATAGGTTAATAAAACATGTTAGTATTGATTAGATAAATTTTATTCAAAGTGAGAATATTTTTATGGCTTTCAAAAAAATAAAATACTAAATAGTGTAAAAAATTGACATAATTGAGTTAAAAAATACTATATTATTAATTGATAGAGTATTACTAAAAATCTATGGTTTGGCTAATGAAATTAGATAAGGTCATATATATATTAATATTCAACCACTTGGGGTTCTATTGGTAGTTTATAGTATGTTTATTAACTGTATAATATAAAAACACAAAGAGACATGGTAAATGTCAAACTATTTGACTAAGAGTTAAATCAAAAAGATATGGTTAATATGGTGAACTAAACCTATCTAAAACCTATTTGTTGAGAGGGTTTCAACCCATACACACCTTATCCTCTAAATAAATCATTTTGGAGACATTAGAAACTGAAAATGATTTTATTATAAAATAATATTTCATTCCTTTCCTAAAGTGACCATCTCCTTTCTTATAAAAGGGTACCTCCCCTTCTCTTAATTTCACACATCCAAATCCATTTTACTCATACAAAAACTACCCAAATATCCTCCAAACATCCCTCACATCAACCTATAGTTCTTAATTTGATCATAAATCCATCATATGGAGATCATTTGATCAACTCAAAAGGAAACACCCAAAGAAGAGGTAATAATTTCACCAGCCTCTTTCAAGTTCATTTATTTTTCCTCTTCCTCTTTATTTGTTGATTCCATACCAAAATAATAACTCCAATACGTTCTACATACAATTATTTTATTATAAATATGGTAAAACCATATTTTTTATTCTATCCATCCTATAAATGACAAAGTCACCATACATGTGTACCTAGGACTTACCGTCTCCACGTCATGGTGTAGTATGTTATTCAAACACTTCATTATTTTGGATTTGTATATTAATGAGTATAAATGATGTAAATAATAAATATAAAATGTTTATTATTCTTTATATATGATATAACTTCCAATTACAAATGATTTTATCATCAATATAATGATATTGTCACTCGTGCGTACGTACGAATTACTGTCTCCACGAACACAATGAGATTAATTCCCCATCGTAATCATTCAAGAATAATTTTGATTTTACGATTAAAAATAAAATTTATGATCACAATATCATTTTGTATATGAATAAAATAGATCCTACCCATAACAAACATGGATTATGTAACCAAGCAGATAAAAGAAAATGAATCAGTTAACACCCTAAATGATGATACTACTGAAATATTATTAACAATGAAATATTAAAGGATCAATTATGTTACCATATTTATTTATATTGTAATTCTAAAATTAATAACAATGTTTTAAATACTATACAGGTGGTTAACATACCTTCAACTAAGGAAAAGTAGAAGGTAAGGTTTAATTCTACAATCTCTTTACTTATCTGTGGTTGTTAATATGTAAGTATCTACTAGGAACTCTTTGTCTTCCACATCCATGTTTTCTTAAAAATCTACTTCAAATATTTCTTAATATTTACTATACTATGTGTTAATGTAATTTGTACCCTTATTTGACCATATATGTTTTGAAATGAATCTTTTCGTCATTTTCCAAACAAGGTACTTTATGAACTTTTCAACAAAATTAAGGTAAGAATGCCTTTTTTAACTTATACAGCAGATGCAACTATTTTCCTCCATTATAACATTGTCAAAGCTTTCCATACAAGATTATAAGAATATTTTAAAATTATATGTTTTCTTTTTTAATTATCTGACTTTTAAATTATTTCAAAATAGAAAGAGACATTTCTCTAAAAAAGTTTTGATTTCATCTATGTCAACATCCTTTGATGGATTTTAATCTTGTTTAAGTTGATTTATTATGACACAAAACATCTATATTTTATTGAAGATTTTGAAATATGTTTGACTGTGGATGTGTTATTTTTACACCAATCAGGGTTTATGGGTAAAGTATTTACTTTTCATATTCTAGTTTTAATACGAATGTTTCTGTAATGTTTAAAACTTTTCATATGAGGAATGCATTGGACTTAGTATGCGACAGGTGGAGCCCGTTATAGCTCCTCGATGCATCGGTAGGTATAATGAGAAAAACTAGTGTCTTGGAAAAAGTTCTTGACAAAATATTATTTGTAGTATTGGCACAAGGCCTTGACTATGTGATTATGAAGTCTGGAATTATGCATTCCATTGTTATAAAATTGGCTATTTATATTGCATGTGATTATATGACTAGTAGAATATCCATGTGAATAAGTAAATAGAATTATTTGATTTATATTGACCATTATATACATAATTTTATGTTTAAAAGGCTTATGTTTTAGTCTTATACATTTCCTTAAATGTTTATGCTTATTTATGAAAGTTCCCATTATATTGTTTTCCTTACTAAGCATTTGATCTCACCTTTTTATATATTTTATTTTTCCTAGGATGCAAGAAGTATATTATGACTGACCTGTAGGGATAGTCCAAGGGATAGTTTAAGGGATAGTCTAAGGGATATGAATGTGTTCAGTGGATATAATTTTTTTGTTGTTTTTCATTTTATAATGTAATGTAAAACTTATGAATATATCTAGTACTTCCAAGGATACTAAACTAATTTTTCTTTCAGGATTTGATCCCTTGTGGTCATGCCAATGTTATATAATAATGCACTGATTCTCGGTAACTGGGGTAGGGGAATTACTGGTGGCACCTAGGAACAAATAAATTCTTTTTGTGTGGTATTAAGAAATGCTTTATGTGGGGGAAAGAAGGACATAAAGTAAAGAATTTGTAATAAAAACTGAAGAGTACTATAGAAGAAAATAAAAATGATCCCAAGAATCCATTTACAACAATTTTTCGGAAAATATAGGGGACATGGGCATTTCCCGAGTGAATTCCCTATTATATAGGATAACCTCTTTGTCAAGGAAGAACCTATGTGGAAGTAAATGGACAAAGAAATGTTTAAAAGTATTAGTTCTCTTTGTTAATGGGATTATTTGGAAGAATTTTCTCTTGTATCTGTAACCTTGCAGTTTGTTATGTGAAAATGCTATTTTAGGAAGATTTATATTTTCATTTGTTGATATAGTTATAAATAACCATTTGGGTTTAAATGAGCTTTGAATTTGAGGCAATTACAAGTTATTAAATTTCGTGATGAAAATCTGAGGTATGAGATAACATTTGTGGTGAAATTATGTTATGGTCATTGTGAAGAATTTGTCTCATTTTTTGAATGTAATAAAATATAGTTTTTGAAAAAAGGACAACATGTAGACCGTTTGACAAACTTTCACATCTGACAAAGCTATGTGAATTGAACCCACAATCAGATTGTGATTGGGATTTATCATCTAACATTGGACTATGTGAAGTCTTGGGTTAGTGTGACTAATTATTTTTAGTTAAATGATTTTATTGATAAATAATAAGTTGATTTTGGATCTTATGTATTATCAAATGGATATCCTTAGCATAGGAAAATGATTTGGTGATTATGTGATAAATATTATTTTAAAAGACGTTCTCTCTGTTCAGAACACTATATGGATAAGGAAAATAGAATACATTGGAATTTCATTTGAGGATTAGTGGTGGATTTTTATCTATGTTTTTATTGTGGATTTATAGATAATTGGGTTATTTATGGAAATGATTAACCTATCATACAGAATATGTAAGGACCCGACACCAGTTGCATTGAGTCGGTGCATTATTTGATTACGTTGGCATATATACAAGGAATACAAATCCTGAAGGACCGAGTAGTTTAGTATTATTTGAAACAAGTTACATACATAATTTTAACATTACAACATGATGGAAAAAAACACTAATTTATTCCACTAGAAACATCACGTCTCCTAGATTATGCTTTCATGTCATTTATAAATTACTTCTTCTTGTCCTGAGAAAATGAAACAGAAGAAAGGGGTGAGATCAAATGCTCAGTAAGAGTAAGCAATACAGTGGAAGATAATATAAACATTATACATGGTGAATAATTGAAAACACATTCCTTTAATAATAAACTTGATCACATTATGGCGAGTATATGTTCCGAGTAAATAATTCCATAAAAAAAATAATCATGGGTATTCTACAAGTCTAATAACTTCATGAAATTTCAATTTCTAGATTCATAATGAGGGATGTACATATACTAGACATTCTGAAAAATTTTATCATGGCCTCGGCCAAGACGTCTAATGATTAAGGCCTCAGTCGAAATCCATATCACATTGGGAAAGGCCTCAACCAATTACACATCTAGTTGTATCATGAGACCTACCAATGCATATAGGAGATTTAGTGGGCCCCACCATCACATAATAAGTCCAATGAATATCTCAAATGAGTGGGTATAAACATAAACAAATTATATAATAATATTGAAACTATCATATGAAATGTAACTAACTTTCCCCAGTTATTGAACATAAACACAAACCATTCGGAATAATATGGTGAATGGTTTTAGGATAGTTCATCCACAATAGAGTTAGTCATAAAACATTCAATAAAATATGGTATATGACATCATTAATTATTAACCCCAACAATACGTAAGAATAAACAAGAGTGTTGAATAAAACAAGAATAGCCTTCTAAAATCAATAAGCAATTCTTGTGATAAATACTCTTTTATTATGAAAAGAAGAGTTAGTTTGGAAAAATATTTGTATAAAACCAGAAGTAAAGTATGATGGTAATTAATGATAAAATGAGTGTTTTTAGAAGGATAATGGTTTGAAAAAATATATTATAGCTTTCCCCTGAAAATATATATGAATTTGAGAAATTCCCTTGCATCAGGCTCGTATTTTTGGAAACTGTTTTGAGAACTTATTTTAAAACATGAAAATATCTATAATATAGGGAAGGATTCTAGTTGGTGTACATATATAGAATAATTAAACAGAATTTTTGAGGAGTATATAACAATACATTATAATTTCATCGAGGAAATTAGACAATAAAAGTAACCCGAATGAAAATGGAAGTTCTGGTGGAAAACCCTTACATTAACTCCAAACATGTTCCTCTCTCGAACTTAAGATCATGGAATATGAAATTATAATTTTTAATAACTTATTTAAAAACGTATTAGACATAAATTTACTTTATCATATTTCTGGTTATTTCGTTTATGTTCTTACTGATAAGTTATTGTATCGAATTCTGTCGCTTTAGAGTGTTCATTTTCTTTATTTTCATCTTCAGTTCACTTGTTTTTAAGTACGTGGAACGATTTTAAATCTCGAGAATTGAAATTATATATTATTTAGAACATAAATATGTGTTATAGGTCATTTATATAACTTGGGTACATGGAAAGAGGATGAATTATCATATAGAACTTTATTGATAATTGTTTCGGTTAATTTGTGGGTTTGGATTACAACAAACTCATTTTTCTTTATAACTTAATACCATTTTTACAAATCGATTACAGAATCTTAAATAGGAAATATTATATATAATAATATGTTTAAACAATATCAATAATGGTTTCATGACCATAATTGAGAATGATAATAGAAATCGAAAGTCCATCATCCTTGAATGTGTAAAATTGACACATCTCAGATGGTGTTCTTACTACTAGTATAATAGATGTTAAAAAGGGTGAGATGATGATAAATTATTCCAATATCATGACAAAATTCCAGTACATATAAGGTACTAGAGTCATCACAGAATTTGGAAATGTAGAGGTAATAGAAAAATAAAACAAATGAACTTGAAAGGAAAGATAAAGAATTGAAAAGATGAATTTTCCTCTTGAACCAAACTTCCTTGAGAGCCTCCTTTAGGGAGAGGTTTTGATCTTTTTATGAGAACAATGATTTCTTGAAGTGGGAGAGGAGTTTTTGAGGGTATTTGGACAGAATTTTGAGAAGGAAAAAGTCTTAAGAGGAGTGAATGGAAGGGGGTGAGAGGGTTTTTTATAGTGGATGAGAGAGGAGATTTCTTAATATAAAACTCATTAATTTAAAATTTATCCTCAAGATAAATAATTGTGAGTATTACATGACCAAGAATAGTAATTTAATCATGTGATCCCGAACCAAGTGGGCTTAAATCAGAAGAACATCATACATGACTCTATAATTATTGTATTTATCTTAATTTTTCAATTTATGGTATGTCACTATTCATCAAATATTAAAGTATTTTAGAAAAATCCCGAAAATTTACCGCAACAATGTTTCTATATATAGAATAAAAAAATGAATTCCATTTTTCAAAAATAATTTTCTAAATATTATTAATTTAATATTTAATTAAATTGCAATTTATTCTAAAAACAAGAGTTTTAAAACATTTGTTTACTTATTTTAAAGCATAGATATATCATACTTACACTTGAATATTATTTATATACTATCATAAGTAATTTTACTATTCATTAGGGTATATCACTATTCATAAGGGTATGTTACTATTCATAAGGGTATGTTACTATTCACCAAAAATTATTTTTTTCTTATCATACTCTAAATAACTTACTGGTCGCAACTGTGTTTGTTGGATTTTTGAAATTCACATCACAGAAGTGACAAACATATCTTTTAAGGGTCCCATAGCACTTATTAGTTAATTATGTTGTGATTTCATGTGATTATGACAAATTTATAAGAAAGGAATTTCGTTTTAAAAATAGTGGGTTATCACATTCTCCCCTCCTTAAAAAAATTTCATCCTCGAAAGTCATAAAATTTTACCTAAAAAGATTTGGGTATGCGTTTTACATAACCTCCTCAGGCTCCCATGTTGCTTCCTCCATCTTATGGTTCCTCCATAGAACCTTTACAAGATGAGTCATCTGATTTCTCAATACTTTTTCTCTAGTATCAAGAATCTTAATAGGCTCTTCACAATAAGATAGATTGGGCTCAAGTTCTACTTCTTCAAAAGTAAGTACATGTGTTGTGTCTGACATGTACATTCTTAACATTGACATGTGGAACACACTGTGAACCTTTGAGAGACTCCGCGACATAGCCAAACGGTAAGCTAAAACTCCTATTCGGTCTATAATTTCAAAAGGTCCGATGTACCAGGGATTTAATTTTCCCTTCTTACTGAATCGTATAATACTCTTCCATGGAGATACCTTTAAGAAAATGTGATCACCTTCTTGAAATTCCCAATCCTTTCTTTGGTTATCAGCATAGCTCTTTTTCCTACTTTGAGCTGTTTTGATATGGTTCTAGATAATCTTCACCTTTTTCTTTGTTTCTTTGAGAAGATCTGGGCCCACGATCTTTCTTTCACCAACATCACCCTAGAATGTTGGTGTATGACATTTCCTCCCATATAATTCTTCATATGGTGCCATATGAATACATAAATGGAAGCAGTTGGCGTAGGAAAATTCTAAGAGAGGTAAATAATAATCCCACATGCCTTGAAAATCAATTGAACAAGACCTCAACAAGTCTTCCAATGTTTGAATAGTCCGTTCTGATTGTCCATCAGTTTTTGGGTGGTATGCAGTGCTCAAACTAAGATCAGTATCTAGGGCCTTCTAAAGACTCTTCCAGAATCGTGATGTAAAATGTGGATCACGATCAGTAACAATTGATGAGGGTACACCATGAAGTCTTAAAACTTCATTAATATATATTCTTTTCAAACTTTCAAGTGGTAAATCTTCCTTTCTAGCATAAAAATTTGCAGATTTTGTAAGACGGTCAACAATGACCCATATCATATCATTCTTTCTTGGAGTCTTTCGTAGACACATGAAAAAGTCTATCATAATATAATACCATTTCAATAAAGGTATTGTAAGGGGTTACATGAATCCACTAGGATGTTGTCTTCTTGCCTTCACTTGTTGACAAAACAAACATCTCGACACGTAATCAACAATCCCCCACTTCATGTTTTCCCAAAAAAAATGTTCCTTAATATCTCTATACATCTTGGTGATACCCTGGTGTATAGAGAAATTTGAGCTATGAGCATCGTCTAATAGTTCCCATTTTAGCTTAGGTTCTAATGGAACAGATAAACTCTTCCCAAAATTCCGAAATCCTTCTTCATACACGAATCACCCAGTCTCCCATCCTTAACTGCATTAATTTTCTGGTGCAGATTCTCATTATCCGATTGAGAAATTTCTATCTTCTCTAGTAAAGATGGTTTAACAATCATTTGAAATAGGAGTGATATTTCCCCTTACATAGTAATTCCTATATTCATATTCAGTAGATCCATGAACATAGGATCTCTTTCAATCCTCATTTGAGTCAGAAGTCCATGCTTTTTCCTTCTTAATTCATCTTCCACCTTATTCTCCTTTTCGGGGGTGGTAGTGTATTGAATAATCATAATCTTTGAGTAACTCGAGCCATCTTCTTTTCCTCATGTTGAGTTCATTTTGTGTGAAAATGTATTTCAAACTCTTGTGGTCCGTATAAATCCCACATCTCTCTTCGTAGATATAATGCGTCTATATTTTCAGAGAAAATATTATAGTTTCTAACTCAAGATCATGAGTTGGATAATGTTTCTCACGAGTCTTCAATTGTCTTGATGCATTAGAAATAACTTTATCATTTTTCATAGGTATGCAACACAGTCTATTCTTTTATGCATCATTGTAAATTAAAAATCCATCATTTCTAGATAGAGGAGTCAAAATTGGAGCAGTGAAAAATCTTATTTTCAATTCACCGAAGCATTATAAACATTATTTTGTCCACACAAACATAACTCCATTACATGTGAGCTTGGTTAGCGGATTAGCCAGTCGGGAAAAATTCTGAACGAAACAACGATAATAACCTGCTGAGAAAATAAAACTATGTACCTTAGTTATGATTGTTTTCATGGGCCAAAATTGGATTACCTTTTTATTCGCAGGATCAATAGGATTCCATACTTAGAGAAAATATGGCCTCGAAAAGAAACTGATTGGAGATAGAATTCGCACTTGCTAAACTTCCAATATAATTTATTTCTTCTAAGAGTTATCAGAATAACCCGCAATTGATTCTCATGGTCTTCATAGTTTTTTTGAGTATACAAGGATATCATCGATGAATACCACAAAAAAGTTATCAAGATACTCCATGAAAACTCTATTAATTAAATCCATGAAAGCAGAGGGTGCATTTGTCAGTTCAAAAAGCATCACTGTAAACTCGTAATGCCCATACCTGGTCTGAAATGCAGTCTTAGGAATATCTTCTATTCTCACACGCAATTGATGATATCCAGATCGAAGGTCAATCTTCGAAAAGTATTCAGATACATTAATTTGGTCAAATAAATTATCATTCTGGGGTAGATGATACTTATTCTTTATTATAATAGAATATATTTCCTTGTAATCAATGAAAAGCCTCATTGATCCATCTTTATTTTTGATAAAGAGGACAGGGGATCCCCATGGAGAAACACTAGCTCGAATAAATCCCTTTTCACTCAAATCATATAGTTGTTTCTTTAGCTATACTAATTCCACAGTGGCCATTCTATAGGGAGTCTTTGATATATGTCATGCATCCGGAATTAAATCCATAGATAACTCAACTTCCCGCTCTAGAGGATGTTTAGGTAAATCCTCTGAAAATACATCAATGTACTCTTTCACCATGTGAACATCTTCAATTTTAAGATTTCTTTCCTCACCCATAGATATTGGTTTATCATCCTCTCCAAGACATGTATTCAGTAGAGCTACTGGGGTGGTTCTAGATAAGAATCTGGTGGCGATGTTTCTGCTTTAATGACAAGGGATTCTACACCATTTTCAAAAAATTTTACTTCCTTCTTCTTACAATAAATCTTCACATCATAATTTGATAGCCAATCAATATAGAGAATTATATCAAATTAATTCATTGGTATGATGATAAGGTTAGAAACTAGAGAACATTTTTTGGTCTAGAGGGGGACTAATCGACATGCCTTTGTTGCAATGATACATCCACTAAAAGTTTTTACTGATAACTCATTTGTTAAATTAAATTGGATATATCAAATTTTCTTGGAAAACATGGAAGATTTAAATGAACGCGACGTTCGAGAATTGAATAAAGTATTGGCTAAATTTGAGGAAATGAAAAATGTACCTGCCACCACATCATTAGGAACTTCAACCACTGTAGTTGGGATTGCATAAGCTTGACCCTGACCCCTTGGCCTTTTCTGTTTCATATTTCCTTGACACTTTGGACAATCATTAGCATAGTGTCCCATATCCTAACAATTATATCATTGAACATCATTGTCTTCCTTCTACCCTTTGCAATCACCAGCAAGGTGGCCTTTTTGACCACATTTGTAGCATACTCATTTTACTTTTAATCATGCACCGAGTTGTTTCTTTAAAAAATTGTCACATGGTGGAAATTCAACTCTTCTCTTCTTCCCCGTTTCCTTATTATCTTTCATAGGGTTTTCAGCAGCCCTCTTCTTTTCGTGCTTTTACTTAAAGTCATAATACTTAGAGAATTGTTTTCTGTCCATATAACACATTAAACTATATCCTGATATGATGGAATACTTTGGGATACCAGTGCCCACCAGTGGAATGGCTTTAGGCCATCAAGGAATCGATCCATTTTTCTCCTCAGATTCTATATATATTCCATATCATTTCTTGATAACCTTGTGAACTTGGCTTCATACATGGAAACATTTTCATCCTCCTTCTGCCTCAGATTCAAGAATTGTCTCTCCATATATACTCACTTCTAAGGAGGGAAATATTTTTATTAGAAGATTTCCTTAAAATCACTCTATTCCATCTCTCCTATCTCTTCCTCCTCCTTTGTGCTTTTGATTAATGACCACCACTGATCCGCATCTCCCGATAGATGATATACTTACAAGGAAACCTTCTCTCTTTCATTACATCCCAAAGAAAGAAATATCTTCTCAAGGGAACTAATCCACTTCTCATCTACAAATGGGTTTTTAGTCCCATTGATGATGGAGGCTCTTGTAGCATAAAGCGATCCATCATATCTCCTCCTTGTTATGGATCCAGATGCTCTATACGGGTAAGGTTATTATTCATAACCTGAGTAAGTTGTCCCGATATATATATGAGTTGCTCAGCACCAGTCACAGCACCAAAGTCAATATTATTTTCTTGAATTGGAGGAAAATCCCTACAGGGGACACCTCTGTTCATGCTGCTTCAATTCCTTTCACTTGGAACCATCTCTAGATAATGTCATACACTAGATTAAGTTATGAATCATAATGTATAATATTAAATTAACAAAATACTTAGAAAAAACTGAGATCCTACGAATGGCTAATCCCATATTCACAAATATGGTTTCGTTGAGGAATATTTTACATTTCAATCCGTCATAATGGCTTATAAAGAAAATGTGAATTATGCTAAGCATATCCCCCGGGAGTGTCATAACCAAGAGTGGAGCAAGGCCTATTGTCATGCACCAGTTCCCGTTCGAGTCTAGCTCAATGTAGTGTTTTCGGGTTTTACCCCCAGATACATTTGTGCCAGATCTTCCTCTACCTGCTCGTATCCAGACAGGGATGTATTGTTTGAAAGATCCACATAATCTCTTCTTTACCAAAATAACAGGACATTATTGTATGTATATCCTCAAAGATTAACTTAGGTACTCTTCCTTAATTCTACGTTTTCTAAATCTAGTTTCCACGTATTCTACTAAACTTCCTCTGATACCAACTGTAAGGACCCGACCCCAGTTTCCCAGAGTCAGTTCCTTTTTTGATTATGTTGGCATACATAGAAGTAAAATGAATCCTGAAGGCCCGATTAGTTTAGTATTATTGGAAACAAGTTACATACATAAGTTTAACATTACAACATGAAGGGGAAAACAACACTAATTTATTCCACAAGAAACATCACGTCTCCTAGATTATGCTTGAAAGTCATTCATAAATTACATATTCATGTCCTGAGAAAATGAAACATAAGAAAGGAGTGAGATCAAACTCTCAGTAAGAGTAAGAAATTAAACAGAAGATAATATAAAAATTAGACATGGTGAATAATTGAAAACACATGCCTTTAATAATAAACTTGAACACATTATGGCGGGGATATGTGCTGAGTAAATAATGCCATAAAAAATAATCATGGGTATTCCACTATTTGAATTACAACATGAAATTTAAGTTACTTGCTTCATAATTAGGGAAGTTCATATGCCACATATTCTGAAACTTTTTTTCATAGTCTCGTCCAAGACGTCTAATGATTAAGGCCTCAGCCAAAATCCATATCACATTGGGAAAGGCCTCGGCCAATTCCAAGTCAAGTTGTCTCATAAGACCTACTGATGCATTGAGGGGCTATAGCAGGCCCCAACCGTCACATAATAAGTCCAATTCATTCCTTATATGAGTGGGGATAAACATAAACAACATATACATTCATATTGAAACTATCATATGAAATGTAATTAA
The DNA here is from genome assembly GCA_963277665.1 of Viscum album. NCBI lineage: Eukaryota > Viridiplantae > Streptophyta > Magnoliopsida > Santalales > Viscaceae > Viscum > Viscum album. The sequence continues at coordinate 2,142,102,023 of OY728122.1, read as the reverse complement.
CTTTCCCCAATTATTGAACATAAACACTAACCATTCGGAATAATATGGTGAATGGTTTTAGGATATTTCATAAAAAATAGAGTTAGTCATAAACCATTCAATAAAATATGGTATATAAACTCATAAATGATTAACCCCAACAATACATAACAATCAACAACAGTGTTGAATCAAACAAGAATAATCTTCTAGAACCATTAAGAAATTCTTGTGGTAAATACTCTTTTATTTTGAAAAGAAGAGTTCTTTTAGAAAAATATTTCTATAAAACCAGAAGTAAAGTAAGAGAGTATTTCATTATAAAATGATTATTTTTAAAAGTATAATTGTGTCCAAAAATTTATTATAGCTTTCCCCTGAAAATAGATATGAATTTGAGAAATTCCCTTGTATCGGGCTCATATTTTTGGAAATAGTTTTGAGAACTTCTTTTAAAAAAAGAAACTATCCAGAAAATAGGGAAGGATTCTGGTTTGTGTACATATATAGAATACTCAAACAGAATTTATGAGGAGTACATAGTAATACATAATAATTTCATCATGGAAATCAGACAATAAAAGTAACCCGAATGAAAATGGATGTTCGGGTGGAAAACCCTTACCTTAACTCCAAACGTGTTCCTCTCTCGAACATAAGCTCTTGGAATATTAAATTATACTTATTAATAAATTATTTCATATCTTATTAGAAATTTATTTAGTTTATCATAATTTTGGTTAGGTCATTTATGTTCTTATTGATAAGTTATTGTATGGAATTCTTTTGCTTCAGAGTGTTCATTTTCGTTATTTTCATCTTCAGTTCACTTGTTTGTAAGTATGTGGAACGAATTTAATTATCCAGAATTGAAATTATATATTATTTATGAACATAAATAGGTGTTATTGGTCATTTATAGAACTCGGTTACATGGAAAGAGGTTGAATTATCATGTAAACCTTTAATGATAGTTGTTTCGGTTAATTTGTGGGTTTTGATTACAACGAATTCATTTTTATTTATAACTTAATACCATTTTTACAATGGGATTAAAAAATCTTAAATAGGTTATATTATATATAATAGTCTGTTTCAACCATAACAATAATGGTTTCATGACCAGAATTGAGAATGATAGTAGAAATCCAAAGTCCATCGTCCATGAATGTGTAAAATTGACACATCTTGGATGGTGTTCTTGCTACTAGTATAAGAGAAGGTAAAAAAGGGGAGATGATGATAAATTATGCCACTATAATGACAAAATTACAGTACATATAAGGTACTGGAGTCATAAAAAAATTTGGATAAGGGGAGGTAATAGAAAAAGAAAATAAATGAACTTGAAAGGAAAGGTAAAGGATTGAAAAGAGGAATTTACCTCTTGAACCAAACTTCCTTGAGAGCCTCCTTAAGGGAGAGGTTTTGATATTTTTATGAGACCAAAGATTGATGGAAGTGGGAGAGGAGGTTGGGAGGGTATTTGTACAGAATTTGGAGAAGGCACAAGGCTTGACGGGAGTGAATGGAAGGGGGGGTGAGAGGAGGGTTTTTTATAGTGGAGGAGACAAGGGATATCTTAATATAAAACTCATTAATTTATTATTTATCCTAAAGAAAAATAATAGTGAGTATTCCATGACCAATAATAGTAATTTTATCATGTTATCCCAAACTAATTGGGCTTATATCAGAAGAAAATCACACATGAATCTATAATTAGTGTATTTATCTTAATTTTGAAATTTATGCTATGTAACTATTCATCAAAAATTCATGTATTTTAGAAAAATCCCAAATATTTACCTCAACCATTTTTCGACATGTAGAATCAAAAAATAAAGTACGTTTTTCCAAAATAATTTTCTAAATATTATTAATTTAATATTTAATTAAATCATAATTTACTCTAAAAACAAGAGTTTTAAAACATTTGTTTACTTATTTTAAAGCTTAGATATATCGTACTTACAGGTGAATATTATTTATATACTATCATAAGTAAAGTTACTATTCATTAGGGTATTTCACTATTCACAAGGGTATGTTACTATTCATAAGGGTAGGTTACTATTCAGAAAAAATTATGTTTTTCTTATCTGACTCTAAATAACTTACTAATCACAACTGTGTATGTCAGATTTTTGAAATTCACATCACAGAAGTGACAAACTTATGTTTTAAGGGTCCTATAGCAGTTATTAGTTAATTATGTTGTGATTTCATGGGATTATGACATATTTATATGAAAGGAATTTCCTTTTAAAAATATTGGGTTGTTTTAGAATATGTGATTAGGTTAATTACTTTGAAGTATGTGACTTTAAGAGTTGTCGATGTTATTTGGAGATACAATTTAACGTGGAAAAGTACATAATCAAATTATTCTATGTTTTGGGTTTCAATAATGTTTTGGATTATTTTGAAAGATTTTAAGGAAAATTGTTTATTGAATGGTATTTATTTAACTTTGGGTATTGAGGTTTTAATTTTATAAATTAAGATTATTATTTCATTCTCAAAAGGATTATCCTTTTTGGGGACTATCTGATCTTTTACTAACCATTTTAGTTTTGGTTAGTCTCTACCGACATGGGAAATATATAGTTTATCCATTTTGGATGATGTGATTCCCTTGAAGTTGATTCTAGCGCTTCAGGTGTGACCAAGTCATCTTGAATACTCATCGTTTGGAAAAAAAGATGATTTTGTGGTAGAAATTTATTAATGGATGAAAATATACATAAAAGTAAGCATATCTCTTTACGTTCTTAGTCAATATCATAAATAAATTCCCCATCTTTAAGAAATGGAACATAAAACAAAAAATGTTGTCCATTTACTTTTCTTACTGGGAAAGTAATGGGTATTTATCCCATCAAAATTTTGTGGTTTTCTTGTTGTGAACATTATCCTTATCATTTTTTCTATCACTCTCCATCAGAACATGACAAGTATTTTGTCTTCCATATCCATGTTTTCTTACATGGGATCCTAGTATAGGTTATCTCAGGTGACCATTGTACTTCTCTTTCTTTCTTTTAAAGTTATAGTTTTATTGATTCTTTTTCAAATGTGGGGCATTCAATGAAGTTCCCAATCCCAATATTAAAATTTTGAGGACGTAATTTCCAAAAGGGGGAAGAATGTAACACCCCATGATTTCATAGTATGTTATTTTCTTCAATGTAATTCAATAGCTTGCGTTAGACGCAACACCGAGTTTGAGTGCACCACGACTTTCCATACTAGTCGTTTAAAGAGTGGTTATGAATAATATTAACTGAATTTTGAATTTTATATACCTAATATAATTTTAGAATCCATATTATGTGTTTCTTAGACATAAAATAAGAACAAATTCATTTTTTCAGATAAAAGAAGTATTTTTCAAAAAATTAAATTTTACCAACTTTAAATGGAAAACACCTTTTAAAACCAATATTTGACACTTTTATATATTCAATTTAATAAAATTAAATTATTATTTATAATCGGGACATAAAATTTATTTTGGATAATTATTTGGTACATTTCTGATAACTTTCATATTTTGATGAATACTGAAAAATGCAAAATTTTAATTGAAGAAAACTTTTTTAATTGAAATAATTTATAGGGTTAAATTATGAATTTGAATGGTTTGGAAGTATAGTTAGATTTTCTTTTTATTATTTCATAGAATTTAGTTCATTATAAGTTATTTCACATTTAAATTTTACATAAACACAAGTCAAACTTTTGATAGTTTTTTACTTTTTAAAAAAACTGCCTTTCGGTTTGGACAACAGGAATTAATTTTAAATTAATTATTGCAAATTATTTGTTCTGAATTTGGTAAAATATAAATAATTTTATTATTTTCATAATATCCAAATTATCATAGGTAAATTTTTTGTATTTTTCTGAAAACATTAAATTTTTGATGAATAGTGAAAAACACCGTGTTAAACTTTAAAACCAACTTTTTATTTAAACAATTATTTATTTTATTTAGATTTATTTTATGTAAAAATAGATATGTGATACCTATATAAGTGAAATTTAATTCATTAGATTCATTTTATAATAAAATTATATGTATAAAATTTTATTGAACATTTTATCGTATTTTACCCACCTTTTAGGAGCATTTGCAAATTTGCATAAAACATAATTTTACCACTTATGTGAACTGAATTTCCAAAGCCGAGGGAAATGGATAATATAGGTAAGTAAACTTTGGAACAATAAGATGAAAATAATTTTTGGATAATAGTATCTTTTGACTTTTATTTACTACGCTTAAAAGTAAATAGTGTAATCAATGGTAAAAAAGATATTATAATGGAGAGTTAAAAGTGTTATATTCAAATTTTATTATCTAAAACATTTTTAATATAGGGTTAAACATAAGATAAATTGGACTATAAATATTCATTAGAAAGATAAAAACTTTTTCAATATAAGGTTATTTTATTTATAAATTCTACATATTATATAATTAAATTTATTTATGACACAATGATGATCCAATAATTACCTTCTTAATGAAATATTAAAATAGTTTATATTATAAATATTAAAATAAAAATAATTTGAATGTTTTGATTCCATCCGCGAATTGTTTTGGTTAATATGACATGTTAGGGTTGATTAAATAATTTTTTTTGACGTGATAAGGTAGTTATGACTATCACAAAAACTAAATATCAAATTGTGTCAAAATTGGAATAAATTAGTTTTAAAACAAATACTATAATATTGGTAGATATAATATTCCTGAAAAAACTATGGTTCAGAAAAAGGGATTAAATAATGTTATATATGTTATTAATTAACCACTTGAGGTTCTATTAGAAGTTTAGAGTAAGTTTATCAACCACATAGGTGTAAGAATACAAGAAGACACAGTAAACATTAAACTATTTAACTAAGAGTTAAATATAAAAGGTAATGTTAAAATGGTAGCCTAAACTTGTCTAAAATTAATTGGTTGATAGGTTATCGACCCATACCCACCTTAGGTTCGAAAAAATTTATTTTGGAGACATTAGAAACCGAAAATGATTTTATAACGATATAATATTTCATGGTTTTCCAAAAGTGACCCTCACCTCTATTATAAAAGGTCACTTACCATTCTCTTAATTTCACACCTCCAAAGCCATTTGGCTTTGGAGGTGAATCGTGGAGAACCTCAATGAGACCTTATGCTAAGGCCTTCTTTCATGGCCTTGTTCCAAGACACTATTTTGTCTCATGCGACACAACGATGCATCGAGGAGCTATAGTGGGGTCCACCCTTCACTTACTAAGTCCAATTCATTCCTCATATGAAAAGGATTAAAAATAAAATAAAAATTCCTATTAAAACTATAATAAAAAATGTCAATACTTTATCCATAAACCATTAATGGTGAAAAAATAACAAATCCATAGTCAAACTTATCACAAAAATTTCAATACAATATGGAAGATTTGTATCATAATAAATCAACTTCAAACAAGTTTAAAATCCATCAAATGATTTTTTCATAGATGAAATGAAAACAATTTGAAATAAATAACTCTTTATATTTTTAAATAATTTAAAAGTAACATAATTATAAAAGAAAACATTTATTTTAAAAATATTCTTATAATCTTTTATGGGAAGCTTCGACGATGATATAATGACGGAAAATAGCCACACCCACCGTATAAGTTAAAAAAGACATTCTTACCTTAATTTTGTTGAAAAGGACATAAAGTACCTTTTTTGGAGAATGATGAAAAGATTACTTTCAAAATATTTTATAAAAAGTCAAAAAAAGGTATAAATAACTTTAACCCATAGTCTAGTAAACAGTAAAAATGTTTTGAAATACATTTTTAAGAAACATGGATGTGGATGATAAAGAGGTCCCAATAGATACTTACATAAAAACAACCTCAAATAATAAAGAGATAGTGAAATTTACCCTTACCTTGTACTTATCTTTGGTCAAGGGTATGTTATACTCCTGTATAATAGTTAAATTATTGTTATTAAATTATATAAGAACCATATACATCAATATGATATCATATATGATCTTCTAATATTACTTTGTTAATAATATTTTAGTATTATCATCGTTTCGGGTGTTAACTGATTTGTTTTCATTTATATGTTTTGTTACATAAGCCATGTTTTTTTATTGATTGGGTGTATTTGATTCATATCTAGAATGATATTAATTTTTTAATCATTATTTCTAATCATCAAGTGAAAATTATTCTTGAATGATTACGATATGGAATGAACCTCATCGCGTTCATGGAGACAGTAATCCGTACGTACGAACGAGCAAACATATCATTCAATTGAAGGTGGAATAGTATATAATTGAATGTCATATCATATATACAGAATAATTAACATGTCAAATTTTTTATTTACATCAATTATACATCATTATTATACCCATCCAAAAAAAATGTATTGAATAACAACTACACCACGACGTGGAGACGGCAAGCCGTACATACGCCCGTATGGGGACTTTGTCACTCATATGATGGATAGAATAATGAATATAGTTTCAAATTTTTATAATAAAATAATTGTATCTATATTATACTACAGTTATTATTTTATAATGGGAACAACAAAGAAAGAGGAAGTGGAAGAAGAAACGAACTTGAAATAGGTGATTAAAAATTTAGCCTTCCTTCATGTTCTTCCTTTTGATTTGATCAAAAAGGCTCCGTAGGTTGGATTTTTTACAATATTAAGGCCTATAGGATTATTTGATGGAATTTTGGAGGATATTTGGATTGGGGTTGGCCAAGAAAAACAGCTTTGGATGTGTGAATTTTAGAGAAGTGGAAGTTCCATTTTATAAGAGGGGTGAGGGGAACCTTAGGAAAATATTGAAATATTATTTTATAATAAAATCATTTTCGTTTTCTAATGTCTCCAAAATGATTTATTTATACGATAAGGTAGGGATAGGTCGAAAAACACTCAACCAATAGGTTTTAGACAGGTTAGGGTCACCATATTAACCATATCTTTTTAGATTTAACTCTTTTTTAATTAGTTTGACATTTACCATGTCTCTTTGTATTTTTATTTTATATGGTTAATAAATTTACTATAAAAAGACAAGAGAACCCCAATTTGTTCATTATTAATATATATAACCTTATCTATGTCTTTTTTCCAAACCATATATTTTTTTAAATATTATATCAATTAATAATATAATATTTATTTTTATAACTCTTTTATGTCAATTTTAAAACTATTTGGAATTTTGTTTTTGTTAAAGTCATAAAATCATGATTAATTAGAAAAAAATTCATTTAATCAACCATAAAAGGCCATATTATCCTATAAAATTAGTTTAATTCATCCAGAGTCTCAAATTAGATTTATTTGGATATTTATAATATTGATTATTTTAATCTTTTGTTAATAAGGTAATTACTACATCATCATTGTGTCATAAATAAATTTAATTATTTAAAGTCTAAAAATTATAAATAAAATACCATTATGAAGGAATTGTTTTTTGTATTTATAATTAATATTTGTAGTCGAATTTATCTTATGTATAACCCTATATTATAAATGTTTTAGTTATAAAAACATGAGTTTAACACTTTTAGCTGGTCTTTAAATTGAATAATAATAACTGTCTTAATCTAAACCTATTGGACCTAAATGATAATTTTTATTCCTAAGGTTTTTTTTGGTTGAAATAAGCTTATCCAATAGAATTAAGACATGTTTTAGGGTAATAATAATATCATTTTTACCTTTAATTACCCTAATTACATTTAACCATGGTAAATAAAAGTTAAATGTTACTATTCACCGTAAATTATTTTCATTTTATTGAACCACATTTTACTTAATGATATCAACCATGTCTCTTGGATTTTTAAAATTCAATTCAAAGAATTTCTAAAATTATGTTTTATGCAAATTTTCAAATTCTCTTAGGAGGTGGGTAAATGACGATAAAAAGTTCCATAATATTTTTATATATCTAAACATATTATAAGATGACTATAATGAATAACATTGAACTTATATATGTATTATGTATCTATTTTTTCCTAAAAAAAAATTAAATAAAATAAATATTTATTTAAATTAAAATTCACTTTTAAACAATAACACAGTGTTGTCACTATTCATCAAAAACTGAATGTTTTCAGAAAAATACCTAAAATTCACCCTAAGATAATTTCGATATTCTGAATCCAAAAATGAAGTCCATTTTGAAAGATAAAATTTATAATATTTAAAAAAGTGGTTATTACTATTCATAACAGTTAGTTTGATTGGTTGAGGTGTGTTTGAATTCGAAGTTGCGTACAACACAATCTATGGTATTATTCAAAGGGAAATGTACACTCGAAGCTTGGGGTGTTACATTCTCCCATCCATAAAATGATTTTGTCCATGAAATTTCTAGAATATTACTGCATAAAAAGATTCAGGTGGTTCTTCATCACAAGTTCCTTGGGTTCCCATGATGCCTCTTCCGTCTTATGGTTTCCCCATAGAACTTTTACTAGATGAGTCATCCGGTTTCTCATCACTTGTTCTCTGGTATCATGAATTTTGACATGCTCTTCCCAATAAGACAGATCAGGTTCCAGTTCAATTTCCCCACAGGTGAGTACATGCTTTGGTTTAGGCATATATTTTCTCGACAATGATACATGGAACACATAATGAACATTAGAGAGACTTGGAGGAATTACCAAATGATAAGAAACAACTCCAATTCATTCTAGAATTTCGAAAGGTCCGATATACATGGGACTCAATTTACCCTCCTTACCAAAATGTATAACACCCTTCCATGGAGATACCTTCAAGAATACAGGGTCTCCTACTTGAAATTCCAAATCCTTCCTTCAGTTATCGGTATAGTTCTTTTGCCTACTTCGGGCTGCATTAATGTGGGTTTGGATAATCTTCACTTTTTCCATTGTTTCCTCAATAGGTTCTGGGCCTACGAGTTTTCTTTCAGCAACATCGTCCCAAAACGTTGTTGGGAAACATCACTTTCCATATAATGCTTCATATGGTGCCATCTGAATACTTGAATGGAATCTATTGTTATAGGAAAATTCTTCCAGAGGTAAATATTGATCCCACATACCTTTAACGTCATGTGAGAAAGATCTCAACATGTCTTCTAAAGTTTAAATACTGTGTTCTGATTGCCCATTAGTTTGAGGGTGGTTGGCAGTGCTCAAAAGAAGTTCAGTATCCTGGGTCTTCTGAAGACTTTTCCAGAATCATGATGTAAAACATAGATCATGATAAAAAACAATCGATATGGGTATTCTATAAAGTCTTAAAACTTCATTAGTATATAGTCTATCAAGTCGTTCAAGTGGAAAATATTTTCTTATAGCTATAAAATGTGATGACTTGGTAAGACGATCAATAATGACCCATATTGCATCATTTCTTCTAAGAGTATTTGGTAGTCCCATAAAATAGTCCATCGTAATATGATCCCATTTCCACTCAGCCGTGGGAAGAGATTTCATGACTCCTCTAGGATGTTGTCATTCAGATTTCACTAGTTGTCAAACCATACATCTCGACACAAAATCGGCAATCTTTCTCTTCATGTTGTCCAACAAAAAATCTTCTTTCAAATCTCTATACATTATGGTGATCCCAATGTGTATAGAAAAATTGGAGCTATGAGAATCATCCATAAATTCCTTTTTTATATCATGTATTTTAGGAAAAAAAGCATCTTCTCAAATTTCAAAATTCCATCTTCATATATGAAGTGACTCAATTTAACATCATTCACAGCTTCAATCTTTTTTTGGAACTCCTCATCATCGGTCTGATAACTCTTTATCCTTTCTAGTAAAGATGGTTTGGAAACCATTTTAAAAATCCTTGATGTTTCACTTTCCATGATTATTCCCATATCCTTCATTTCTATATCAATGTATATAAGATCCTTTTCAACTCTATTCTTATTCAAAACTCTGTGATCCTTTCTTCTTAAAGCATCTTCCACCTTATTTTCCTTCCCCTGGTGGTAGTGTATAGTGTAATCATAATCCTTGAGTTGTTTGAGCCACCTCCTTTGCCTCATGTTGAGTTATTTTTGTAATAAAATATATATCAATCTCTCATGATCTGTATAAATCTCACATTTTTCACCATAGAGAAAGTGTCTCCATATTTTCAAACAAAGATTACAACTACTAACTCAAGATCATGAGTGGGATAGTTTTGTTCATGAATTTTTAGCTGTCGTGATGCATAGGCAATAACTCTATAATTTTTCATAAGGAAATAGCCAATTCCTTTCATTGATGCTTCACAATAAATAACCAAAACATCATTCCACGATGGTAGAGTCAATATAAGAGAATTTACTAACCTTCTCTTCAGTTCTTCAGTTCTTCAAAACATTCATCACACTTTTTTGTCCAAAAAAATTTAACCCCTTTACATGTGAGCTTTGTTATTTTGAGTTTGGTTAAGTGTTTTACAAGTTTGGAATTATGTATTGCGATTCATAAACTAATATACTATTTTCCATTATTTAGAAATGGCGCCTAGTGGAAGGAATGGAAACCGTATCAACACATGTAATCCATGTAGGGATTTCCATCTTACTCAAGATAATTATAGTGTAGCTGGTGATGCAATAGGTGTTGATCATCTTATTACCATACTGGGACAACTCACTCTGGTTATGAATAATAAACTTACCCGTATGGAGCACCCTGGCCCACAACGTAGAGGGTCAATGTTAGAACACATCATGAGGCAAAAACCACCAAGATTAAATGGAAGTACAAATCCATTACTGGCTGAGAAATGGATAAGTTCCTTTGAGAAAATATTTCATGCTTTGGGGAGTAGTGGAAGTGAAAATGTTTTCATGGTAGTTTATCTCCTCACGATATATGTAGATCAATGGTGGTCATTAATACAAAACAAAAAGGAAGATGAATAAGTATCGAACATGGAATGGAGGGAGTTTAATGATATTTTTCTTATAAAAATATTTTCCTAGTGACCATCGAGCGGATATGGAAAGGAAATTTCTGAGTCTGAGGAAAAATGAGGAAGAGAATATCGTAAAGTATGAGGCTAAATTTACAAGGTTAGCAAGGCATGCATCAGATTATATATGTATCCCAAGGAGTAAGATTTATCGATTCTTTGATGGGTTAAAACCATTTCTCATTCGATCATTATTCTCACAATCCTTCTCATTGTACGAAGATATTATCTCATGTGCTATCAAGAAAGAAATGAAATTATCTAAGTCTTACAACTTTACAGCAAAGTAAGAGAAGAATAGATCTTATGAACACTCTAGAAATGAAAATAAGGTGAAGAAGGGAAAATTTTAATATCCATCCAGCGGTAAATGTGGGATGAAACACCCCGGTACGCACCTGAAGGGAATGGGAGTCTGTTACAAGTGTGGTGAAAAAGGACACCAAGCTTGTGATTGCAAGGGAATGAAAGAGTCTATAAATGTTGAATTCTACAATTGTAGATAAAAGGGGCATTATGAAAATGAATGTCCAAAGTGCCAAGGAAATTACCTCATAAAATGCCACGGGAGCAAGGCCAATCTTATGCGATCACCACTGCTGAGGTTGAAGCTCCTAAAGACGTGGTGGTAAGTTATTTAATGGTTTCCTCAAGTTTATACAATGATTTATTTGATTTTGGATCATCACATTGTTTCATATCTTCCCAGTTTCTAAGAAAATTAAATATTTTAAATTTTAATAAACATGGGAGTTGTTAGTCAAAACACCTAAGGGACGTATCATCACAAAAAAGTTTTGTGAATAGGTTCCCATTAGGGCATATAAATGTTATTAATCTACTGATCTCATCACCATACCCATTATTTAATTTGATATAATCTTCAGAATTGATTGGATTTCAGACCATGATGTGAAAACTTATTTTAAGAAGAAGGAGGTTATAAATTTTGATGATGATAAGGAGTACCTTATCTTAAGAGCAGAAACATCAAAAAATTATTCTTATCTAGATCCACCCCTAGTAGCTCTACTAAATTCAATTATTGGGGAAGAAGATAATGAAATAACTATGGGTGAGGAAAAGAATTATTGAATAGAGGATGTACTTATTGTGTAAGAATATGTTGATTTGTTTCTAGAGGATTTACCTGAACATCCTCTAGAATGAGAAATTGATTTTTTCCATTGATTTAATTCCTGTTTCATGGCCCATATAGAAGACCCCTTATAGAATTACCATAGTGGAATTATTATAACTAAATAAACAACTATAAGAATTGTGTAATAATGTATTTATTCTCTCTAAGGTTTCTCCATGTGGAGCCCCTGTCCTTTTTGTCACGAAGAATGACAGATCTATGAGGTTGTACATTGTCCATAGGGAGATAAGTGATATAACAATAAAGAAAAAGTATAACCTTACTCACATTGATTATTTATTCTATCAAATTCATGGAGCTCAATATTTTTCAATGATTGACCTTTGACTTGGATATCATTAGTTGTGAGTGAAGAAGGAATACATTATGAAAACCATATTTTGAATGAGGTATGGGCAATACGAGTTTATAGTAATGGATTTTGGATTGACTAATGCACCTTCTATATTCATGGATCTAATGAATAGAGTTTTCATGGAATATATTGATGGATTTGTAGTGGTATTTATTGATGATATCTGGATAAAGTCCAAAATCTACGAAGATCTTGAAAATCACTTTCACCCTATTCTGAAAACCCTCCGATGAAATGAATTATATGGGAAGTTTAGCAAGTGTGAATTCAGGCTTCAGGAGATTTATTTTCTTGTCCATATTGTCTCTAAGGATGGAATCTATGTTGATCCTTAAAATACTAAGGAAATCCAAGAATGTCCAGCAATGATGAGTATAACGGAGGTATGCCGTTTTATTGGTTTAGTAGGTTATTATCGACGTTTCTTCCAGAATTTTTCTGGTTGGAAAAACTATTAACCAAGAACATATGTAAAGGGGATAAATTTTTTTGGACAAAAGTGTGTGAAGAATGTTTTGAAGAACTAAAGAGAAGATTAGTCAATGCTCTTATGTTGACTCTACTATCAGGGAATGATGGGTTTTTTATTTATAGTGATGCTTCAAATAAAGGACTTGGTTGTGTCTTTATTAAGAATTATAGAGTTATTTCAAATGTAACAAGACAGCTAAAAATTCATGAGAAAAACTATCCTACTCATGATATTGATTTGGAAGCTATAATCTTTGCTCTGAAAATATGGAGAAAATATCTCTATGGTGAAAAATGTGAGACTTATACTAATCAAAAAAAATTGAAGTGTACATTCTCATAGGAAGAACACAACATGAGGTAAAGACAATGGCTTGAACAACTCAATGATTACGATTTCACTATACACAGCCACTTGAGGAAGGAAAATAAGGTGGAAGATGCTTTTAGTAGAAAGGATCATGGAGTCTTCAACAAGAAGAGAGTTGAAAGGGATGAAATTTAATCGATCTTGTAAATATGGATATGGGAATAACCATGGAAGGTGAATCATCAATAATTATTCAAATGATTCCCAAACCATATTTACTAGAAAGGATAATTTGTTCTCAAACTAATGATGAGGAACTTTAAAAGAAGATTAAAGCTGTGAATGATGGGAGATTGAGTGAATTTATATATGAAGATGGGATTTTGAAATTTGGGAAGTGACTTTGTGTTCCTATAAAACCTGATCTAAAAAGGGAATTGATGTATGATACTCACAACTTCAATTTCACTATACAACCTAAGCGCACCAAGATGTATAGAGATTTGAAAGAACATTTTTGGTGGGACAATATGAAGAGATACATTGCTGATTTTGTGTCGATGTGTATGGTTTTCAAAAAAGTGAAAGCTAGAAGACAACATCCTAGAATATTTATATATCCTTTTCCCATACCTGAGTGGAAATGGGATGATATTACGATGGAATTTGTCATGGTACTACCAAAGACTCCTAGAATAAATGATTCAATATGGGTCATTGCTGACTGTCTTTCCAGGTCATCACATTTTCTTGCTATATGAAAAGATTTTCCACTTGAACGTCCCATAAGACTATATATTAATGAAGTTGTAAGGATTCATGGAGTACCCCTATCGATTGTTTCTGATCTTGATCCCTATTTTACATCAGGATTCTAGAAAGGTATTCAGAAGCCCCAGGATATTGAACTTTGTTTGAGAACTACCTACCACCCTAAAACTAATAAACAACCAGAACAGACTATTCAAACCTTATAAGACATGTTGAGATCTTTATCACTTGACATTCAAGGTATGTAGGATAAATATTTACCTCTAGTAGATTTTTCCTATAACAATAGCTTCCATTAAAGTATTCAAATGGCACCATATGAAGCATTATATGGAAAGAGATGTCACACACCAACTTTTTGGGATGATGTTGGTTAAAGAAAACATGTAGGCCTAGAACTTGTTAAGGAATAGATGGAAAAGGTGAAGGTTGTACATACCCACATCAAAGTATCCCAAAGTAGGAAAAAGATCTATTCCGACAACCGAAGGAAGGATTTGGAATTTCAAGTAGGAGACCATGTTTTCTTGAAGGTATCTACATTGAAGAGTGTTATACATTTCATTAAGAATGGTAAATTGAGTCTCAGGTATATCAAACCTTTAAAAATTATAGAACGAATTGGAGTTGTAGCTTATCATTTGGCACTACCTCCAAGTATCTCCAAAGTTCATGATGTGTTCCACGTATCACTATCGAGAAAATACATGCCTGCACCAATGCATGTACTCACCAATCGGGAAATTGAACTAGAACCCGATATGTATTATTGTGAAGAGCCTATAAAAATTCTTGATCATAGAGAATAGGTGCTAAGAAACTGGATGGATCATCTGGTAAAAGTTATATGGAGAAACCATAAGATGGAAGAGGCAATGTGGGAACCGAAGGAACTTATGATGAAGAAACACCAAAATATTTTTATGCAATAATATTCTAGAAATTTTGAAGGCAAAATTATTTTAAGGAGGGGATAATGTAACACCCCAAGCTTCCACGGAATGTAACCCTTTCAATAAAGCAGTAGCTTGCGTTGTACGCAAATTTGAGTTTTAACACACCACAACCAATGAAACTAGCCGTTATGAATATTAATACCCAATTTTTGAAACTTTATAAATTTTAATTTTCAAAATGGACTTCATTTTTGTATTTGGAATATCAAAATTAGCTTAGGTGGAAATTTGGGTATTTTTCATTGAACTTTCAATTTATGATGAATAATGAAAAACACTACATTATTGTTTAAAACAGACTTTCTATTTAAATGATTTGTTATTTTATTATAATTTATTTTAAGTCAAAATAGATACTTAATACATATATATGTTCAATTTAATTCATTGGAGTCATTTTATAATAAGTTTAGATATATAAAATTTTATTGAACTTTTTACCGTCTTTTACCCACCTTCTAGAAACATTTACAAATTTGCAGAAAACTTAATTTTTCCGATTCTATGAGTTGAATTTAAAAAATAAGAGAGACACGGTTTATATCAGTAAGTAAAATGTGGTTCAATAAGATGAAAATATTTTTTTGGTGAAAAGTAACATTTGACTTTTATTACCCACAATTAAAAGTAAATTGGGTAATTTAGGGTAAATGTGATACTGTAATTAAACTAAATCATGTCATAGTTCTATTGGATAAGTTTAATTCGACCAAAAAAATCTTTGGAAATTTTTTGATCTTTTTAGTCTACTTGGATTAGATTAAGACATCTATTATTATTGTATTTAAAGAAGAGTTAAAAGTTTTAAATTCGAATTTTAATAACTAAACCATTTTTAATAAAGTTTTACACCCAATAAATATTCAAATACAAATATTCATTAGAAATATAAAACTATTTCCTTCTTAATGGTATTTTATTTTTAATTTTTAGAGAATAAATAATTTAATTTAATTTTGACACAATGATGATGCAGTAATTTCCTATTTAATGAAATATTAGAATAATTGATATTATAAATTTCCAAATAAATGTAAGATGATACTTTTGTTGAATTCAACTAATTTTATAGATTAATATTACTTGATAGGGTTGATTAAATAAATTTTATTCTAAGTGATAAAGTGTTTATGTCTTTCAATGAAATCAAATACTAAATAGTGTCAAAATTGACATAATTGAGTTTTAAAAACAACTACTATATTATTAATTAATATAATATTCCTAAAAATATATGGGTCAAGAAAAGAACATAGATAAGGTTATATATATTTATAATGTACCACTTGGGGTATGATTGGATTTTTATAGTATGTTTATTAACCATATAATTTAAAAATACATAGAGACATGCTAAATGTCAAACTATTTAACTACGAGTTTTTTTAAGGAAAAAAATCAAATACTAAATAGTGTCAAAATTGACATAATTGAGTTTTAAAAACAAATACTATATTATTAATTAATATAATATTCCTAAAAATATATGGGTCGGACAAAGGACATAGATACAGTTATATATATTAATAATTTACCACTTGGGGTACACTTGGCTTGTTATAGTATGTTTATTAACCATATAATTTAATAATACAAAGAGACATGCTAAATGTCAAACTATTTAACTAAGAGTTAAATATAAAAGATAAGGTTAATTTGGTGACCTAAACCTGTATAAAACTTATTGGATGAGAGGTTTTTGACCCATCCATACCTTAGCATGGAAATAAATCATTTTGGATCCATTAGAAACCGAAATTGATTTTATTATAAAATAATATTTCATGCTTTTCCTAAAGTGACCCTCACCCCTCTTATAAAAGGGCACATCCCCTTCTCTCAAAATTACACCTACAATGCAATTTGTCTCAGTCAACCCATTCCCAAATATCCTTCCATATTTCCCCCCTTCATCCTAAAGGCCTTACATTGGTCAGAAATCTAACCTAAGGATCCCTTTTGATCAAATCAAAAGGAAGAACCCGAAGAAGAGGTAAATATTTCATCACCTCTTTCATGTACTTTTCTTCTTGCCCTCTATCTTTCTTTGTTGTTTCCATTCTAAAATAATAAATCCAGTTTCATCTATATAATGTGATGTTATTATAAAAATGTTAAACACATATTCATTATTCAATCCATCATATGAATCAAAAAGTCACTATACGTGTGTACATACTACTTACCGTCACCACGTCGTGGCGTAGTTGGTATTTAATACATTATTCTTTTGATTGGTATAATAAGGATGTATAATTGATTTAAATAAAAAATATAACATGTTATTGATTCTGTATATATGATATAACATTCAATTATATAATATTTCATCTTCAATTGAATGATATTGTTGTTCATGCATACGTACGGATTACCATCCCCCCAAACACGATGAGATTAATTCCCCATCATAATCATAAAAAAATTTATTTTATTTGATGATTAAAAATTATGTTTAAGAACATAATATCATTCTGGATATGAATCATATACTTCCTATCCATAACAAACATGTCTTACGTAATAAAACATATAATGGAAAAAAAAATCAGTTAACACCCGAAACGATGTTAATACTAAAATATTATTAACAAAGTAATATTAGATGATCATATATGATATCATATTTATGTATATGGTTATTTTATAATTTAATAACAATGTTTTAACTATTATACATTAGGTTAACATACCCTCGACCAAAGAGAAGTACAAGGTAAGGGTTAATTCTACAATCTCTTTACTTATCCAAGGTTGTTAATACGTTAGTATCTACTGGGACCTCTTTATCATCCACATCCATATTTTCTAAAAAATATAATTAAAAAACATTTTTAATATTTAATGGACTATGATTTAATGTCATTTATACACTTATTTTACCATAAATGTTTTGAAAGGAATCTTTCCATCATTTTCCAAACAAGGTAAGATATGACCATTTCGAAAAAATTAAGTTATGAATGCTGTTTTTTAACTTATACGGTGGGTGCATCTATTTTTTCCATAATAACATCGTCGAAGCTTCCCATACATGCATATAAGAATATTTTACAATAAATGTGTTCTTTTATAATTATAATAATTTTAAATGCTTTAAAAATAGAATGAAATAATTATCTAAAAAAGTTTTTATTTCTTCTATGTTGACATCCTTTCATGGTTTTTAAGCTTGTTCAATGTTGATTTATTATGATACAAATCTTCTCATATTGTATTGAAGGTTTTGTGATACTTTTGACTATGGATGTGTTATTTTTACACCATTCATGGTTTATGGATAAAGTATTGTCATTTTGTATGCTAGTTTTAATATGAATGTTTATGCTATGTTTAAAACTTTTCATATGAGGAATGCATTGGACTTAGTAAGTGACAGGTGGGCCCTGCTATATCTCCTTGATGAATTGGTAAGTCCCATGAGACAATATAGATTCTTGGAACAAGTCCTTGAAAAAATCATATTTGTAGTCTTGGCACAAGGCCTTGGCTATGTGGTTATGAAGTATGGCATTATGCATTTCATCATTATAAAAGTGGCTATTGATATTGAATGTGATTATTCAAATAGTTGAATATACATGTGAATAAGTAAATGGAATTATTTGATTTTATCTTTTCCATATTATACTGATGTTAAAGTTTAAAAGAATTTTGTTTTAGTCTTATATATTGCCTTAAATGTTTATGCTTATTTATGAAAGTTTCTGCTATATTGTTATCCTTACTGAGCATCTGAGCTCACCCCTTTCTATGTTTTATTTTTTCCAGGATGTGAAGATGTATTTTATTGTTTTCCGACTGGGATATGATAAGAATATACGTGTGTTAAAAAGGGGACAAAATGTTGTTGATATTTTTATTTCATTATGTAATGCCAAACTGATGATTGTATCTACTATTTCTAAGGTTACTAAATTGATCTGTCTTTCGAGATATGATTCCTTGTATCATGAAAATGTCATGTAATAATGCACCGACTCTGGGTAACTGGGATTGAGTCATTACTTGAAATCGCAACAGAAGGGTGATAAGGGTGGATCACCTACCACTGGCATATGTGATGTCCTGGTTTGTATAATGTAGTTTTTTAAATAGTCTAAAAAATTAATAATAAATTAATTATTTTTAGAAACCTATGTGATTAGGATAAATACAATATTATTAAATTCTATTATATATTGGAGTGAAAGATGAGTTTTTGGTGGGAATTAGTTTAGTGATGAAACTCTACTTGTCAAGTGTGTATATATATATATATATATTCCTCTTATTCTATGAATAAATTAATTTTTAAACTTTAGGGAAGGGATATTAAAACAAAAAATGTGTTATCCTAATACATTATGTTTTATTGAACCGATGATATTTTAAATCATCATAGATTGATGGATTTAAGGCCCTCAATTTCACACTTTTTTTGATTGATGAACTAAATCACTCCCTATAAATGTTTATGTTTTTCATCCAATTATGTGTCTCTAATTTCCACCAATATTCTCCTACTTGAGATCAAAATTTGGTGGTTACTTTTTCATTTCCTTTTCCCTCTTATTAAGACTAAATTTTATTAACTCAATATCCAATGTGGGTTTTCAACAATGGTATTTTTTATATTTTTATCATTTTATTTTCGAAGAACAATTTAAAATTAAGAGGATGAAATTTATTAATGGTGGGGAGAATGTAACACCCCGAGATTTCATAGTACGTTATTTCTTCAAAGTAATTCAATAACTTTGGCAACACACATCACCAAGTTCGAGCGCACCATGACTTACCAAACTAGCAGTTAAAAAACACTTATGAATAGAATTATCTACATTTTTAATTTTATATATTCCATATAAATTTTAACATCCATATTATGTGTTTTTTAGACTTAATATAAGAACAAATTCATTTTTTCAGATAAAGGGTATATTTGTCAAAAAATGCAATTTTACCACCTTTTAATGGTGAATCCTTTTTAAATATTATATTTTACACTTTTATATATTCAATTTGACTAAATAAACTACTTCATTAGAATCAGGACATAAAAATTTATTTTTGATATTTTTTTGGTGTTTTTTCTCATAACTTCCTTATTGGGTGAATAGTGAAAAATACTAAATTTTAACTGAAAACAACTTTTTAATAAAATAATTTATAGATTTAAATTATACATTTAAATGGTTTGGAAGTATAATTAGTTTATATTTTTATCATTTAATACAATTTTGGTCATTATAATTAATTTCACATTTAAATTTGACATAAACACATGTCAATCTTTTAATAACTTTTACTTTTTGAAAACCCGCCTTTTGGTTTTGACGACGGAAATTAATTTTAAATTAATTAATTCAACTTATATGTTTTGAATTTGGTAAAATAGGCTTCATTTCTGAATTCATAATATCAAAATTAGCATAGGGTGATTTTTTGGTATTTTTCTGAAAACATTCAATTTTTGATGAATAGTGAAAAACATTGTGTTAATGTTTAAAACCGGATTTTTTATGTAATTAGTTATTTTATTTTAATTTATTTTAGATTTAAATAGATACATATTACATATATATGTTCAATTTAATTCATTAGAGTCATTTTCTAATAAGTTTAGATATATAAACTTTTATTGAATTTTTTACCGTCTTTTACCCATCTTCTAGGAGTATTTGAAAATTTGCATAAAAACTAATTTTACCACTTCTGTGAGTTGAATTTAAAAAATTACAGAGACCAGGATAACATCAGTAAGTAAATTTTGGTTCAATAAGATGAAAGTAATTGTTGATGAATAGTAAATTTTGACTTTTATTTACCATAGTTAAAAGTAAATAGGGTAATTGAGGGTAAAAATGATATTATAATTACCCTAACACAAGTATTAATTCTATTGGATAAGATAAATTCGAAAAAAAACAACCTTAGTATTAAAATATGTTCCTTTAGGTCCACTTGGATTAGATTAGGACATTTATCATTATTTTATTTAAAGAATTGTTAAAAGTGTTAAATTCAAAGTTTATTAACTAAACTATTTTTAATATTGGGTTATACATAAGATAAATTAGACTATAACTATTCAATAGAAATATAAAAATATTACCTACATAATGGTATTTTATTTATAATTTTTAGAGTTTATATGATTAAATTTATTTATGACATAATGATGATGCAATAATTATCTTCTTAATGAAATATTTAGATAGTTTATATTATAAATATTACAATAAATAGAATTTAATAGTTCTGATTCCATACACGAATTTTATATGTTAATATTAAATTTTAGGGTTCATTAGATAATTTTTTTGAAGCGATAAGGTGGTTATGACTTTCACAAAAACAAAATACCAAGTAGTGTTAAAATTGACATAAATTAATTTTTAAAACAAACTCTATATTATTGGTTGAAATATTATTCCTAAAAATATAATGGTCTGCCAAATGGATTACATAATATTATATATGTAATTAATGAACCATTTGAGGTTCTCTTGGAAGTTTAGAGTTTGTTTATTAACCATATACCATAAGAATACAAGAAGACACAGTAAAAGTTAAACTATTTAACTAAGAGTTTAATCTAAAAGACAATGTTAAAAGGGTAACCAAAACATGTATAAAACATATTTTCTGATGGGATTCAGACCCATAACCACCTAAGTCTATACATAAATTCATTTGGTGCCATTATAAACCAAATATTATAGTATAATAAATTAATAGTTTAATCCTTTCCAAAAGTGACCCTCACCCCTCTTATAAAAGGGCACATACCCTTCTCTCAATATCACACCTCCAAAGCCATTTGGCTTGGCCTAACCCTGAAAAATATCATCTCAAATATCCTCCCATCAACCTAGAGGCCTTATTTTGATCTGAAATCCAACCTATGGAGATTTTTTGATCAAATCAAAATGAAGAACCTGAAGAAGAGTTAAATATTTCATCACTTATTTCAAGTTATTTTCTTCTTCCACTTCCTCTTTCTTTGGGGTTTCCACAACAAAATAATAAATCTAGTACCTCATATATACTTCGATGTTATTATAAATATTTAACAACCATATTATTTATTCTATCCATCCGATAAATGACAAAGTCACCATACGTGCATACGTACGGCTTACCGTCTCCACATCGTGGTGTAGTTTGTTATTTAAACACTTTATTATTTGGATGGATGTAATAATGAGTATAAATTATGTAAATAAAAAATATTAAATTTTAATTATTAATTATATATTATGAACCATCCAATTACATAATATTGCACCATCAATATAATGATATTGTCGCTTGTGCGTACGTACTAATTACCATCTCAAAAAACTCGATGAGATTCATTTCCCCATCGTAACCATTCAAGAATAATTCTCATTTCATGATTAAAAATAATGTCTAAAGAACATAATATCATTATGGATATGAATAAAAAACATCCTATCCATAACAAAAATGACCTACATAACAAAACATATAATGTAAAATGAATCAGTTAACATCCAAAATGACGATACTACTAAAATATTATTGACAAAGAAATATTAGAAGATCATATGTGATATCATATTTATTTATATGGTTCTTGTATACTTTAATAATAATTATTTAATTATTATAAAATAGTTTAAAATACCCTTGACCAAGTAAAAGTACAAGGTAAGGGTTAATTCAACAATCTTCTAACTTATCCAAGGTTGTTAAAACGTAAGTATCTACTGGGACCTCTTAATCATCCACAATCGTGTTTTCATAAAAATGTAATTCAAAACATTTCTACTATTTACTAGATTATGGGTTAAATTCATTTATACCCTTATTTTACCATATATGTTTTGAAATGAATCTTTCTATCATTTTCCAAACAATGAACATTATGAGCTTTTTGACAAAATTAAGGTAGGATAGTCTTTTTCAACTTATACGGCAGGTGCAGCTATTTTTTCCATTAAAACATCATCGAAGGATCCCATACAATCTTATAATAATATTTTCAAATTAAATATTTTCTTTTATAATTATATTAATTTTAAATTATTTAAAGATAGAAAGAGATATTTCTCTAAAAAAGTTTTGATTTCATCTATGTCAACAACCTTCGATGGATTTTAAGCTTGTTTGAAGTTGATTTATTATGATACAAAACTTCCTATTTTATTGAAGGTTTTGTAATATGTTTGAATTTGGATGTGTTATTTTTACACTATTCATGGTTTAGGGATAAAGTATTGACATTTCATATGAATGTTTTAATACGAATTTTTATGTTATGTTTAAATCTTTTCATAGGAGGAATGCATTAGGCATAGTAAGTGATGGGTGGAGCCCGCTATAGCTCCTCGATTAATCGGTAGGTCTCATGAGACAAACTAGTGTCTTGGAATAAGGACTTGAAAAAAATATATTTTTATTCTTATCACAAGGCCTTAACTAAGTGGTTATGAAGTCTCACATTATGCATTCCATCATTATGAAATCAGCTATTGATATTACATGCGATTATTTGACTTGTAGAATATCCTTGTGAATAAGTAAATGGAATTATTTTGATTTATATTTTCCATATTATGATGATGTTTAAGTTTAAAAGGCTTTTGTTTTAGTCTAATACATTTCCTCAAATGTTTATGATTATTTATGAAAGTTTTAGCTATATTTTTATCATTAATGAGCATTTGAGCTCACCCCTTTCTTATGTTTTTCCTAGGATTTCAAGAGGTGTTTTGTGATTGATAAGAATGGTTATTATAGGGGATTAATGGTGTAATTAAAGGATCATTTATGTTGTGTTTTATTTTCTAATGTGTAATGTAATGTTCATGTATGCAATCTATTTTCCAAAACTAGTAAACCGATCAGTCTTTCGGGACTTGATTCCTTATAATTATGCCAATGTATTAAAATAATGCACTGAATCTGGGCTTCTGGGGTCAGGTAATTATCGTTGGAACACCCCAAGATTCCATAATACATTTCCCTTTGAATAATGTAGTAGCTTGCATTGTACACAACATGGAGTGTTAACGCACCACGACCAATGATACTAGCCATTATGAATAGTAATACCAAATTTTTGAAATTGTATAAATTTTAATTTTCAAAATGGACTTCATTTTTGGATTTATAATATCAAAATTATTTTAGGGTGAATTTTTGGTATTTCTCTGCAAACATTCAATTTTTGGTGAACATTGAAAAACACATCGTTATTGTCTAAAACCGAATTTTTATTTTAATAATTAGTTATTTTGTTTTAAATTTATTCTAGTCCAAAATAGATACATATTACCTATATAAGTTCAATGTAATTCATTGGATTCATTTTATAAAATTTTTGCTATTTAAAAATTTTATTGAACTTTTTACCGTCTTTTACCCACCTCCTAAGAGAATTTGAAAATTTGCATAAAACTTAATTTTACAACTTATGTGAGTTGAATTTCAAATATCCTTGAGCTATGGTTGAAATTAGTAAGTAAAATTTGGTTCAATAAGATGAAAATAATTTTTTGGTGAATAGTAACTTTTGACTTTTATTTACCACAGTTAAAAGTAAATAGGGTAATTAAGGGTAAAAATGATATTATAATTTCCCTAAAACATGTCCAAATTCTATTGGAGAAAATTATTTCTACTTAAAACAACCTTAGTAATAATAAATTATCCTTTAGGTACACATTTATTAGATTAGGACATTTATTGTTATTTAATTTTAAAAAAAGTTAAAGTGTTAAACTCAAGATGTTATAACTAAAAAATATTTAATATAGCATTATATATAAGATAAATTCGACTATAAATATTAATTATAAATATAAAAAATTTCCGACTTTATTTTATTTTATTTATAATTTTTAGAGATTAAATAATTAAATTTATTTAGGACACAATGATGATGATGTAATTACCTTCTTAATGAAATATTAAAATAGTTTTCATTATAAATATCCAAATAAATAATCTTTAAATGTTTTGATGAATTAAATGAATTTTATTATTTAATATGACATGTTATAATTGATTATGTGAATTGTTTCTGAAGTAATCATGCTGTTAAGACTATAACAAAAACAAAATACCAAATAGGGTCAAAATTGACATAAAAGAGTTTTAAAAACAAATATTATATTATTAATTGATATAATATTCCTAAAAATATAATGATTGGAAAAAGGATGTAGATAAGGTTATATATATTAATAATGAACCACTTGGGGTTATCTTTTCTTGTTATAGTATGTTTATAAACAATATAATATAAAAATACAAAGAGACTTGGTATATGTCAAACTATTTAACTAAGAGTTAAATCTAAAATGATAAGGTTAATATGGTGAAATAAACCTTTATAAAACCTATTGGTTGAGTGGTTTTCAACCCATCCCCATATTATCCTAGAAATAAATCATCTTGAATCCATTAGAAACCGAGAATTCTTTTAATATAAAATAATATTTGAATCTTTTCCAAAGGTGCCCCAAACCCCTCTTATAAAAGGGAAATTTACCTTCTCTCAAATGACCACAAACAAATCCATCTGGCTTGGCCAAACCCATCCCAAAGATCCTCCCAACGTCCCTCACTTCATTATAGAGGCCTTCCTTTTGTCTAAAAGCCAACCTACATAGACCGTTTGATCATATCAAAAGGAAGAACCTGAAGAAGAGGTAAATATTTCATCACTTCTTTCAAGTTCTTTTCTTCTTCCACTTCCTCTTTCATTGTTGTTTCCATTATAAAATAATATCTCTAGTATCTTCTACAAACTTTGGTGTTATTATAAAATGGAACAACCATATTCATTATTCTATCCATCATATAAATGACAAAGTCACCATATGTGCGTACGTACGACTTACCATCCCCACGTTTTTGTGTATTTGTTATTCAATACATTATTTTTTGGATGGGTATAGCAATGATGTATAATTGATGTAAATAATAAATATAACATGTTAATTATTCTCTATATATGATATATAATTCAATTACATAGGATTTAATTTTCAGTTGAATGATATTTTTGCTTGTGCGTACATACGTATTACCGTCTCCACGAACGCAATTAGATTCATTATCCATCACAATCATTCAAAAATAATTTTCCTTTGTTGATTAAAAATAATGTTTATAAACATAATAGAATTTTGTATATGAATAAAATAAATCCTATCCATAACAAACATGTCCTACGTAACCAAGCATATAATGGAAAATGAAGCAATTAACACCCGAAATGATGATACTAATAAAATATTGTTAACAATGCAATATTCGATGATCATATATGATATAATATTTATTTATAGAGTTCTTGAATAATTTAATAACAATGTTTTAACTATTTTAATGTAGGTTAACATACCATAGACTAAGTAAAAGTACAAGGTAATGGTTAATTTCCCAATCTCTTTATTATCCGAGGTTGTTTTTACGTAAGTATCTACTGGGACATATTTATTATCCACATCTATGTTTCATAAAAGAGTTTTCAAAGGGATTATTTTTAATGGAATATTTTACTAAAACATTATTTTAGATGTTTCAATGATTTATTCTTCTAAACCTTTCTCAATAATATCTATGTTTTTAAAATGGTCTTAAGGATTTATTTATATGCACATGAATGTTTAAAAATGTTAATTCCTTTCAAAAGTTTCAAAGTGGTATGATACATTTTGATTCAAAACTATCATTTAAATGTCTTACTTCATAAATTATGTGGCTTTAATAAGATTTCATGAAGTAGTTATATTTCTCACAAAGATTTTTACTGATAATTTTCAACTATGTCAATATACCTTACTAGATATTATTCATGATCGAGGTTGATTTATTATGATACAAATCATCCATATTGTATTAAAGGTTTTGTGATATGTTTGACTGTGGTTGTGCTATTTTTATACCATTAATGGTTTACGGATAATGTATTTACATCTCATATGCTAGTTTTAATATGAAAGTTAATGTTATGTTTAATCCTTTTCATATGAGGAATGAATTGTACATAGTAAGTGATAGGTGGAGCCTGTTATAGCTCCTATATGCATTGGTAGGTCTCATCAGAAAAACTAGTTTCTTTGTAGAAGGCCTTGAAAAAATCATATTTGAAGTGTTGGAACAAGGTCTTAATTATGTGGTTATGTAGTCTGGAATTATGTATTCCATCGTTATGAAATTGGCTATTGGTATTGCATTTGATTATTCGACTAGTAGAATATCCATGTGAATAAGTAAATGGAATTATTTGATTTATATTGGCCATATTATGCAGAAGATTATGTTTAAAAGGATTATGTTTGAGTCTTATAAATTTCCTTAAATATTTATGCTTATTTATGAAGGTTTATTCTATATTGTTATCCTTACTGAGCATCTATGTTCACCCCTTTCAATGTTTTATTTTTCTCAGAATGCGAAGAAGTTTATTATGACTGGCCTGTAGGGATATGATAAGGATATAAGTATGTTCAAAGGGGAAAAAATGTTGTTGATGTTTTTATTTCGTGATGTAATGTAAAACTTATAAATGTATCTTGTACTTACAAGGATTCTAAACTGATCCGTGTTTTGGGATTTGATCCATTGTGATCATTCCAATGTTATGTAATAATGTACCGACTCTCAGTAACTTGGGTTGGGTCATTACAGTCTGGAAATGGCTTATAAAAGGGTACTACCCCTTCTCTTAATAATGCCAATGTGTTATATTCTGGAAGTATATAAATCGTGATCTAAATGATACGATCTAGAATAAGAAGTAAAAACACGTACGATAAAGAAAGAGATTATTACACAAAATGTTAATTTAACATTGAAATCATAATTTAATGGGTTTTATAAAGTCATAAATGAATCATTTATGACATAATAAATATGAATATGGTTCTGGTATAATTTAATAACATACTATGGTCATTATTAATGAGGTTAAATTTACTCTCAACCAAAGGAATGTGCAAGGTAAGGGTTAATTCGATAGTATATTTATTATCTAAGGTTGTTTTTATGTAAGTATCTACTGGGAAATATTTATTATATATGTCCATGTTTAATAAAAGTGTTTAAAAAGGTATTATTTTTAAGGTACTTTTTACTAAAAAATCATTTTAAATGTTTGAAATATTTATTCTTCGAAACCTTTCTCATTAATGTCCATGTTTTCAAAATGGTTTTATGGATTTATTTATATAGACATGAATGTGTTAAAATGATAATTCCTTTAAAAGGTTTCAAAGTGTTATGGGATAATCTGATTGAAAACTATCTTTTAAATTATTTCCTTTATAAATTATATTAATTTTAAATAATTTCACAAAAAAGAGATAATTCTATCAAATATTTTTACTGATCATTTTCAACTATGTGAACATCCTTTAGAGGATGTTATTTTTGATCGGGGTTGATTTATTATGATACAAATACTCGTTATTATATTGAAGTTTTGTGATATGTTTGATTGTGGATGTGTTATTTTTATACCATTCATGGTATATGGATAAAGTATTGACATTTCGTATGCTAGTTTTAATATGATTTTTTATGTTATGTTTAAATATTTTAATATGAGGAATGCACTGGACTTAGTATGTGACGAGTGAAGATTTCTATAGCTCTTTGATGCATTGGTAGGTCTCATTAGACAAACTAGTGTCTTGGAACAAGGCCTTCAAAAAATATTATTTTTAGTCACGACACAAGGCCTTGACTATGTGTTTATGAAGTCTGGAATTATTCATTCCATCAATACAAAATTGGCTATGGATATTTCATGTGATTATTTGACTAGTAGAATATCAATGTGAATAAGTAAATAGAATTATTTGATTTAACCTTGCCATATTATGATTATGTTTAAGATTAAAAGGCTTTCGATTTAGTTTTATACATTTCCTAAAAGGTGTATGCTTATTTGAGAAGTATTCCCTAATATTATTATCCTTACGAGCATCTGATCTCACCCCTTTATTATGTTTTATTTTACCAGGATTCTAAGAAATGTATCATGATTGATAAGTAGGGTTATTCTAGGGGATTAATGGAATTATCCAAGGATCATTTATGTTTTTTTTATTTTTTAATGTGTAATGTAACATTCATATATGTAATCTATATTCCAAGACTGCTAAACTAATTGGTCTTTCGGGACTTCATTATCTGTAATCATGATAATGTATTAAAATAATGCACCAAATCTGGGCCTCTGGGATTGGGGTGTTATAGTACGACCCCAGTTACCCATAGTCGGTACATTATTACATAACATTGACCTGATCACAAAGGATCAAATCCTGAATGACTGATCGTTTTAGTAGACTTGGAATTAGTAGATAAATTCATAAGTTTTACATTACATTATAAAATGAAAAACAAAAACCACATTGTCTCCATTGACCACATTCATATCCCTTATATTATCTCTTATACTATCTCTAATTGACAATCATAATATACTTCTTCACATCCTGGGAAAAATAAAACATAGAAAGAAGTTAGCTCATATGCTCAGTAAGGATAACAATATATCAAAAACATTCATAAATAAGAATAAATATTTAAGGAAATTTATAAGACTAAAACATAAGACTATTAAACATAAAATTACTCCTAATACGGCCAATATAAATAAAATAGTTATATTTAATTATTCACATGGATATTCTACTAGTTGAATAATCGCATGCAATATCAATAACCAATTTCATAATGATGGAATGCACAATGCCAGACTTCTGAACCACATTGTCAAGTCCTTATGCCAAGACTACAAATACGATTTTGTCAGGGCCTTATTCCAAGACACTAGTTTGTCTCATGAGACATACCGATGCTTTGAGGATCTACTGCTGTCTCCATCCTTCACATACTAAGTCCAATGCGTTCCTCATATGAAATGGTTTAAACATAACATAAACATTTTTCTAAAAAATGTCAATAATTTTTCTATAAACAATAAATGGTGTAAAAATAATACATACAAAGTCAAACATATCAAAAAACCTTCAATACAATATGGAGGTTTTGTATCATAATAAATAAAATTCAAACAATATTAAAATCCATCAAAAGATGTTGACATAGATGAAATCCAAACTTTTTTAGAGAAATATCTATTTCTATTTTGAAATCATTTAAAAGTCATATAATTATAAAAGAAAAAATTTAATTTGAAAATAGTCTTATAATTATGTATGGGAAGCTTTGATGATGTTATAATGGCGGAAAATATCCGCACTCGCCGTATAAGTTAAAAAAGACATTCTTACCTTAATTTTGTCAAAAAGGTCATAAAGTACCTTGTTTGGAAAATGACAGAAAGAGTCCTTTCAAAATATATATGGTAAAATAAGGGTATAAATTAATTTAAACCATATTATAGTAAATATTATTTATTTTTTGAATTACATTTTTATGAAAACACGTAGGTTGATGATAAAGAGGTCCCAGTAGATACTTACGTATTAACAACCTCGGATAAGTAACGAGATTTTAGAATTAACTCTTACCTTTTACTTTTCCTTATTAAGTGGTATGTTAGCTTCCTATATAATAGTTAAAACATTTTTATTAATTTATAAAAGAACTATATACATAAATATGATATCATATATGAACCTCTAATTTTTTTGCGTAATAATATTTCAGTAGTATCATTGTTTTGAGGTTTAACTGATTCGTTTTCCTTTATATGGTTGGTTATGTAAGACATGTTTGTTATGGATAGGATTTATTTGATTAATATAAAGAATTATATTATGTTCATAAAAATTATTTTTAATCATAAAAAGAAAATTATTCTTGAATTATTATGACAGGGAATGAATCTCATCGCGTTCGTAGAGACAGTAATCCGTACGTACGCACGAGGGACAATATTATTATATTGATGGTGAAATCGTATGTAATTGGATGGTATATAATATATAAAGTATAATTAATGTTTTATATTTACTATTTAAATCATTTATACTAATTATTATACCCGTCCAAAATAATGAAGTGTTTGAATAAAAAATTTCACCACGACGTGGAGACGGTAAGCCGTACGTATGCATGTATAGTGACTTTGTAATTTATAGGATGGATATAATAAAGAATAAGGTTGTACCATATTTATAATAGCATAACTGTATGTATAAGGTAATGGAGTTATTATTTTGGTATGTAATCTACACAGAAAGAAGAAGTGGAAAAAAGAAATGAACTTGAATGAGGGTGGTGAAATTATTACCTCATCTTTGGGTGTTTCTTTTTGAGTTGATCAAAAGGGATCTTTAGGTTGGATTTATGATAAAAGTAAGGAATCTAGGTTTATTTGAGGAAAGTTGGGAGGATATTTGGGCTGGTTTTGGATG
Organism: Viscum album; assembly: GCA_963277665.1. Taxonomy (NCBI): domain Eukaryota; kingdom Viridiplantae; phylum Streptophyta; class Magnoliopsida; order Santalales; family Viscaceae; genus Viscum; species Viscum album. The sequence goes on along the minus strand of OY728122.1, from coordinate 2,142,070,641 downwards.
AGGAAAATGACTTTGGAGGTGTGAAATTAATAGTAGGGGAAGTACCATTTTATAAGAGAGGTGAGGGCCACTTTAGGAAAAGTTTGAAATATTATTTTATAATGAAATCATTTTCAGTTTATAATGGCTCCAAAATGATTTATTTAGAGGATAAGATGGTTAAGGGTTGAAAAACTCTCAACCAATAGGTTTTATATAGGTTTAGATCACCATATTAACCTTATCTTTTAGATTTAACTCTTAGTTAAATAGTTTGACATTTACCATTTATCTTTTTATTTTTATATTATATGGTTAATAAAAATACTATAAACTAACAAGAGAACCCAAAGTGGTTAATTTTTAATATATATAACATTATCTATATTTTTGGGTAGAATATTAGATTTTTAAGAGTATTATATCAATTAATAATATAGTATTTGTTTTAAAAACTCAATTATGTCAATTTTGACACTATTTAGTATTTTTTTTTGAAAGCCATAAAAATGTTATCACTTAGAGTAAAATTTATTTAATCAATAAAAACATGTCATATTGACCTATAAAATTAGTTTAATTTACCAAAAGTCTTAATTTACATTTATTTGGATATTTATAATATCAATTATTTAAATATTTCATTAATAAAGTAATTATGACATTATCATTGTGTCGAAAGTAAATTAAATTATTTGATGTATAAAATTTATAAATAAAATAAAATTATGTAGTAAATCTTTTTATCTCTCTAATTATTATTTATAGTCGAATTATTATTGAGTGTAACCCTATATTAAAAATGGTTTAGTTATTAAACATTGAATTTAACACGTTTAACTCTTCTTTAAATAAACTAATAATAAATGTACTAATCTTATCCAACTGGACCAAAATGATAATATTTTATTTGTAAGGTTGTGTTTTGTCGAATTATACATATCCAACATAATTAGGACACGTGTTAGGGTAATTATAATATCATTTTTAACTTTAATTACCTTATTTACTTTTAACCATGGTAAATAAAATTTAAAAGTTTCTATTCACCAAAAATTATTTTTTACAATATTGAACAAGATTTTACTTATTGATATTAACCATGTATCTCGGATTTTGGAAATTCAATTCAGAAAAGTAGTAAAATTATGTTTAATGCAAATTTTCAAATGCTCATAAAAGGTGGGTAAAAGACGGTAAAAAGTTCAATAAATTTTATATATCTAAACTTATTATAAAAAGACTACAATGAATTACATTTAACATATATAGGTATTATATATCTATTTTGACCTAAAATAAATTAAAATAAAATAACTAATTCTTTAAATAAAAATTTAGTTTTAAACATTAATGTAGTGTTTTTCACTATTCATCAAAAATAGAAAGTTTTCAGAAAATTACCAAAAATTCACCCTAAGATAATTTTGATATCCTGAATCCAAAAATGAAGTCCCTTTTGAAAAATAAAATTTATAAAATTTCAAAAAGAGGGCATTACTATTTATAACAGCTAATTTGATTGGTTGTGGTATGTTAAAACTCCATGTTGCATAAAACGACGCTACTGCATTATTTAAGGGGAAACGTACCATGGAAGCTTGGGGTGTTACATTCTCCCCTCATTAAAAAAATTTCGTCCCCAAAATTTCAATAATATTACTATCTAAAAATATTCAGGTGGTTCTTCATCATGATTTCCTTGGGTTCCGATGTTGCCTCTTCCAACTTATGGTTTCTCTATAGAACTTTTACCAGACGAGTCGTCTGATTTCTCAACACTTGTTCTATGGTATCAAGAATTATGGTAGAGTTTTCACAATAAGACAGATCGGGTTCAAGTTCTAATTCTTAATAAGAGAGTACATGTGTAGGGTCAGGGTTGTATTTTCTTAATAGTGATATGTGGAACACATCATGAACTTTAGAGAGACTTGGAGGCATTTCCAAATGATAAGCTACAACACCAATTCATTCTAGAATTTCGAAAGGAATGATGTACCTGGGACTCAATTTACCTTTCTTACCAAAACGTATAACACCCATCCATGGAGATACCTTCAAGAAAACATGGCCTCCTACTTGAAATTATAAATCATTCATTGAGTTATTGGCATAGATCTTTTGCCTACTTTGGGCTGGTTTGATGTGGGTTTGGATAATATTCACTTATTCCATTGTTTCCTAAACATGTTCTGGGTCTACTAGTTTTCTTTCACCAGCATCATCACAACAAGTTGGTGTACGATATATCGTTCCATATAAAGCTTCATATGGTGCCTTCTGAATACTCGAATGGAAGCTATTGTAATTGGAAAATTATATCAGAGGTAATTATTGATCCCATATATAGTGAATGTCAAGTGAGCTAGATCTCAAAAAGTCTTCTAAGGTTTAAATTGTATGTTCTAATTTTACATTGGCTTAAGGGTGGTAGGAAGTGCTCAAATGAAGTTTAGTATCCAGGGTCTTCATAATACTTTTCCAGAATCTTGATGTAAAATAGGGATCACAATCAGAAACAACTGATAGGATTACTCTATGAGGTTGGTCGAATAAATCATCAATTCCAGGTTGGGGACACTTGTTCTTTATTGTTATAGCATCGATCTCTCTGTAGTCAATGCACAACATCAATGATCTGTATTCATTCTTAACAAAAAGGACACGGGCTCCCATAGAGAATCAAAAGGGAGAATAAATCCATTGTTACTAAATTCCTCTTTCTGTTTCTTTAGTTCCACTAATTCCACTATGGCCATTTTATAATGGGTGTTAGATATGGGCCTTGAACCATGAATTAAATCAATGGAAAAATCAATTTCTCATTCTAGAGGATGTCGAGGTAAATCCTTTGGAAACACATCAACATATTATTTCACATTAGGTACATCCACTATTCAAACATTCTTTTCCTCACCCATAGTTATTTCATTCTCTTCATCCCCAATAATTTAATTTAGTAGAGCTACTGGGGGTGGATCTAGATAAGAATCAGGTGGTGACGTTTCCTCTCTGAAGATATGGTACTACTTATCATCATATAAAATTGTAACATCCTTCTTTTTACAATAAATTTTCACATCATAGTTCGAAAGAAAATCCATTCCAAGTATTATATGAAATTAAATAATGAGTTCGATGATGAGATCAGTAGATAAAGAACATTTATATGCCCTAATGGGAACTAATTCAAAAAACATTGTTGCGATGATACATCCCTTAAGTGTCTAGACTGACAATTCCCTTATTAAGTCAAATTGAAAATATCTAATTTTATTAGCGAATTGGGAAGATATGAAACAATATGATGATCCGGAATCAAATAAATCATTGTCTAAACTTGAGGAAATCATTAAATTACCTTCCACCATGTCTTTCTGAGCTTCAACCTCAGAAGTAGTTATCACATAAGCTTTCCATCACACCCTTGGTCTTTTTTGAGTGAAGTATTCTTGGTTAATAGGATATTCCTTCGCATAATGCCACTTTTCTCTACAATTGTAGCATTCAACATTGACATCCACTTTCTTCCCCTTGCAATAATGAGCTTGGTGGCCTTTTTTTACCACATTTGTAATAGAATCTCATTCCCTTTAGGCAAGTACCAGGGTTATTATTCCCACATTTAACATAGGATGGATATTCAACTTTTCTTTTCTTCCCTTTATTTTTTTTTCAGAGTGTTCAACCGATCTCTTTTTCTCTTGCTTTTCTTTAAAGTCGTATGACTTAGAGAATTCCTTCTCTGTCTTAATAGCGCATGAGAAAATATCGTCGTACGATGAGAAGGATTGTGAGACTAATTATATATGGAGAAACGGTTTTAACCCATCAAAATGTCAATTAATCTTAATCTTTGGGTAACGTATATAATCTGCTGTATGAATTTCTAACCTTGTAAATTTATCCCCATACTTTGAGACATTCTCATCCTCCTTTTGACTCAGACTCAGAAATTGACTTTCCATATCTTCTAGATGGTCACAAGGAAAGTATTTTTATAAGAAAATCTCTTTAAACTCCATACATTCCATGTTCGATACTTCTTCATTATCCTTTTTGTTTTAGATTAATTACCACCATTCATTTGCATCTCCCATGCGGTGAAAAACTTCCATGACTACTTTTTCCCTTTCACTACTTCCCAAAGCATGAAATATTTTCTCTATGGAATTTATCCTTTGCTCAGCTACTAGTGGAGTTGTAATCCCATTGAATGTTGGTGGTTGTTTCCTCATGAATAGATCTAACATTGATCCTCCGCATTGTGGATTAGGGTGCTCTATACGGGTAATGTTATTATTCATAACCAGAGTGAGTTTTCCTGGTATAGTGATAAGTTGATTAACACTAGCTGCATCAACAGATCCACTATAATTATCTTGAGTAGGAGAGAATTCCCTAAATGGATTATGTGCATTGGTACAGTTTCCATTCCTTCCACTATGCTCCATTTATAAACAATGGAATATAGTAGATTAATTTATGAATCGCAATACATAATTCCAAACTTGTAAAACACTTAACAAAAATTGAAAAATTTATGGATTATAACCATAATCATAAAAAAAATTCTTTGAGAAGGTATATACTCATAAATCATTCATAATGGTTTGTAAAGAAAATGTGAATTATTCTAAGCACATCCCCTGGGAGTTTCGTAACCAAGAGTGTACCAAGGCCTGTTGCCGTGCACCAGTTGCCGTTCGAGTCTAGCTCAAAGTAGTGTTTTTAGGTTTTACCCCTAGGTACATCTGTTCCAGTGCCACCTATACCTACTCGTATCCAAAAATGGATGTATTTCTTAGAAAACTTATAAAATCTGTACATTACCAAAATTCTTGGATGTTCTTCTATACTAATCCTCAAAGTCTATCTTAGGGTAATGTCATCTAATCATAGTTTTTCTAAATCTAGCTTCCAAGGTTTGTAATAAACTTCCATTCAAAACCTACTATAATACCCCGACCCTAGTTACCCAGACTTAGTGCATTATTACATAACATTGGCACGATTACAAGGGATCAAATCCTAAAAGTCTGAATGATTTAGTAGCCTTGGAAGTACTAGATACATTCATAAGTTTTACATTACATTATAAAATAAAAAACAGAAAAAATATTTTTTACAATGACCATATTCATATACCTTAGAATATCCCTTAGACTATCCCTACAGGCCAGTAATTATATTCTTTTTTGCATCCTAGTAAAAATAAAACATCAAAAAAGGTGAGATCAGATGCTCAGTAAGGATAAAAATATAGTAGAAACATTCATAAATAAGAATAATCATTTAAGTCAATGTATGAGGCTAAAACATAAGCCTTTTAAACATAAAATTCTTCATAATATGGCCATTATAAATAAAATAATTCCATTTACATATTCACCAAGATATTCTACTAGTCAAATAATCATATGCAATGTCAATATCCAATTTCATAATGATGGAATGAATAAAGCTAGACTTGATAACCACATAGTCAAGGCCTTGTTCCAAGACTACAAATAAGAATTTTTCAACGCCTTGTGCCAAGACACTATTTTTTCTCATGAGACCTACCGATTTATCTGGAAGTTATAGCGGGATCCACCCATCACTTATTATGTCCAATGCATTTCACATGTGAAAAGATTTAACATAACATAAACATTCATATTAAAACTAGCATACGAAATGTCAATACTTTATCCATAAACCATGAATGGTGTAGAAATAACACATCCAAAATAAAAAAAATCACAAATCCTTCAATGCAATATGGATGTTTTGTATCATAATAAATCAACTTCAAACAAGATTAAAATCCATCCAAGGATATTGACATAGATAAAATCCAAACTTTTTTAGAGAAATATCTATTTCTATTATGAAATAATTTAAAAGTAATATAATTATAAAAGAAAAAATTTAATTTGAAAATATTATTATAAGATTTTATGGGATTCTTCGACGATGTAATAATGGTGAAAAATAGTAGCACCCACCGTATAAATTAATAAATACATTCTTACCTTACTTTTGTCGATAAGTTCATAAAGTACATTGTTTGGAAAACAATGGAAAGATTAATTTCAAAACATATATGGTCAAATAAGGGTATAAATGACTTTAAAACATAGTCTAGTAAATAGAAATATTTTTTTGAATTACATTTTTAAGAAAACATGGATGTGGATGATAATGAGGTCATATTAGATACTTAGGTATTAACAACCTCGGATAAGTAAAGAGATTGTAGAATTAACACTTAACTTGTACATTTACTTAGTAAATGGTATGTTAAACTCTATTATAATAGTTAAAAAATTGTTATTAAATTATAAATTAACTATATACATAAATATTATGTCGTATTTGATCCTCTAATTATACTCAGTTAATAATATTTCAGTTTTATCATCATTTCGGGTGTTAACTGATTCGTTTTACTTTATATTCTGGTTATGTAAGCCATGTTTATTATGGATAGGATGCATTTGATTCTTATAAATAATTATAATATGTTCATAAAAATTATTTTTAATCATAAAATTAAAATTATTCATGAATTATTACGATGGAGAATGAATCTCATCGCGTTCGTGGAGACGATAATCCGTAAGTACACACGAGCGGAAATATCATTATATTGATGGTGAAATTGTATGTAATTGGATGGTATATCATATATACCAAACCATTAAATTTTTTTATTTATTATTTACATTATTTATACTCATTATTATACCCATCCAAAATAATGAATTGTTTTAATAATAAACTAAACCATGACGTGGAGACGGTAAACTGTACGTACACACATATGGTGATTTTTTCATTTATAGGATCATTAGAATAATGAATATGGTTGTAAGATATTTATAATAACATAAAAGTATGTATAAGTAAAAGGAGTTATTATTTTGGTATGGAATCAACAAATAAAGAGAAAGTGGAAAAAGAAAAGAACCTGAAGGAGGGTGTTGAAATTATTACATCTTCTTCGGGTGATTCCTTTTGAGTTGGTCAGAAGTGCTCTTTAAGACGGATTTATGATCAGATTAAGGACTCTAGGTTCATGTGAGGTATGTTGGGATGATATTTGAGGAATTTTAGGATGAGGAAAATGGAATTGGAGTTGTGAAATATATAGAAGGGGAAGTACCCATTTATATGAGAAGTGAGGGTCACTTTAGGAAATGGTTGAAATATTATTTTATAATAATTTTTTTTTCAATTTCTGATGTCCCAAAAAGGATTTATGTCGAGGATGAGGTGGGTATGGGTCTATAAACTCTCTACCAATAAGTTTTAAATAGATTTAGGTCGCCATATTAACCTTATCATTTGGATTTAACTCTTAGTTAAATAGTTTGACATTTACCATGTCTCTTTGTATTTTTATATTATATGGTAAATAAACTTACTATAAACAACCAACATAACCCCAAGTGGTTAATTATTAATATATATTTTTATATATGTCCTTTGGAATAACCATAGATTTTTAAGACTATTATATCAATTAATAATATAGTATTTGTTTTAAAAAATCAGTTATGTAAATTTGGACACTACTTAGTATTTGATTTCGTTGAAAGCCATAAAAACGTTATCGCTTCGAATAAAATTTATTTATTCAATCCTAACATGTCATATTAACCAATTAAATTATTTTTATTCATTATTATTCTCAATTTACATTTATTTGGATATTTATAATAACAATTATTTTAATATTTCATTTTAAGGTAATTACTGCATCATCATTGTGTCGTAAATAAATTAAATTATTAAATGTGAAAAAATTATAAAAAAAAAACCATTATGTATCAAATTTTTTTATCTGTATAATTAATATATATAGTCGAATTTATATTTTGAGTAACCTTATATTAAAAATACTTTAGTTATTAAACTTTGCATTTAACACTTTTAACACTTCTTTAAATAAAATAATAATTAATGTTCTAATCTAATCTAAGTGGACCAAAAGGATAATATTATTTTCCTAAGTTTGTTTTCAGTCTAATTACAATTATACAATAGAATTAGGACATGTTTTATGGTAATTATAATATCATTTTTACTTTTAATTACATTATTTACTTTTAACTATGGTAAATAAAAGTAAAATGTTACTATTCACCAAAAAATATTTTCATCTTATTGAACCACATTTTACTAACTGATATTAACCACGTCTCCTAGATTTTCGAAATTCAAATAAAAAATATGGTACAATTAAGTTTTTTGAAAAATCTTCGAATGCTGCAAGAAGGTGGGTAAAAGGCTGTAAAAAGTTCAAAAAAATTTTATATATCTAAACTTATTATAAAATGACTCCAAAGAATTAAATTGAAGATATATAGGTATTATGTATCTATCATGATATTTCTAATCCAGAAAATGATGTTTGTTTTTAAAAATAAAATTTATAAAATTTCAAAAATTGGGTTTTACTATTCATAACGGCTACTTTGATTGGTTGTGGCGTGTTAAAACTCCAAGTTGTGTACTATGAAAGATACTACATTATTAAAAGGGAAACATACTGTGGAATCTTGGAGTGTTACTTTCTCCAGCATTATGAATTCCATCATTAAGAATGGGGTGATCTTAGATGCTTAGCATGAATAACAATATAGCGGAAAATGTCATAAATAAGAAGAAACATTTAAGGAAATGTATAAGAATAGAACACAAGCATTTTAAACATAAACTTCATCTTAATATGGAAAATATAAATCAAATAATGTCATTTACTTATTCACATGGATATTATACTAGTTGAATAATCACATGTTATATCAATATCCAATTTCATAATGATTGAATGCATAATGTTAGACATCATAACCACATAGTCAGGGCCTTGTACCAAGACTAAAAATAAGATTTTGTCAAGGCCTTATGCCAAGAGACTAGTGTGTCTCATGAGACCTACCGATGCACCAAGGAGCTATAATGGGCTCCACCTGTCACTTACTAAGTCCAATGCATTCCATATATGAAAGGGTGGAACATAATATAAAAATTCATATTAAAACTAGCATACGAAATGTCAATATTTTAACCACAAACAATGAATGACATAAAAATAGCAATTACATAGTCAAAACATTATTCAAACTATAAGATTTTTTGTGATCATTCTGATGTTATATGTCAAAGGACACACTTTGACAAATATGTCCAACCGCCTCTAGCATCTGTGCTCCCCCTTTCGATGTTTAATATTTCTTAGGATGTGAAGAAGTATATTATGACTAACCTAGATGGATAGAATGTTAACCTTTTATTTTCATTATCTTTGTATATTTTAAGGGCATTATAGTTGGTAACACCCCAAGAATCCATGATATGCTTCCCTTTGAATAATACAATATCTTGTGTTGTATGCAACTTTGAGTATAAACACACCACAACCAATCAAACTAGCCATTATGAATATTAATAACCAATTTTTGAAATTTTCATATGTTTTGTCATTCAAAATGGACCTTGTTTTTGTATTTTGAATATCAAAATTATCTTAGGGTGAATTTTTCGTATTTTTCTGAAAACATTCAATTTTTTATGAATAGTGAAAAACACTGCGTTATTGTTTAAAACCAACTTTTTATTTAAACAATTATTTATTTTATTTTAATTTATTTTACATCAAAATAGATAAAAAATACCTATATATGTTCAATGTAATTCATTGAAGTCATTTTATAACAAGTTTAAATAAATAAAATTTTATTGAACTTTTTACCGTCTTTTGCCGACCTTCTATGAGCCTTTTAAATTCGCATAAATCATAAGTTTACCGCTTATGTGAGTTGAATTTCAGAAATCCGAGAGACACAGTTGACATCAGTAAGTAAAATGTGTTTCAATAAGATTAAATAATTTTTGATGAATAGTAATTTTTGACTTTTATTTACCATGGTTAAAAGTAAATAGGGTAATTAAGGGTAAAAATGATATTATAATTAATCTAAAACAGGTCCTAATTCTATTAGATAAGCGTAATTAGACCCAAAAAAATATTTGGAATAAAATATGATCCTTCAATTCCACTTGGATTTGATTAGGACTTTTATTATTATTTTATTTAAAGAAGAGTTAAAAGTGTTAAATTTTACATTTAATATCAAAACTATTTTTAATATAGGGTTATACATAAGATAAATTCGACTATAAATACTAATTAGAAAGATAAAATAATTTCATACATAATTGTATTTTATTTATTATTTTTATACATTATATAATTTAATTTATTTATGACATAATGAAAATGTAGTAATTACCTTATTAATTAAATATTAAAATAATTGATATTATAAATATCCAAATGAATGTATATTGAGACTTATGATGAATTAAAATAATTTTCATTGTTAATATGACATGTTATGATTGATTAAATAAATTTTATTCGAACTGATAAAGTTTTTATGGCTTTCAAAAAAATCAAATACAAAATAGTGTCAAAATTTACATAATTGAGTATAAAAAAAATCCTATATTATTAACTGATATAATATTCATAAAAATACACGGTTCATCCAAATGACCTAGATAACGTTATAAATATTAATAATGAACCACTTTGTGTTCTCTTGGTAGTTTATAGTAAGTTTATTAACCATATAATATAACAATACAAAGAGAAATGCTAAATGTAAAACTATTTAAATAAGAGTTAAATCTAATTCATTATTCTACCCATCCTATAAATGACAAAATCACCATACGTGAGTATGTACGGCTTACCGTCTCCACGTCGTGGTGTAATTTGTTATTCAAACACTTCATTATTTGGATGAGTATAATAATGAGTATACATGATATAAATAATAAATATAAAATATTAATGTTTCTGTATATATGATATAACATCCAATTACATAGGATTTCACCATCAAAATAATGATATTGTCACTCGTGCATACATAGAGATTACCGTCTCCACAAACGTGATGAGATTAATTCCCCATCATAATCATTCAAGAATAATTTTCATTTTATTAGTAAAAATAATGTTTATGAACATAATATCATTCTATATATGAATCATATACATCTTATCCATAACAAACAAGGCTTACGCAACCAATAATATAAAGGAGAATGAATCATTTAACTCCCAAAATGAGAATACTACTAAAATATTATTAACAAAGCAATATTATATGATCATATATTATACCATATTTATGTATATGATTCTTGTATAATTTAATAACAATTATTTAACTATTATACAAGAGGTCTATGTACCCTTGACCAAGGAAAATTACAAGGTAAGGGTTAATTCTAAAATATCTTCATTATCCGAGGTTGTTTATATGTAATTATCTAATGGGACCTCTTTAGCATCCAAATCTAGGTTTCATAAAATGTATTTCCAAACATTTTTATTAGGGGTTAAATTCATTTATACCCTTGTTTTAATTTTTATAAGATTTTTATAAAGAAATCTTTCTATTATTTTCCAAAGATGGTACTTTACGACTTTTTCAGAAAAAATAAAGAAAGAATGGTTTTTAACTTATACAGTGGGTGCAGCTATTTTGCGCCATTATAACACCTTTGAAGTTTCCCTTACAAGATTATAAGAATATTTAAGACATAACTGTTTTATTTTAAATGGTTTCATAATAGAAAGAGATATTTCTTTCAAATAGTTTTCATTTTATCTTTTTCAACATCCTTTGATGGATTTTAAACTTTTTTTATGTTGATTTATTATTATACAGATCTTCCATATTGTATTAAAGGTTTTGTGACATGTTTGACTATGGATGTGTTATTTTTATATCATTCATGGTTTATGGATAAAGTGTTGACATCTCATATACTAGATTTAATATAAATGTTTATGTTATGTTTATACCTTTTCATATGAGAAATGCATTGGACTTAGTAAGTGACGGGTGGAGCCAGATATATCTCCTTGATGAATCAATAGTTCTCATGAGACAAACTAGTGTCTCTGTACAAGGCCTTGAAAAAATTTTATTTGTAGTCTTGGCACAAGGACTTGACTATGTGGTTATGATGTCTGGAATTATGCATTCCATCATTATGAAAGTGACTATTGATATTGCATGTGGTTATCGGACTAATAGAATATCTATGTGAATAATTAAATGGTATTATTTGATTTTAACTTTTCCATATTATGCTGAATTTTATGATTAAAAGGCTTTTTTAGTCGTATACATTGCCTTAAATATTTAATCTTATTTATAAAAGTTTCCTCTATATTATTATCATTACTGGGCATCTAAGATCACCCCTTTTGGTGTTTTATTTTTCCCAGGATGTGAAGAAGTATTTTATGGTTGACCTATAGGGATAAAATAAGGATATAAGTGTATTCGAAGGGGGAAAAATGTTGTCAATATTTTTATTTCATGATGTAATGTAAAAATTATGAATGTATCTATTACCACCATGGATAGTAAACTGATCCGTCTTCACGATTTGATCCCTTCTGATAATGACAATATTATGTAATAATGCACCGACTTTGGGTAACTAGGGTCAGGTAATTATAGTTGGTATCAGAGGATGTTTAATACAAACCTTGGAATCAAGATTTATAAAATCTCTGATTAGAGAACATTACCCTAACATAGACATTGGGGATTAGTATAGAAGAAATTCCTAGAATTTTGGTAATGTTGGGATTTTGTGATTTTTAAAAGAAATACATCTCTGTCTAGATATGATCAAGTAAAGGCGGCACTGGCACAGATGTACCTAGGGTTAAAACTCGAAAACACCCCTTTGATCTTGACTCAAACGCGAACTGGTGCATGACAACGGGCCTAACATCACTGTTGGTTACGACACTCTCGGAGGATTTTCTAAGGATAATTCACATTTTCCTTATAAACCATTATGAAGTATATATGAGTATATACCTTCTTAAAGAAAACATTTTTATGATTATGGATTATATCGATAAACTGTTTAATTTATGTTAAGTGTTTTACCAGTTTGGAATTATGTATTGTGATTCACACACTTATCGAATGTATTCTATTGTATAGAAATTGATCCTAGTAGAAGGAATGGAAATAGTATCAACGCACACAATCCATGTATGGATTTCCCTCATACTCAAGATAATTATAGTAAAGCTGGTGATACAACTAGTCTGAATCAGCTTATCACCATACTGGGAAAAATCACTCAGGTTATGAATAATAACCTTACCCGTATGGAGCACCCTGATCCACAACATGGAGGATCAATTTTATACCGATTCATGAGGCAAAAACCACCAACATTCAATGGGACAACAAATCCAATTGTAGAAGAGGAAAGGAGAAGTTCCATAGAGAAAATATTTCATGCTTTGGGGAGTAGCGAAAGGGAAAATGTTTTTAGTCCAGTTTATCACCTCACCAGAGATGCAGATCAATAGTGGTCATTAATCAAAAACACAAATAAAGATTATGAATTATTAACCATGGAATGGAGGGAGTTTAAAGATATTTTCGTAGAGAAATACTTTCCTCGTGACCATCGTGTAGATATAGAAAGAAAATTTCAGAGTCTGAGGAAAAAGAGGGATGAGAATATGCCAAAGTTTGATGCTAAATTTACAAGGCTTACAAGGCATGCAACATATTATATATGTAACCCAAGGAGTTTGATTGATAGATTATTTAATGGTTTTAAACCATTTATCAGATGAGAATTAGTCTCCCAATCCTTCTCATCATATGAAGATATTGTGTAATGTTCTATCAATACAGAGAAAGAATTCTCTAAGTCTTATGAAGTTAAAGAATAGAAAGAGAAAAAGAGATATACTGAACACTATGTAAATGTTAATAAGGGGAAAAAGGGAAAAGTTGAATATCCATCGGGTGGTAAATGTGAGAAGAAACACTCCAGTACCTTCCTAAAGGGAATGAGAGTCTGTTACAAGTGTTGAAAAAAAGGCCACCAAGCTCATGATTCTAAATGGAAGAAATAGGTCTTCAATGTTAAATGATACCATTATATAAAAAAGAAGAATTATGAAAATTAATGTCCTATGTGGCAAGGGAACTTACCTCAGAAATGGCCAAGGGAGCAAGGATATTCTTACGCGATCACTACAGTTGAGGTTGAAACTCTGAAAGACATGGTAGGTAATTTAATGGTTTCCTCATGTTTATTCAATGCTTCATTTTATTATGGATCATCTCATTATTTCATATCTTCTTAGTTTTCTAATTTTTTTTGATATTTTCAGTTTGACTTAACAAGGTATTTGTCAGTAAAAACACCTAAGGTAAGTATCATCGCAACAATGTTTTGTGAATCTATTCCCATAGTGCATATAAATGTTCTTTATCTCCTGATCTCATCATCATACCCATGATTGAATTTTATATAATCCTCATAATGGATTTTCTTTCAGACCATGATGCAAACATTTATTTTATGAAGATGGAGGATACAATTTTTGATGATGAAAAGGAGTACCTTATCTTTAGAGCATAAACATCACTGAATAATTCTTATCAAGATCCACCCCAGTAGCTCTACAAAATTCAATTATTTGGGAAGAAGGGAATAACATAACTATGGGTGAGGAAAAGAATGTTCGAATAGGTATGTCCTTATTGTGCAAGAATATGTTGATGTGTTTCAAGAGTATTTACCTGAACATCCTCCAGAATGGGAAATTCAGTTTTCCATTGATTTAATTCTAGGTTCAAGGCCCATATCGAAGACCCCTTATAGAATAGCCAATGTAGAATTAGTGGAACTAAAAAAAACTAGAGGAATTGAGTAATAATGGATTTATTTTCCCTAGTGTTTCTCCATGGGGTGAACCTTTTATTTTTGTTAAAAAGAAAGATGGATCTATGAGGTTGTGCATTAACTACAGGGAGATAAATTCTATAACAATAAATAATAAATATCCCCTACCACACATTAATGATTTATTCGATCAACTTCATGGGGATCAATATTTTTCAAAGATTGACCTTCGATATGGATGTCATCGGTTGTGTGTAAAGAAGGAAGACATTCTGAAAACCTCTTTTCGAACCAGGTACGGGCATTACGAGTTTACAGTAATGCCTTTTGGGCTGACTAATGACCCCTATTTTTTCATAGATCCAACGAACAGAGTATTCAAGGAATATCTTGATGACATTGTATAAGTTTTTATTGATGATATCTTGGTATACTTAAAAAGCTACGAAGATAATGAAAAAAGAGTTGGTGTATTATTTATACTAAACTTCCCCTGATACCAACTGTAACTCCCTGACTCTAGTTACCCAGAGTTGGTGAATTATTACATAACATTAGCATGATCACAAGGGATCAAATCCTAAAAGACCGATCAGTTAAGTAGCCTTGGAAGTAATAGATACATTCATAAGTTTTACATTTCATCATAAAATAAAAAATTTGAAAAAAATTTATCCCCTTTGAAAAAACATATATCTTTATCCTATCCCTGTAGGTCAACTATAAAATACTTATTCACATCCTGGAAAAAATAAAACCTAGAAATGGGTGAGCTCAGATGCTCAGTAAGGATAGAAATATTGCAGAAACATTCATAAATAAGCATAAACATTTAAGGTAATGTTTAAGAATAAAAAAAAGTACTTTTTAACATAATATTTACCATAATATGGAAAAGGTAAAATCAAATAATGTCATTTACTTACTCACATGTATATTCTACCGGTCGAATAATCACATGCAATATCAATAGTCACTTTCATAAGGATGGAATGCATAATGCCAGACTTCATAACCACATAGTTAAGGCCTTATGCCAACATAGAAAATAATATTTTTTCAAGGCCTTGTTCCAAGACACCAGTTTGTCTCATGAGACCTACCGTTGCATGAGGGAGCTATAGAGGGATCCACCAATCACTTTCTAAGTCCAATCCATTATTCATATGAAAAGGTTTAAACATAACATGAAAATTAGTTTTAAAACTAGCATATGAGATGTCAATAATTTATCTATAAACCATGAATGGTATAAAAATAAAAAATCCACCATAAAACATATCACAAAACCTTCAATAAAATATGGAATATTTGTATCATAAAAAATCAAAATCATACAATTTTAAAATCCATCAATGGATGTTGACATAGATGAAATGAAAATCGTTCGAAAGAAATACATCTTTCTATTTTGAATCCATTTAAAACAAAACAACTATTTTTGAAATATTATTATAATCTTGTATGGGAAACTTCAAAGATGTTATAATGGAAGAAAATAGCTGCACCTGTCGTATAAGTTAAAAAAACATTCTTTCCATAATTTTGTTGAAATGTTCGTAAAGTACATTGTTTTGAAAATGACAGAACGGTTCCTTTATAAACATCTTATAAAAATAAAAACAAGGGTATAAATGACTTTAACCCATAGTAAAAATGTTTTGAAATACATTTTATGAATCATAGATTTGGATGACAATTAGGTCCTCGTAGATAATTACTTATAAACAACCTCAAATAATGAAGAGATTGGATAATTAACCCTTACATTGTACATTTCCTTGGTCAAGGGTAAGTTGAACTCTAGTATAGTAGTTAAATTTTTATTATTTAATTAAATAGGAATAATATACAAAAATATGGAATTATATATGATCCTATAACATTCATTTGTTAATAATATTTTAGTTGTATAATCAATTTGAGTGTTAACTGATCAGTTTTCCTTTATATGATTGGTTACCTAAGACATGTTTTTTATGGATATGATGTATTTGATTCATATACAAAATGATATTATTTTCATAAACCTTATTTTAATCATAAAATGAAATTTATTCTTGAATCTTTATGATGGGGAATGAATCTCATCGCGTTCGTTGAGACGATAATCAGTACGTACGTACGATCGGAAATATCATTATATTGATGGTGAAATCATATATAATTGGACAATATATAATATATAAAGAATCATTAAAATGTTATATTTATTATTTATATTAGTTATACTCATTATTATACGCATCCAAATAATGAAGTGATTTAATAACAAACTACACCATGACGTGGAGACGGTAAGCCGTACATACACACGTATGGGGAAATTGTCATTTATAGGATGGATATAATAAAACATATGATTGGACGATATTTAAAATAATATCATAGTATACAGAAGGTACTGGAGTTATTATTTTTGTATGGAAACAATAAGGAAAGTGTAAGTGGAAGAAGAATATAGCTTGAAAGAGGGTGGTGAAATTATTACATCTTCTTCGGGTGTTTCCTTTTGAGTTGTTCAAAAGGGCTCCATAGGTTGGTTTTATGACATTATAAATCCACTAGGTTGAAGTGAGGGAAGTTGGGAAGATATTTGGTTAGGTTTTGGCCGAGATAAATGGCTTTGGAGGTGTGAAATTAAGAGAAGGATAAGTACCCAACTATAAGAGAGGTGAGGGTCACTTTAGAAAAAACTTGAAATATTACTTTATAATAAAATCATTTTTAGATTATAATGTCTCCAAATTGATTTATTCCCTGGATAAGGTGGGAATGGGTCAAAAACATCTCAAAAATAGGTTTTAGATTGGTTTAGGTCACCATATTAACATTATCTTTTAGATTTAACTCTTAGTTAAATAGTTTGACATTTACCATGTCTCTTTGTATTTTTATATTATATGGTTAATGAAATTACTATAAACTACCAAGAGAACTCCAAGTGGTTGATTATTAATATATATATCCATATCTAAGTCCATTGGTTGAACCTTATATTTTTATGAATATTATATCAATTAATAATATTGTATTTGTTTGAAAAACTCTATTATGTAAATTTTGACATTATTTAGTATTTGATTTTTTTGAAATTAATTAAAAACTTTATCACTTCAACAAAAATTTATTTAATCAATACTATCATGTAATATTAACCTATAAAATTAGTGTAATTCATCATAAGTCTAAATTTATATTTATTTGGATTTTTATAAAATCTATTATTTTAATATTTCATTAATAAGGTAATTATTGTATCATCATTGTGTCATAAATAAATTAAATTATTTAATGACTAAAAATTATAAATAAAATGCCATTATGTGAGAAATATTTTTATATTTATAATGAATATTTATAGACGAATTTATATTTTGTGTATCAATGTATTAAAAATAGTTTTTTATTAAACATTGAATTTTTCACTTTTCACTACTCCTTAAATGAAATAATAATAACTGTCATAATCTAATCCAAGTGGACCTAAAGGAAGTTATTTTATTCCTATGTTTTTTTTGGTCGAATTACACTTATCCAATAGAATTAGGACATGTGTTAGGGTAATTATAATATCATGTTTACCCTAATTACCCTATTTACTTTTAATCGTGGTAAATAAAAGACAAAGTTACTATTCACCAAAATTATTTTATTCTTATTGAACCACATTTTACCTAATGATGTCAACCACGTATCTTATATTTTTGAAATTCAACTCACAGAAGCAGTAAAATTATGATTTATTCAAATTTGCGAATGCTCCTAGAAGGTGTGTAAAAGACGATAAAAAGTTCAATAAAATTTTATACATCTAAACTTATTGTAAAATTAATCCAATGAATTAAATTGAAAATATATATGTATTATGTATTTATTCTGACCGAAAATAAATTAAAATAAAAAAACTAATTATATAAATAAAGAGTCAGTTTTAAACAATAACGTAGTGTTTGCAATATTCATCAAAAATCGAATGTTTTCAGAAAAACACCAAAAATTCACCCTAAGGTAATTTTGATATTTTGAATCCAAAAATGAATACCATTTGGAATGATAAAATTTATAAAATTTTAAAAAGTGGGTATTACTATTCATAATGGCTAGTTTGATTAGTTGTGGCGTGTTTGAACTCGAAGTTGCATACAACACAAGATATTATATTATTCAAAGGGAAACGTACCATAGAAGATTGGGGTGTTACGTTCTCCCCTCCTTAAAATAATTTTGTCCTCAAAATTTCTATATGTTTACTCCATAAAGTGATTCAGGTGGTTCTTTATCATAAGTTCCCCGGGTTCCCACATTACTTCTTAAATCTTATGTTTTCTCCTAGAACTTTTACCAGATGAGTCGTCTTGTTTTTCAGTACTTGATCTCTAGTATCAAGAATTTTGATAGGTTCTTCACAATAAGACAGATCAGGTTCCAGTTCAATTTCCTCATAAGTGATTACATGCATTGGGTCATACATGTATTTTTAATAGTGATACGTAGAACACATCATGAACTTTGTAGTGACTTGGAGGAATTTCCAAAAGGTAAGCTACAACTCCAATTCTTTCTATAATTTCTAAAGGTCCAATGTACTTGGGACTCAATTTACCCTTCTTAACAAAAAATATAACACCCTTACATAGAGATACCTTCAAGATAACATGGTCTCATAATTGAAATTCCAAATCCTTCCTTCGGTTATCAGTATAGCTCTTTTTCCTACATTGGACTGCTTTGATGTGGGTTTGGATAATCTTCACTTTTTACATTGTTTCCTCCACAAGTTCTAGGCCTACATGTTTTCTTTCACCAACATCATCCCAACCAGTTGGTGTGCGACATCTCTTTCCATATAAAGCATCATATATTTCCATCTGAATACTTGAATGGAAGCTATTGTTATAGGAAAATTCTACTAGAGGTAAATATTGATCCAACATGCCTTGAAAGTCATGTGAGAAAGATCTTAACATGTCTTCTCTGGTTTGAATAGTTCATTCTAATTTTCCATCAGTTTGAGGGTGGTATACTGTGCTCAAACGAAGTTCAGTATCCTAGGCTTTCAGAAAAATTTTCAATAATCTTGACGTAAAAGGGGATCATGATCAAAATCAATCGATAGGGGTACTCCATGAAGTCTTACAACTTCTTTAATATATAGTCTTTATAAATTTTCAAGTGGTAAATCTTCTCTTATGGAAAGAAAATGTGTTGACATGGTAAAACGATCAACAATGACCCATATTGCATTATTCCTTCTATGAGTCTCTGGTATTCTAATGACAAAGCCCAAAGTAATATCATCCCATTTCCACTAAGTTATGGGAAGAGGTTTCATGACTCCTCTAGGATGTTGTCTTCCAGCATCCAGTTATTGAAAAACCATAAATCTCGACAAAAAATCACCAATATCCCTCTTCATGTTGTCCCACAAAAAATGTACCTTCAAATCTATATACATCTTAGTGCCACCAGGGTGTATAGGGAAATTGGACCTATGATAATCATCCAACAATTCCATTTTCAGATCTGGTTTATCAGGAACACAAAGTCTCTTCCCGAATTTCAAAATCCCATCTTCATATATGAAGTCGATCCATCTCCCTTCATTCATAGTTTAATTTTTTTTAAAATTCCTCATCATCAATTTGAGAAATTTTTATCTTTTCTAGTAAAGATGGTTTGGAAAACATTTTAAAAGGTATTGATTCTTCACCTTACATGGTTATTCCCATATCCATCTTTACTAGATCCATGTACATAGGATCCCTTTCAACTCTCATCTTTTTAGAACTCCATGATCCTTTCTGCAGAAAGAACCTGACACCTTATTTTCCTTCTTTGGGTGGTAGTGTATAGTGGAATCATGATCCTTTATTAGTTCAATCCATATTTTTGGACTATTGTTGATTTCTTTTTGTGAGAAAATATACTTCAAAATTTTATGATCAGTATAAATATCAATATTTTTAACATAGAGATAGTGTCTCCATATTTTCAGAGAAAAGATTACATCTGCTAACTCAAGATCATTAGTGGGATAGTTTTGTTCAGGAATTTTTAGCTGCTGTGATGCATAGGAAATAACTCTATCATTCTACCAAAGGACACAACCATGTCCTTTATTTTAAGAATCACTATAAATAACAAACTCACCATTCCTCGATCGTAGAGTCAAGATAGAAGAATTTAATAATAATCTCTTTCGTTCTTCAAAATATTATTCACACTCTTTTGTCCAAACAAATTTAACCCCTTTATGTTTGAGCTTAGTTAATGGGTTAGACAATTGGGCACAATTCTGGGCTAAACGCTGATAATAACCTGTTAAACCAACACAACGGTTTACCTCAATTATACTCGTTGGTGCTGGCCATTCTTGGATTGCCTTTGTCTAAGAAGGATCAACAGAGATTCCATCCTTAGAGAAAATATGGTCAAGAAAAGAAATCTCTTAAAGCCTGAATTCACACTTGCTAAACTTCCCATATAATTCATTTCTTATAAGATTCCTTAGGATAATGCGCAAGTGATTTTCATGATCTTCGTAGCTTTTGGATTATACCAAGATATCATCAATAAATACCACTACAAAGTCATCAAGATATTCCTTGAAAAATCTATTCATTAGATCCATGAAAATAGAGGGTGAATTAGTCATCTCATAAGGCATTATGGTAAACTCATAATACTCATACCTGATTCGAAATGAATTTTTTGGAATGTATTCCTTCTTCAAACACAATTGATGATATGTAGATTGAAGGTCAATCTTTGTTAAATATTGAGCTCCATGAAGTTGATCGAATAAATCATCAATGTGAGGCAATGGATACTTGTTCTTTATTGTTATATAATTTATCTCCCTATAGTCAATGCACAACCTCATATATCCATATTTCATCTTAACAAAAAGAATAGGGACTCCCCGTGGAGAAACACTAGGGTGAATAAATCTCTTATTAATCGATTCCTAGAGTTGTTTCCTTAGTTACGCTAATTCAACAGAGGCCATTCTATAAGGGGTCTTCAATATGGGCCTTGAACAATAAATTAAATCAATGGAAAACTCAATTTCTCATTCTGGAGGATGTCCAGGTGAATCCTCCAGAAACACATCAACATATTCTTTCACAATAGGTACGTCCTCTATTCGAACATTCTTTTCCTCGCCCATAGTTATTTCATTCTCTTCTTCCCAAATAATTGAATTTAGTAGATCTACTGGGGGTGGATCTAGATAAGAATATGGTTGTGACATTTATTATCTAATGATAAGGTACTCCTTATCATCCTTGAAAATTGTAACCTCCTTCTTCTGACAATAAATTATCACATCATGGTTCGAAAGAAAATCCGTTTCGAGGATTAAATCAAATTCATTCATGGGTATGATGATGATTTTAGCAGATAAAGAACAATTGTATACCCTAATCGAAACTAAATCACAAAACATTGTTGTGATGATACTTCCCTTAGGTGTTTTCACTTAAAACTCTCTTATTATGTCAAATTGAAAATATTTAATTTTATTAGCAAAATAGAAAGATATGAAACAATGCGATAATCCAGAATCAAATAAAGTATTTTTAAACCAGAGGAAACTATTAAATTTACTATCACCATTATTTTGGAGCTTCAAACTAAGTAGTAGTGATCACATAATCATTCTTTTTCTCACTTGGCCTTTTCTAAGGTATGTTCTGTTGGAGATTAGGAAATTCATTTTTATAATTCCCCCTTTCCCTACCATTCTAGCATTTAACATTAACCACCTATTTCGTCCCCTTGTAATCACGAGCTTGGTGGCCTTTTTCACCACACTTGTAACAGGCTCCCATTCCCTTCAGGAAAGTACCAGGGTGTTTGTCCCCACATTTACCACAATATGGATATTCAACTTTTCCCATATTCCCCTAATTTCCTTTTCAAGAGTGTTCAACAGATCTCTTTTTCTCATGATTTTCTTTAATGTCGTAAGAATTATAGAATTCATTTTCTGTCTTGATAGCGCATGAGACAATATATTTGTATGATGATAAAGGATGTGAGACTAATGAATTAAAGAGAAATGGTGTTAACCCGTTAGATAATCGATCTATCTTACTCCTTGGGTTACATATATAATATACTGCATGCCTTGTTGACCTTGTAATGTTAGCCTCATAATTTGCGACATTCTCATCCTCCTTTTTCCTCCTACTCAGATATTGTCTTTCCATATCCACTCGATGCTCACGAAGAAATTATTTTTCTATGAAAATCTCTTAAAAATACCTCCATTCCTTGTTTGATACTTCTTCATCTACCTTCGTGTTTTGGATTAATGACCACCACTGATCTGCATCTCCCGTGAGGCGATAAAATTCCATGGAAACGTTTTCCCTTTTGCTAATTCCCAAAGAGTGATATATTTTCTCTAAGGAACATATCCATTGCTTGGATAAAAATGGTTTTTTAGTCCCATTGAATGTTGGTGGTTTTCTCCTCATGAATCGGTCTAACATTGATAATCCATGTTGTGGATTAGGTTGCTCTATACGGGTAAGGCTATTATTCATAACCTGAGTGAGTTTTCCCAGTATGGTGATAAGCTGATCAGCACCAGTTGCATGATCATCTCCACTATAATTATCTTGTGTAAGAGGGAAATCCCTACCTGGATTATGTGGGTTGATAAATTTTCCATTCCTTCCACTAGACACCATTTTAATAACAGAAATACAACATTCTAAACATGTAAAACCATTATCATAATTTGAACAGTTTATAGATATAATCAATAATCATAAAAATGTTTTCTTTGAGGAAATATATACTTGTAAAACCTTCATAATGGGTTTTAATGAAAATGATAATTATCCTATGCATATCCCTAGCAAGTGTCGTAACCAAGAGTGTAGCAAGGTTTGTTGTCGTGCACCAGTTCCCGTTCGAGTCTAGCTCAAAGTAGTGTTTTTAGGTTTTACCCCTTGGAACATCTGTGCTATTGCAACCTCTACCTGATCGTATATAGGCATGGATGTATTTCTTGTAAAACACACAAAATCACTACAATACCAAAATTCTAGGATGTTCTTCTATACTAATCCTCAATGTCTATTTTAGGGTAGTGTTCTCTAATCTGAGTTTTCCTAAATCTAGTTGCCAAGGTTTGTACTGAACTTATTATGATACCAATTGTTATAAAAGAGGATAACATACCATTTAATAAGGAAAAGTACATGGTAAGGGTTAATTATACAATCTCTTTACATATCCGATGTGGTTAATTTATAAGTATCAACTGGGATCTCTTTATCATCCACATATGTGTTTTCTTAAAAATACAATTCAAAACATTCTTAAAATTAACTACACTATGGGTTAAAGTCACTAATACCCTTATTTGACCATATATGTTTTGAAATTAATCATTCCTTCATTTTCCAAACAAGATAATTTATGACCTTTTTGACAAAAGTAAGGTAAGAATGTCTTTTTTAACTTATATGAAGGGTGAAACAATTTTCCTCCATTATAACATCGTCGAAGCTTCCCATACAAAATTATAAGAATAATTTCAAATTAAATATTTTATTTTATAATTAAATGAATTTTAAATGATTTCAAAAGAGAAAGAGATATTTCCCTAAAAAAGTTTTGATTTTATCTATGGAAACATCCTTTGAGGGATTTTGAACTTGTTTGAAGTTGACTTATTATGTTACAAGACTTCCATATTGTATTGAAATTTTTTTCGAAATATTTGACTATGGATTTGATATTTTTACACCATCAATGGTTTATGGATAGAGCATTGACATTTCATATGCTAGTTTTAGTATGAATATTTAGGTTATTTTTAAACCTTTTCCTATAAGGAATGCATTGGACTTAGTATGTGACAGGTGGAGCCCACTATAGCTCCTCGATTCATCGGTGGGTCTCATGAGACAAACTAGTGTCTTAGTAGAGGGCCTTGAAAAAATCTTATTTGTATTCTTTGCATAAGGCATTGACTATGTGGTTATGAAGTATGGTATTATGCATTCCATCATTATGAAATTGGCTATTGATATTGCATGTGATTATTCGACTAGTAGAATATCCATCTGAATAAGTAAATGGAATTATTTGATTTATAGTGGCCATATTATGTAGAAGTTTAGGTTTTAAAGGCATATGTTTTAGTATTATACATTTCCTAATGTTTTTGCTTATTTATGAAAGTTTCTGTTATATTGTTATCCTTACTGAGTATCTGAGCTCACCCCTTTCTATGTTTTATTTTTCCTATGATGCGAAGAAGTATATTATGACTGGCCTCTAAGGATAGTCTAAGGGATAGTCTAAGGGATATGAATTTGGTAAATGGATACATTATTGTGGTTGTTTTTCATTTTATAATGTAATGAGAAACATATGAATGTATCTTGTACTTTCAAGGCTACTAAACTGATCAGTCTTTCGAGATTTGATCCCTTATGATCATTCCAATTTTATGTAGTAATGCACTAACTTTGGGTAACTAGTGTTGGGGAATTATAGTTGGTATCAGAGGAATTTTAGTAAAACCCTTGGAAGATAGATTTATAAAACTCTTTTTAGGGAACATTACCCTAACATTGAAATTGAGGATTAGTATAGATGAACCTTGTAAAATTTTGGTAATGTAGAGATTTTTGGAGTTTTCCAAGAAATACATCCCTATCTGGATTGAAGAGGATAGAGGTGGCTTTGGCACAGATGTACCAAGGTGTAAAACCCGAAAACACCGCTTTGAACTAGACTCGAACGGGAACAGGTGCACGACAATGGGCTTTGCTTCACTCTTTGTTACGACACTCCCGGGGGATATGATTATGATAATTTAAATTTTCATTACAAACAATTCTGATGGATTTATGAGTATTCACCTTCTCAAAGAAAACATTTGTATGATTATGGATTATATCCATAAACTATTGAATTTATGTTAAGTGTTTTACAAGTTTGAAATTATGTATTTCGATTCATAAACTAATATTCTATATTCCATTGTTTAGAAATGGTACCAAGTGGAAGGAATGGAAACTATATAAACACACTCAATCCATGTAGTGATTGAAATCCAACTCAAGATAATTATAGTGGATCTGGTGATGCAACTGGTGCAAATCAGCTTATCACTATATTGGGACAACTCACTCAGGTTATGAATAATAACCTTACCCGTATGAAGCACCCATATCCACAATGTGAAGGATAAATGTTAGACCGCTTCATGAGGAAACAACCACCAACATTTAATGGGAATAAAAATACATTAGTCGCTAGAAATGGATAAATTTTCTAGATAAAATATTTCATGCTTTGGGAAGTAGAGAAAGGGAAAAAGTTCTCATGGTAGTTTATTGCCTCATGAGAGATGTAGATCAATGGTGGTCATTAATCCACAAAAAAAAGGAAGTTGAAGAAGTATCAAACATTTAATGGATGGAGTTTAATGATATTTTCTTAGAAAAATACTTTCCTTATGACCATCAAGAAGATATGGAAAGACAATTTCTGAGTCTGAGGTAAAAGAAGGAGGATAATGTTACAAAGTATGAGGCTAAATTTACAAGGTTAGCAAGGCATGTGGAAGATTATATATGTAACCCAAAGTGTAAGATTTATCGATTCTTTGATGGGTTAAAACCATTTCTCCAATAAGCATTAGTATCACAATACTTCTCATCATATGAAGACATTGTCTCCTACGCTATCAAGAGAGAAAAGGAATTCTCTAAGTCTTATGACATTAAATCAAATCAAGAGAAAAAAGAGATCTTCTGAACACTCTGGATATAGAAATAAGGGGAAGAAGGGAAAAGTTGAATATACATGCTATGGTAAATGTGGGAAGACACACCCTGATACTTGCCTGAAGGGAATGAGATTCTGTTACAAGTGTGGTGAAAAAGCCCACCAAGCTCATGATTGAAAGCGGTAGAAAGATGATTTCAATGTTGAATTCTACAATTATAGAGAAAATGGAAATTATGTAGATGAATGTCCTAATCACCAAGGGAACGTACCTCAGAAAATGCCAAGGGAGAAAGGAAAAGCTTATGCGATCACTACTGCTGAGGTTGAAACTACGAAAGAAGTGGTGGCATGTAATTTAATCCATTCCTCAAGTTTAGCCAATGCTTGATTTGATTCTGGATCATCATATTGTTTCAAATATTCACAGTTTCCTAATAAAATTAGATATTTTCAATTTGACATTAAAAGGGATTTTTCAGTCAAAACACCTTAGGGAAGTATCTTCACAATAGTGTTTTTTGAATCAGTTCCCATTAGGAAATATAAATGTTCTTTATATGCTGATCTCATCAACATACCCATGATTTAATTTGATATAATCCTTGAAATGGATTGGCTTTCATACCATGATACAAATATTTATTGTAAGAATAAGGAGTACCTTATCTTTATAGTTGAAACGTCACCACCTGATTCTTATCTAGATCCACCCCCAGTAGTTATACTAATTTCAATTATTGGGGAAAAAGGAACTGAAATAACTATGGGTAAGGAATATAATGGTCGAATAGATGACCTACCTATTGGACTATAATATGTTGATGTGTTTCTAGAGGATTTACCTATATATCCTCCAGAATGAGATATAGAGTATTCCCTTAATTTAATTCCTGGTTGAAGGCCCATATCAAAGACCCCTTATAGAATGGACACTGTGGAATTAGTGGAACTAAAGAATCAACTAGTGGAATTTTGTAACAAGGGATTTATTTTCCCTAGTATTTCACCATGGGGATCCCTTTTCCTTTTTGTTAAGAAGAAACACAGGTCCATGAGGTTCTGTATTGAATACAAGGAGATCAATGCTATAACAATAAAGAGAAAGTATCCCCTACCTCTTATTGATGACTTATTCAACCAACTTCATGGAGAAAAATATTTTTCAAAGATTTACCTTCGATCTGGATATCATCATTTGTGTGTGAAGAAGGAATACATTCTGAAAATAGAATTCCAAACAAGGTACGAGCATTAAAAGTTTAAAGTAATGCCTTTTGGATTAACTGATGCACCCTCTGTATTCATGGATCTAATGAATAGAGTTTTCAAGGAATATATTAATTAATTTGTAGTGGTATTTATTGATGATATCTTGGTATACTAAAAATCTATAAAGATAATGAAAATCACTTTCATATTATTCTGAAACCCCTCATAAAGAAATGAATTATATGGGAAGTTTAAGAAGTGAGAATTATTCCTTCAAGAGATTTATTTTCATGGATATATTGTCTCTACGGATAGAATCTCTATTGATCCTTTAAAGACCAAGGTGATCCAAGAATGGCTAGTACCGAGGAGTATAATTGAGGTATGTAGTTTTATTGGTTTAACAGGTTATTTTCGATGTTTCATTCATAATTTTTCCCAGTAGGCTATCCCATTAACAAATCTCTCATGTAAAGGGGTTAAATTTGATTGGACAAAAGAGTGTGAAGAATATTTTGAAGAACTAAAGAGACGATTAGTCAATTATTTTATCTTGAATCTACCATTAGTTAATGATGGGTGTTTTATTTATAGTGACGCTTTAATGAACAGACATGGGTGTGTCCTTTTGAAGAAGGATAATGTTATTACATATGAATCACAATAGCTAAATATTCATGACCCAAACTATCCTACTAATTATCTTGAGTTATAAGATCTAATATTTTCTCAGAAAATATGGAGACACTATCTCTATGGTGAAAATATGATATTTATACTAATCACATGAGTTTGAAGTATATTTTCTCATAGAAAGAACTCAACATGAGGCAAAGACGATGACTTGAAATACTCAAGGATTATTATTTCACTATACACTACCACATGGGAAAGGAAAATATTGTGCCATATTCTTTGAGTAGAAAGGATCATAGAGTTATGAACAATATGAGAGTTTAAAACGATCCTATTTTCATGGATCTAGTAATGATGTATATGAGAATAACCATGGGAGGTGAAACATCAATAAATTTTCAAATGGTTTCCAAACCATCTTTACTATAAAGGATATAGAGTTCTCATAATGATGATGATGAGTTTCAAAATAAGATTATAGCTATGAATGATGAGCTACTGAGTGAATTCATATATGAAGATGGAATTTTGAAATTTGGGAAGAGACTTTGTGTTTCTAACATACCTGATCTAAAAAGGGAATTGTTGGATGATGCTCATTGCTCCTATTTCTCTATAAACCATGGGAGCACCAAGATGTTTAGAGATTTAAAGGAACATTTTTGGCAGGACAACATGAAGAGGGAGATTTCTAATTTAGTGTCAAGATGTATGGGTTTTCAACAAGTGAAAGGTGGAAGGAAGAATCTTGGAAGATTCATGCAACCTCTTCTAATACCTAAGTGGAAATGAGATAATATTACTATAGAATTTTTCATGGGGCTACCGAAGACTCCTAGAAGGAATGATGCAATATGGGACATTGTTGATCATCATACCAATTCAGCACATTTTATGGCTATAAGATAAGATTAATCACTTGAACGTATAGAAATACTATATATTAATGCAGTTGTAAGACATCATGTAGTACTCTTATCGATTGTTTCTGATCATGATCCCCATTTTACATCAAGAATTTGGAAAAGTATTCAGAAGGCCCTGGATACTGAACTTTGTTTGAGCACTGCCTACCACCCTCAAACTGATGGAAAATCATAACGAATTATTCAAACCATAGAAGACATGTTGAGATCTTTTTCACCTGACTTCCAAGGTATGTTGGATCAATAATTACCTCTGGTAGAACATTTCTATAAAAATAGCTTCCATTCTAATATTCAGAAGGCACCATATGAAGATTTATATGGAAAGAGATGTCGCACACCAACTTGTTGGGATGATATTGGTGAAAGAAAACTTGTAGGCCCCAAACTTGTTGAGGAATCAATGGAAAAATTTAAGATTATCTATACTCACATTAATGAAGCCCAAAGTAGGTAAAAGAGCTATGCCAATAACCAGAGGAAGGATTTGGAATTTCAATTAGGAGACCATGTTTTCTTGAATGTATCTCCATGTAATGGTGTTATATATTTCAGAAATAAGGGTAAATTGAGTCCCAGGTATATCAGACCTTTCAAAATTAAAGAACGAATTGGAGTTGTAGCTTATCATTTGGAAATGCCTGCAAGTCTCTCTAAAGTTCATGCTGTGTTCCACATACAACTATTTAGAAAATACATTCTTGAACTAATGCATGTACTCACCTATGAAGAATTAGAACTGGAACCTAATTTGTCTTATTGTGAAGAGCCTATCATAATTCTTGACACTAGAGAACATGTGTTGAGAAACCAGATGACTCATCTTGTGAAAGATCTATGGGAAAACCATAAGATGGAAGAGGCAACGTGGGAACCCGAGGAAATTATTTTGAAGAACCACCCAAATATTTTTATGTAGTAATATTCTATATATTTCGAGGAATAAATTATTTTATGTATGGGAGAATGTAACAACCTAAGCTTCCATGGTATGTTTCCCTTTGAATAATGTAGTACCTTGCGTTGTACGCAACTTGGAGTTTTAATACACCACAACCAATCAAACTAGCAGTTATGAATAGTAATATCCACTTTTTTAAATTTTATAAATTTTATTTTTCCAAATGGACTTTATTTTTGGATTCGGAATATCAAAATAAGCTTTGGGTGATTTTATGGAAATTTTCTAAAAACATTCAACTTTGGATGAATAGGGAAAACACTACGTTATTGTTTAAAACTGGAATTTTATTTAAATAATTAGTTATTTTATTTTAATTTATTTTAGTTCAAAATAGATACATAATAAATATATATGTACAATTAAATTCATTGGATTCATTTCATAATAAGTTTAGATATATAAAATTTTATTGAACTTTTTACTATCTTTTACCCACCTTCTATAAGCCTTTGAAAATTTGAATAAAACTTAATTTTACCACTTTGGTGAATTGAATTTCAGAAATATGGGAGACATGGTTAATATCAGTAAGTAAAATGTGGTTCAATAAGATGAAAATAATTTTTTGTGAATAGTAACTTTTGACTTTTATTTACCACGGTTAAAAGTAAATATGGTAATTAAAGGAAAAAATGATATTATAATTACACTAAAACCTATCCTAATTCTATTGGATAAGTGTAATTAGACCAAAATCAACCTTAGGATTAAAATATGATCCTTTTGGTTCACTTCTATTATATTAGGACACTTATTATTATTTTATTTAAAGAAGAGTTACAAGTGTTAAATTCTTTGTTTAATAACTAAACTATTTTTAATATAGGGTTACACACAATATAAATTAGACTATAAATATTTATTTGAACTATTAAAATATTTCTAATATAATGAAATTTTATTTATAATTTTTAGATTTTAAATAACTTAATTTATTCATTACACAATGATGATGCAGTAATTACCTTATTAATGAAATATTAAAATAATTGATATTATAAATATCCAAATAAATGTAAATTGAGACTTTTGAATAATTAAACTAATTATATATGTTAATATGACATTTTATAATTTATTAAATAAATTTTATTCTAAGATATTAAATTTTTATCGCTTTCAAATAAATCAAATACTAAATAATGTCAAAATTGACATAATTGAGTTTATAAACAAATACTATATTATTAATTGATAAAATATTTATAAAAATATAAGGTTAGGCCAAATGACTTAGATAAGGTTATATATATTAATAATTTACCACTTGGGGTTCTCTTTGTAGTTTATTGTTTATTTATTAACCATATAATATAAAAATACAAAGAGACATGGTAAATAACAAACTATTTAACTAAGAGTTAAATCTAAAAGATAAAGTTATCATGGTGACCTAAACCGGTATAAAACCTATTGGTTGAAAGGGTTTCGACCCATACCCAGCTTACCCTAGAAATAAATCATTTTTGAGCCATTAGAAACCGAAAATAATTTCATTATAAAATAATATTTCAATCTTTTCCTAAAGTGACCCTCACATCCCTTATAAATGGGTACTTCCCCTTCTCTTAATTTCACAACACCAAATCCATTTTCCTCATCCAAAACCTACCCAAATATTTTCTAAACATCCCTCAAATAAACCTAGAGTCCTTACCATTATCTGAATGCCTACCTATGGATCCATTTTGATCAAATCAAAAGGAAACACCGGAAGAAGTGGTAATAATTTCACAACCCTCTATCAAGTTCTTGTCTTTTTCCACTTCTTATTTCATTGTTTATTCCATACCTAAATATTAACTCCATTAAATTTTACATACATTGATTTTATTATAAATATGGTATAACCAAACTCTTTATTCTATTCATCCTATAAATGAAAAAGTCACCATACGTGCGTAAGTACAACTTACAGTCTTTACATCGTGGTATAATTTGTTATTCAAACACTTCATTATTTTGGATGGGTATAATAATGAGGATAACTAATGTAAATAATAAATATATAATGTTAATGATTCATTATATATGATAAAATATCCAATTACAATCTATTTCACCATCAATATAAAGATATTTTCGCTCGTGCATTCGTACGGATTACCATCTCAATGAACGCGATGAGATTCATTCCCCATCATAATAATTAAAGAATAATTTTCATTTTATGATTAAAAATAATTTTTATCAACATAATATCATTATTTTTATGAATTAAATACATCCTATCCATAACAAACATGGGTTACTTAACTAATCATATAAAGGAAAACAAACCAGTTAACACCCGAAACGATGATACTATTGAAATATTATTAACAATGAAATATTAGAGGATCATATATGATATCAAATTTATGTATATAGTTCTTTTATAATTTAATTATAGTGTTTTTAAAATTATATATGAGGTTAACATACCATCTACTAAGGAAAAATACAAGGTAAGGGTTAATTCTACAATCTCTGTACTTATCCGAGGTTGTTAATACGTAAGTATCTACTGGGGCCTCTTTATCATCCAAATCTGTGTTTTCTTAAAAATGTAATTCAAAACATTCATAATATTTACAAGACTATGGGTTAAGGTCATTTATACCCTTATTTTACCATATATTTTTTTAAATGAATCGTTCCGTTGTTTTCCAAACCAGGTACTTTATGATCTTTTTGACAAATTTAAGGTAAGAATGTCTTTTTTAACTTATATGGTTGGTGATGCTATTTTATACCATTATAACATCATCGAAGCTTCCCATAAAAGATTATAAGATTATTTTTGAATTAAATGTTTTCTTTTATAATTATACGAATTTTAAATTATTTCAAAATAGAGAGAGATATTTCGCTAAAATGTTTTTGATTTCATCATTGTCAACATTCTTTGATGGACTGTAAGCTTGTTTGAAGTTGCTTTATTATGATATAAAAATTCAATATTGTATTGAAGGTTTTGTGATATGTTTGACTGTGGATTTGTTATTTTTACACTATTAATGGTTTATGGATAATTTATTGACATTTAGTATTCTAGTTTTAATACGAATGTTTATGTTATGTTTGAACATTTTCATATGAGGAATGCATTGGTCTTATTAAGTGGAAGGTGGAGCTCTCTATAGCTCCTAGATTCATCGGTAGGTGTAATGAGACAAACTATTGTCTTGGAACTAGTAATTGACAAAATATTATTCTTAATCTTGGCATAAGGCCTTGACTATGTTGTTATGAATTTTGTAATTATGCATTCCATCATTATGAAATTGGCTATTGATATTTCATGTGATTATTTGACTAGTGGAATATCCTTGTGAATAAGTAAATGGAATTATTTGATTTATATAGACCATATTATGCAAAGTTTTATGTTTAAAAGGCTTATGTTTTATTCTCACACATTTACTTAAATGTTTATACTTATTTATGAATGCTTCCACTATATTGTAATCCTTAATAAGCATCTAAGATCACCCCTTTCTATGTTTTATTTTTTTCCAGGATGCGAAGAGGAATATTATGCCTGACCTGTAGGGATAGTCTAAGGGATATGATTGTGGTCAATGGAGACACTTTTGTTGTTGTTTTTTATTTTATATTGTAATATAAAACTTATGAATGTATCTTTTACTTCCAAGGATACTAAACTGGTCAGTATTTCCGGATTTTATACCTTGGAATCATGCCAATGTTATGTAATAATGCACTGAATCTTGGTAACTGGGGTTAGGGCATTACACCGGGGCTACCATGTATTTTTGGAACACGTGTGAAAATTATCAGGAACTCAACCAAGTTCAAAAAACACCTTTAAGTGTTCAAACACTCTGAATAATGTTCTAGAGCTTGGTTTAAAATCCGACATGTTGATAAATGGAAAAATTTCAAAAACCATCATAATTTAAACCTAGTTAAAAAACACAGGACTTTATAATCTACCCACCTTAAAAATTTCTCATCCCTAAGAAGTCAACGAGAACTACTAAAACATTTTCGGACACACCAAGGTTAATAATTTGTTTTAACAAAGATGTTATGTTTCAAAATGCTAAACACAAAACTAACAAAAAGTTAAGTCTGACCACATAATTTTTAAAACCCCAGCCAAAACTCACCAAAAGAGAGCTTATGTCTAAGGCCATTACAGGGAACTCATTGAAGGAAAAGGTCGAATCTCAATTTACCCATAGAAACTAGTTGTGCAAGATTTCTTAGATAGAAATTATGGCCCCAAAACCCACACTCACTCTTATACTAGAAACGTGCCTTTTAAAATTATTACACCACCAAACCCATGTACACCGAAGTCCTTGCTCGACCTCTAGTGACATTACCAAGTCAAGCCATTGCAAGGATATTTAAAAAAAATAACATTCCCCAACATAAATGAAACCCTAAACCAAAGAAACCACACATCCCACATACAACCCAGATAAAAACCTCTCATAAATCTCAACAACATTTAAAACTGTAGCGAAACGTAAGACTGATGCTATGTTAATTTCTCCATGACAAGGTCAACATAGGGGACATGATTATCGTATTATAAAGAGTGAACTAAGATAAAACCAAGGTCACTAAAAATAAAAGGTGAACTACTACAGGAAGAATCTTTTCAAAAAGCTCAGCATCACCTGCCGACACGTTTAATGAAATCGATGCAACACTACCCACCTTAGGATTGTGCATATCGTTGTAAGATAATATCAACCGCTCCCCAGCATGCTATTTCATACCACCTTAATTCGTGTCTGTGACGTTCCCCGAATCACGATCACTACATCAAACATTCTCGCATGAAAGCCAAAATTTAAACCAACCTACGTTTCAAAATACCCGAGTCCCACAAAAGTGTCTATTATGAATCCTATACATCAACCATCTCTCTTGGTCACAAAAAACTGAAATCATTGTTCTCAAAAGATCCATTTTTCATGCTATCCATTTCAGATATTCATTTCAACCTTTAAACATTTTATTGGATTTCAAAAAACCCACAAGTATGTTTTTTCATAACAATTCACTTTATTTTCAAAACAACTCCCTACAATAAAAGAGGCATGCTATCAAAAAACATCCTATTTAATGAATTAACATTTAGCGTCATTTAATTTTTATCAGTAAATTTAGCATCTAAATTTATTTTATAAAAAAAACCTTCAAGGGTCCCATTTGTTCAATCCAGGTTCATAAAAAAAACATAATAATAGTTTATTTCAAGTTATACTCAGCAGTTTTACATTTATAACCATTTTCAAACATACTATGGTTATATAAGGTTCAAAAACATGGGTGACCATCTACCAATCGATAAGGCACACATAAACCTTATTTCTAGCATTTTGCACCCATTTATCAAATTCAAAATTCATTTAAAATTTTAACTTTAGAAATACTTTTTAATTGTATGAATACATGAGTTACCCTTTTTTGGTTATAAGGCACCCATACACCTTAAAACTGAAAACTGGAATCATCGTAATTTCATCCAAATAAATTTATCCAAAGAAACCAATCATTTATCAACAAGCTAGCATGTCACTACAAGTAGCTAACACAAATCAATTTTCTAAAATAACTAAAATGAGTTATAACACAGAAGAATGGCACATAATCTTTTCATATTATCTATCAATCATGTTAATTATATCACCGACACATGATATCTAACAAGTCATGCTAAATAAGTACAACACATGGCATATATTCTAGGAACACAATCCATATTAGTAGGCATCCTACTAATGAAACCACATGA
The DNA here is from genome assembly GCA_963277665.1 of Viscum album. Taxonomy (NCBI): domain Eukaryota; kingdom Viridiplantae; phylum Streptophyta; class Magnoliopsida; order Santalales; family Viscaceae; genus Viscum; species Viscum album. The sequence continues at coordinate 2,142,034,646 of OY728122.1, read as the reverse complement.
CATGGAATATATTCATGTAATGTAAATAACATAGTGCCTAATAGGATGCATGTAATGCAACTTCCATGCCATATCAGGCCAAGGTAAATTTTTCAAAATTATCATAATCAATGAGTAGCGAAAAAACACCAGTCACTCAAGGTGAAATCATATCAATTGTAACAACGAAAAACATGAACAACAATCCAAACCCTGGCCACTTGGTCATTTCTCATATGCGGGGAGATCAGTCTCAAGCCTGAATGTTAACCCAAGAGCCAAAAAATTCCTAGTCACATATCTTTCAACCCCAAAATAGTAATTAAAAGGAAAAGATGCCTTTTATACCACTTTGTAACATCCCAACCTCGCTCACCACTGATCTGGTGGCCGGACCGGTCACCACATGACCTCAAGCGTGTCTCCCCATATACCAGAGGCTACCGACTAGCAGTGAGGGTCTTAGAAGGTGATAGTGGGGAGACTATGCCCTCTTATCAGAGTTGCATATTGTTATTATCTAAGTATAAACAATAGACCGAAATTAAAGAAGTATGATAACAATTGACAAAATAACTGAATAAAAATAGTACTCAATTTATAAAAGTGTCCAACATCAATTAAGTAGTAGATGAATGCATGTTATGATGGTACAACTATGAAAGAGATAAATAATATATCAGGATTTATATATAAATAAAGAAATAAATAAATTAAGAATCATGCCCCGTGGGTGATCTTCTTAAGCATCATGAGCTTCCTCTCGGTCCCCTGCTCCTATCTCCCAAGTATATGCAAACAACACAATCCTGCAACCAAATTGAATCTACTCAGGTACCCCAGTGCAATAATGACCAAAGTAGGGTGTGAGATAAAAATCACAGTTGGACGGGACCACCTGTGTCTACCCAAAATCCTTATAATCAAAAAATAATTTTAATAGTGTTAAGGCATGCATAGGAAAAGTAAGCAGTTCAATGTAACTATATACCCATGTTCCTGCATCATCCCTCAGTTGGTGTCTAAACCTGCATTATACATTTATCATGGAAACACAACATTCATCACCCATTCATTTTCAATTATCTATTATTCAAGCATCGATAAATTATATAAGCCACATTAATTAATATTCTTTATTTAAATGTATAAATCCCTGGGTTCCCCTAGACACCATTATCTCAATACATGCCTCAGCCATTCCGGGGTCCGAAACATTTTACATATTCAATCAGAAATCATTGCATCACACCAGCTTTCAATAACCATTTAATCCAGTTCATGTGAAAACAATTGTACCCACAATCCAATGTCAATTAATGGGTGTATAATTTCAAGTATAGCACCCTCGTGAGTATTTGGAGCATTAGTCCTTGTCTCACAACCCATGTGTATTTAGAGAACTAGTTCCTATCTTATAAAAGAATATTTTCATAGAAGGTGGGTGTAAAACTCCATGTCTATCACCCCATGATTATTTAGAGCATCAATTCCTATCTGACAACCCATTTATCAATCATACATATATATTTATCAATGTTCTAGAACTCCATGTTTAACACTCCAAAACCAAACATTAAATAATCCACAAATTAATTAATCAAATCCGTTAATTAATTCCACAACTAATTAACAATGTAAAACACCCATCAATTAATTCTAAAATTAATAGACCATTCCACATCTCAATAGATAATAATTAATTAACAGTTAATTATTCTTAACAACTATAAAGTCAACTACATAATTAACTCAACATTTAACTTTTCTAATTATTTAATATAAAACATGATAATTAATTAACCAATCAATTATCCATATTCCCATAATAAACTAATCAGTTAATTAAATATAAAAAATACATTAGTTAATGAAATAGTTAATCAAGTACACATTACCATTAATTAAAGCATAAATTTAATTAATCTAAAAGAAAATAAAATCCCATAATTAATTCGTAAAATTATTTCTCCAGAATATAACTATAAAATCAAGTAATTTAGCCCATCATTAAAACATCTTTATTCATCTAAAACAACTTATTGTAATTAATCACCATATCAATTATCTCATTTTGATTCCAACACTTCTAAATAAAACCTACCATTAAAAATCCTAAATCAACATCATGGTACATAACATTGATCATTAAAAATTCATCATTTTAATTAACGCATTCTAATTAATTATTTAAATAAATAATTAATTTAATCATTCCCATTAATTAATTCAAATATTGAATAACCTTTTACGTCATTAACATGTAGTAATTAATTCATCATTAATTATCTCGATTTAGCCAAAAAACATATCACAATTAATCCCCTAAAAAATTATGTCATTCTGCTAAATCAATATATTATAATTAATACTTTGATTAATTATTTATAAATAGTCTCAAAGCACATAATATAAAACACATAATTATATTATCCTAGAAAAAAAATCATCATTTAATTATTTAATTGTGTCACTTAAAAAATTCAAAAATACATGATTAAAACTCATATAGAGTCATGTACTCATTTATCTCACATGGGGAGTATCATTTAATAACATCCAAATCCATGCACTAACACATACCATATCACATTAGCAATTTAATAAAACATACTAAATTTACACTTGAAAGGAATTCAATATAACTACTTCGCTGAATAATTTAAATACCAACAAATGTTCAAAAATCATTTTATTAGTACATTAATTATTGTTGAGGACTTGAAAGGGGACCCTACATTGGGGTGGAACCAATTAAAAACCCAGTGGCTTGGAATACGGTGGAATCCAATCCACAAATGGTCTGCAGTCTCATGCACACACACCTTCACAGATATATATCTCTGTGTGTTTGTGTGTTTGCACGTTGTCTACAACATTGAGTAAAAATTCACCAAATCTATAATAAGAGACCATAACCAGTGCAGTAAGGTCTACACACCTACCACTATATACCATGGGATCAGGAAAAATATCAAACTCCAAAACAGATGGTGTAAAACCAAACAAAAATTTAAATTCTTATCTTTGAAACAATGTCAACAAACCGAATTGGCCCGAACCACCTCGCATTCGGAAGCGGTTACTGGAACATGGACCAATGGGCCTCAAGAACCCCGTTGCACAACCATAGAACTGAAGAAACAAGGAAACCTAATTAAACCAGAACCATAGGGTTTTGTTTGAGAAACCATGGTGATATAGGATTCAAATGGATGATGCAAATCATGAAATAAACATAGATGAACTCACCTTGACAAGGCAGAAAAGATTCATGGAGAGTATGAGTGGAATCGTCACATGCAAAGTGGAGTTTGGGAGAGGGGCAGTCCACATGTTCTTCCCAGGAGTGCTTTGCACTGTTACTGGGGGTTCGGAAAAAAGAGAAGGTTACAACCATGGAGGTGATATTTGGATATTTTCCAAGGAGGGCGCTCATGCTGTAGGAGATCTGGAGGAGGAGGGCAGCACGGAGGAGGCCAGAATGGTGCATTCCGCCTAAGGTTGATGAGGGGGGTGTTGTGACTCCTGTGTGTGGGAATGGAATGAGAAGCTCTTCATTTCCTTTTAAAAAAATACAATCCCCATTATTATTACTTATAATAATAATGAACATAATTAATTTGTATTAATTTATTCTATTTCATTTATGATAATAATAATAGTTGTAAGGAATAAGGATAGTCATGAAATTATTATTATTACACCCTTTCATATATTCCTTTAAAACCAAAACCCCGAAACCAATTATTTATATTCTTTATAATAATAATAACAAAAATAAATAATAACCATTAATAATAAATCTTATAACCCTCATCACCCATAATTATAATAATCTTATTATTATTATTATTATTCAAACCTTTGATAAACCCAACACCTCTATTTAATAACAATGCTTCTTAATTAATTTTGAAACTCCTTATTTAATTAAAATCATCTTCATTAAATCTAAAATTCCTCATTTAAGAAAAATTTTCTTTGAGATACCCATAGGCCACATTAATTTCTCATAATTATTACACCACATTAATCATGAAATTAAAATCATTTAACATAAATGTCAAACCCCATTAATCATGAATCAAAAATAATTTAACGTCCAAACAATTTAGGGAATAATAATAATAATAATAAAATTATTATTATTATTATCACATTATTATATGTAAACAGAAATATACAATTTAATATTATTTAATTAAAATAAATAAAATATTAAACTGGGTAAGCTCCATGGGTTGGACCGCAACGGTGCGCAGCCCATGAAGATCCATTAAATTGGAATTTTATGGATCCGAAGATCTCGAGACTTTTCAAAACACCCATGAAAATTATCACGTATTCATCCAAGTCTAAAAACAACCCCTTTAAGTGTTACAACACTTAGAATAATGTTTCTGAGCAGGGTTTAAAATCGACATTTTGATAAATAGAAAATGTTCAAAAACCATTGTAATATAAACCCAATTCAAAAACCATGCTGATACAAAACTGTGTTGATTTGTTGCATCATTCCATATGGTCCTATATTACATGATTCTAAATTCTATTATTTCCTTAAGCATTTATGAACAAGTCATGGAGACACTTTAAACCAGATTTGGTCACTCACATCAAAAGATAAGGGTCAAAAACAATTATTTTCATAGTATTTCTATAATATTTGAGTTTTATTCATCCTCTTTTTTATTATTTAGATTTTCTCCATAGAATCATGAAATATACTGGGTAAAAAGTGTGATGTATCACATATTTTGAACCAAAATAGTGTAGAATGATAAGGAAAACTATATGAATCCGTGAATGGTTCAATTTTTATTTTCTTATGAAATATATTTTTATATAATAGTTCAACCAAAGTAATATAATCGTCCCTTGAACCTCCAAATACCATGGAATAAGATCTGAGCATATCTTCCAATTTTTGAATTATATGCTTTGAATTCCAATCCTTATGGGGATAATATTCTGTGATAATTTTCAAATGACTCTCAAGATCCTATTGTAATGACTTCCATAATATATATATGAATTAGAGATCTCTGTTAGATAAAATTGATACCAAAACTCAATGTAACTTGATCAAATCACAAATGTACAACTTTTCTAAATCCTCCACCAAATTATATACAATTATAGGTAGAATGTGTGATGAATTTTTGAGTTGATCCATAGTCACCCAAACAACATCCTGGTTTTGTAATATCTTTGGTAGAACTAAGAAGAATTAGATTTCATTTTACACCGACTTCCTTATAGGTATAGGAATATACTACAACATTAGAACTGGTCTTTGATGCTCAACTTTTATTTATTGGAATGCCAACAATTACATCACATATTCTACAATATTTCTTCTGATACATGACCACTATAAATGTTATTTCATTTACTTGTATATATTTTTAATTCCTTGACAAATGGACCATTTCAAATGGTAATAGGTAAAAAAATATTATTAGAAAGATTTAGGAACTATAACATTATTCTAAAAGTTTAACAATGAGTTTTCATCCTATGTCTGACTATTATAAGTCTCCCAACCATTTAGGTTTGAAATTATAGTGATAAAATCAAGATATGATGCATGCGCCTATTTTACCAACTACATCAATTTAGGAAAAAGATTTACTGGGATTAAAATTTCATTCTCATCATATGCAACACAATCCAAATTCATGTTAGAAATCATAGTCATCACCATCCATTGGTCATGAGTTTCATTGACCACTTCGCTACACGACTTGCAACTCAACACATATACTTAAAAATTAGAATTATTGGGTGTGTGTAAAAAGTATAAACAAAAAATCTTGAGGTAATACAAAAATATCTATATCTTCATGTTTAATTATAACTATGAGAAGATTTATTTCAATCTATTATTTTCAATGAAAACTAAGAACTTTTCTCCAATGTGGTAATACCTCTATGTCTTTAGGGCATGGAAAAATACAACTAATTCTATGTCATGTGATGGATAATTGTTCTCATGTGCTAGAAATTTCAAAAAAACAAAGTCCACAACCTGATATCCTTGCATGTGTACACAACCCATAATAGATATAGATGTATCACAATATACCGCATAATTTTACCCAGTTCTGGAATGATTAGGATGGGTGATGAGGTGAGATAAGTTTTTAGATCGTGAAATATTTTCTAACAGTTATCATTCCATATGAATGGAATATATTTCCATTCAAAAGTTTTCATAGGAGTATAAATTCTAGGGAAGTCTTATACAAAGTGGTGGTAATATAAACTGATAGAAAAAAACTTATGTACCTCAAAAACATTATTTATTGTATTCTAAGAGACTTCTACTTCTATCTTCATAGGGTCCAATAATATTCCTTCTTTTGAAATGAAATTTTTGAGGAAACTAAAGTCATGTATCAATAATTATCACTAAGAAAACATTTCATAAAAATGATGATCTCATGATGTACATAGAACAATTTTCAAGTTCTCAATGTGGACATTCATGCTTTAAGTATAAACCAGAATATTATTCCAAAATATAATAACAAGGGGTCATAGTATATAGCTAATATAAAATTAATCAATGATATGAAAACTAAATGTATATTTGATAGACCAAAAGGCATGATAACATATTCGTAAAGGCCATATCAACTCCATAATTTTATCTCTGGAATATCCTCTCTTATAATTCTATCATGATGATATCTTATTCATAGATCAATATTGGAGAATGATTTAGATCCATTTAATTGATCAAATAGGTCATTTTTTTATTGAGTGATTTTTTTTAACAAAACCTAATACAAACTATGATAATCAACACATAATCAGAGAGAACCATCAGCCTTATTTATGTATAAAACCAGTGAAATATAAGGTGATGTAATCAATCAAATGAAACCATTACTTTCTAAATATTCTATCTAAAACATTAACTATTAAAACTATGTTGGATCCATTAAATAAGATTTTATTGAAATAAGATTTGTTCCTGGGTATCACGTGATCAAAAATTTGATTTCACTTTTGAGTGGTAACCTAAAGAAATTGTTTAAAAATATATTCAAGTATCGATCCAATATATGAGGAAGATCCCCATTTCCTATTCCATCAGAAACATCTAATTTAATTTCCACTAATTAGACTAATAATAGTTCAATTAATACCAATTTTGGTCCAAATATACCTACATTTTTATCCCAATCCCCTTTGAATACATAAAAAGATCCATTTGGGGATGTGAATATCACCTTTTGAGCCTGGAAGTTTATAAGGGATTTAAATCCAACCGTCTAATACATACAAATTATTACATAAAAAAAATCCATCTCTATGTTTTTAAAACCCATAGAAACTATATTTAATTATATGGTAATAGAGTATATTGAGAATTTTAATCCTTTACACTACCATATTCTATGGGGTATCCTGATACTCATGATATGAGGCATTATTTCCATATATAATCCCAATTGTTTAACCACCTAAAATGATTGAAAAGAATATGATATTCTAGTATCAAAAAATAAATGCATAATAGTCAGGTTTAAAATAATGATACCTAACATCATAGAGGTAACTAGTTACTCATTTCTGATAGCCCTCTCCGCTTCATAATTCTATTGCATAGATTTCATGGGATTACTGTTTTTTCTCTACTATGGTGCTACCTGAACAACTTAATTCTTCCTAGAAGTATCATGGTTCACCTATGTTTTTGGATGGGAACTACTATAATAGGATTTTTCAATTCTAGAATATGAATATTGAGGCTGATTAAATACATTTACACCTAATGATCTCAAAAATTTATTAGAATACATCATGAGATTCCACATCTTACTATAGTGGTGGAAATTACTTAGTGTTTTCATGCATTGTTTATTCCTTTGTGAGAGTGAACTGCACAAGAAACAAATGTTTTCATTGTTTAAATGGGTGGATAAGATAATGATCCCATTTATTGATTCTATGATTCCCTACAACTATATGAGTAACTCCCCCTCTTGTGTTTATTCTCCATTTTGAATCTCCCACCACCACTCAGATGATAAAAGTGTCCCCTCCACCAGGATTCCATTACAAATCACTTTCTATTAATTGTTAGTTAATCAAAATTTCTATATATTCTATAACACAGGAGATTAGTACCATTGAGAGAACCATAGGTTGGTGACCCGAATCAATGATCCAAGACTTAATCATTCTCTCTCCACTAATTCTAGTGAAATTATAATAAGCTTAATGAATTTAGTAGAATATTCAATCACTAACATACTTCATTATCATAATCAAAAGAAGACTTCCATATCCTCTATCTGGATGGTTTTTGGAAAGAATTTTTTGTTAAAAAATACCAAAAATCCTCTCAAAATGAGGTCTCAATACAATTAATCTCGAATAGCCAATTCCCATAATTCAAGTTCCATGTTTTCAATAATATATGTTTCTAGTTTTAACTTTATCTCATCGATGTTCCCAAGAAGTAAAAAATCATAGCCATACTTCTCAACTAGACCTCTACTTTCTCAGGTCCAAAATTCCCCTAAAACATCAGTGGATTATACCAGAGAAATTATACGGAGTGACTTACATAGTGAGTTTCCTTTGTCATAGTTTCCTAATGAATGACCTACAAAGATTACAGTATACATTAAACCAAATCCAAGGTCACTTATGGTCCTAGTGAAACCACATTATTAGGTTCTTTATCTCAAGGATTTATTATTATTCTTATTAGTGGAATTCTAATTATGTCAACCAATTTAAAAATGGTTTAATTTAAGACTTATTACTATTCATATTTTTGTGGTTATATTTTATATATCAATAGAATAGTCATAATATAAAAAAATAATATTCAAATAACAATGTGAAAAAATTAGTCATATTAGGAAAATATCTTTACTAATGCATAATATATTACAATAATTATCTAATCCCATGGATATTAGTTGACATATTTCATTGTAGTGTGTTACAAATTCATTATACACATTCTAACATGGTACATTGAATTTAAATATAAAACGGTTATCTATGTCTTTTTATGTAATATGTTTAGTGTTACAACATTTTTATGACCTTAATACCATCCCTACTCAAGGAACAAAAAAGAATCATAAGATTTTTAACATCCCACTCATCCTCATTCAATAATGAAGTGGTGGGTCTTCCAATGACCTTAGGTGACATTCTCCAGACACCAATGGTTTGAAATAAATTCAATGTGTTAAATAAAATACAATGGGGGGGGGGGGGGGTTAAATTGTTTTCCAATTAGTGGACATTCATAATAGGATAATAATACTTTAAAACTAAGGATGTTCATATAAATTACACATTCAATAAATCCCAACTATAAATATAGTTTTCAATCCATCAATATTCAATAAAATAGGAAACAAAATACGAGTAATAATTGAAGAAAAGAAGTAAAATCTAAAAAAAATTAGTAAAGACCTACATTCCATGGTGGAACCACTCCTAAAAAATACATGAGATGATTATAAGATCTAAATATACCAACTATTACCACAACATTATGTGATTCCACTATAAGATAAAGGAACTTATCCCTTTCCCATATCATGAAAAAAACATTTACATATACACCCATGTGTATATACAGTGGGTGAGTAATCATACACTGCAAGTAACCCCAAATATTTTCTCCATATACCAATATGACTAGAAATAGGGTATCTTACTTGATATAAATTAGGCATGAATAATCTCAAATATGTGATAGTTTTCACAGTATAAAATATATCATATGATTAATTTTTGAAAAGATTTTTTAGTCACAAATAATGTTTTTCTTACAAAATTTAAATCCAAATTATAAATATTATTTTTTTATAATCATCATGTTCAAATACAAACACACATACTTGTATACTCATAGAAAACCTACCAATGGTCATGAGCTAAGATACAAGCTCTACAATGACATTTTTGTGTGGAAATTTCCTCTTTGTACATTTCTAGTAGGTAACGAGTACCATGTATTTTTCATTAAGGCCTCAGATAATGAAATCATGAACACACAAGAAACCAGTCCTTTTTTAGATGGAACTAACCACCTATTATTCTAAGATCATGTATTGAAACAATATTTTATCTAATAAAACACCTTTAATTAATTTAACAACTATATTTTTACTAGGTAGGGACCATCCCAAAAGAGAATTATTACTATATCTTTACCAGGAAGGAAAAATTTTAAAATATAGAAGAAATTATTTAAGAAATCAATAAGCGTTGAGTTATAATAAAAGTATAAATTTGGAAGAAATGCATTCCTTAAAGTAATTTTCATAAGAATTCAAAGAATATTACACCATCAAAATCCCTTCATTCCATTCTTCTACAAAAATATGATAAGATCTCATCAACATAATTCAAAACCCATATATTTAGGTATTGAAACCAATTTATTGGTCCAAATTAAAAAAACTGAGTAATTCTATGATGAGAATATAGAAGAAGATCCTAAACTTCTATTCCCAAAATAAATTGATAGAGATTTGTTGTGAAAGGATTTTAGAAGTTGAAGATCTCCAGAATTACTGAGGTTAATCCCAAGAGTTGAGAGGAACAATAAAGAAACCAAATAATGATTCAAATGATATAAGAGAATTAAAAAATGATGGACCCTACTGATTTTTGTTGTAAATTTATAATTTATATAATAATTTCATTGACTCCCACTTAAACTGAAATTCCCATCACGTCAGCTTTTTTCCAAGAAAAAACCCATTTTATTGTATTAGTGGTTTTTATTCCTTGAACATATTTCTCAAAATATTTATGATTTAAAACCACTTTTTAATAAATAAATTATTATGGTATATTTTTCTAGGATCCAAACTCCAAAATCTCCCGTTTTTACATATTCAAACAATTCCAGCGACTAACCCACTAACTCAAAATGTAAAAGAGAAGCGTAAAACATCGGTGTAACAAAAACCTGGGGGTGCTACAAAAAATAAAGGGTGAACTCATATTTTAAGTAATGAAATTCATACAACGCAATCTAAATAAGGCACGAATGATATGGTATGAATAAATGATGATCAAATAATGTGATATAAAAAATCACACGAGCTTGAAAATTATCCATGGATATTAAAACTATTATAATAATCACAAGGACATTAATAAATAATCTTATAATTATTTATTACATATTTTCAAACAACATAAACATTCTTTCAAAAACACGTACCATGAAATATTACATTAACGGGTAAGACCTTAGCCAAATACCCTGGGATGCTTGTCTCATGAGACCAACCAGTACATAGAGGTTCTATAGTGGTCCCACCCATCACTTACTAATTATAAATCATTCATCATATGGAAGGGCAGAACAAAAATTCAATACGTAATTAACATAAAAACTCATAGTGAAAAAATAACATATAAACTATTAATATTTCCCTAGTCAAATAGATTATATACCATCCAGAGAAATAATTATGATGGTTTAATTATAACATATCCCTAATATAGTATAATTATAATAAAGGTTAATTATTACTGATGAATAGAAATAATATAAAATATCATTAAAAAAATTCTTGGGTAAAAAACCATTTTCTATTTGAAAATAATATTTTTAAAACTAGAAATTTAATAAATATTTGGAAAGACATTTTATTTGAACAGATCCATTGAAACTTGTAAAGGATATTCCAAAACATTGAGCTTTCATGATTTTTTGAAATTCCAATCATTCTGTATATGTTAAAAAACATTCCTTTTACACTTGTTCAAAAAGGTGGTAAAGGAACTCGTTTGGAAAATAGAATGAATATTCCTTTAAAAAATTCAAGAAATAAAAAATTGGGGAAATGTGTTTAATAATTAATTGAATATATTAAAAACATTATTTAAAACATTTTATTGTGAAAATATACATAAAATAAAATATTCCCAATATATTAGAAAAACAAACCCCGTTCTCCATAAAAACATTATTCCAGTATCTTGATCACTTAAAGAGTTGAAAATGAAAGATAAAATTGTAATTTAGAAAAAATAAAAATAGAATAATAAAATATATGTTGTTTCATATAGACTGATCATATAAATTTTCTTAAATGTAATTTTAAACAAAAATAGTCCAAAATAAGAATTATAATATGAAATAATCACTTACCACTTGGGTAACTTTGAAATCATAACAACCATGAATGAAAAAACTTAAAATTAAATTCTAATTATAATTAATATAAATAAATAATGATATATAATATCAAAGATGAATAATATACAGCATATTAAATAAATAGGATGTTGAATATGACATATGTCTCATAGAAACAAAAGTGAGATGAGAAACCCTTACAAAGACCATATCATTGATGTGTGAACTAACCAATGGAGTGATTATGGGTGATAATTATATATCCACACCAAATAAGTGGAAATAAATCATAACAAAATTAAATTTCATTTCACACATAACCTTAGCATAACACAGTCAATGAAGTAGAATTATAACCTAAAGAATGAAAATTGAGTTATGAAACCTCTTACCACTTGGTTACATTTTTGTAAAATCCAATGGGATATAACAATATGAATTAAAAATTAAAAGAGAATGATATAACATATAAAATGCAATTATATAAACCATATAAAATAAATTTAGTTCGTTATATTAAAATATGCCCCAATAGAGTGAAATTGAGAAAAAATCATTCACCTCTGGTCTAAGTCATCACATACGTTCTTTATATTCCTCAATAATAAAATTATGCTAATTATTTACTTTCTTAATAAATTTTATCAATTTTTATTACTTTTATTTTATTTCTTATCCTGTGATATTTAATTACTTAATTAATTAAGTTTTGGTTAGATGTTTTGAAGATATTTGTTTCATATATCAATATTGATTTCGGTAGGTCAACTATGGTAAAATTGGTAAGTATTTTATAATATCTATAATAAAAATCATAAAATATTAATCATTTTTATTAAATAATTACAATTTTTAAATCAACCATGATATATGGTTATGAAAAATGATCTACATTACAATCATGTAGATGGTAAGCCATATATTTTCAGGACTAACATTTCCATTATTCAATGATCATGATGGAAAGATTATAAGTATTATATTATATTTATAAAATAACAAAAATATAAATAATTACATATTATTTCTTTTAAAAACTTATATATATCATTTATGTTATGTGGGGATGGAAAACAAATTACCTCACATCATGGATGTGGTAGTATAAATGTTTGCACGAATGACGATATCATTTTTCAATGGATAGAAATGTAAGAAATATATGGCATATTATATTTTAATATTTATAACGATTTCCTGAATATAATGTATAAAAATTTAATCCATCATTATTACCATCCATGAGAGTTGGTGATTGAAAAAGAACTACAACAATTTGTGGGGTAGTAGTCCACTGTATACACGAGCGATGATTTTGTTTCCCATTTCCTGGAAAAGGAGATGGATATTGGTTATTAAATTATCATAAAACATCTCATTATATGGAATATATTGGTGTTATTATTTTATAATGTATTAAGAATATTTAAAGGAGATATAAGAAGAAATAAAACTAAACCATTCGGTTAAAATATATACATCTTCATCAGACAATATCCTTTACATTACAGTTTTTGACCATTAAGGTGGATATTATGCCAAAAATAAGAACTATAGAATGTTGGAATGGATGTTATGAAATGATTTTGGTATGTATTGGCATAAATAAAGGGATATTTAATTGTGGATATAAGATGATAATAGATTCCTTTTTATAATGAGGGGAGGGGAATTCTTTAAATTTTATAAAGTAATAAATTAATATTCACGTTCAAATGAAAAAACATTATTATAATTATAAGTGAATATTAAGATGAGTCTAAATATATTCATATAATCAATATTTTAAAAAAAATGTTGATGTTTTCACCCTTATCTTTTTTATCCATTCATTAACCCTTTATATGGTTACCATGATAACAAGGATGTTTACTCTTTAGGGATCATGATAGTTTCTTTAAAAGGAAAATTGATCCATAAATGGACCATGGATAAATGATTCAACCATATACAACTAACTTGGAAAAATATTTTTTTTCTATGAATTTTAAATCATTTAATGAAATTTTACTTATTTTAAAATATCATTACATTCATTTATAGAATAATTCCTTTAATTTGACTTAGAAAACAATATGACCACAAGTAATTTATATATAATCCTTTAAAACATATATTAAATGATATATGTATATAAAAAATTAGTGGAAGACAATAATCCATTTAAATTGTATTACTTTTAATATTTTTAACATCATTTATTTTGTTTTTCTATTATTTTAATAAATATTATGTCAGTGTTGTGTAAGAAGTTAATGTAATTATTTCATCAATAAATATTACAAATAACTTTATATGATAAAAAAATAATTTATATTTCAAATAACCATTTATAATCAAACAATAGTTGTTTTTATCCCTATCACAAAAGATTATATATATTAAAATCTAAAATGTGGAATTTTTGACTTTATATTTTACATAATTATTAAAATGGTAAAAATAAATGGAATATGACAACAATTTTCCATATTTTTTTAACCCTAGATGGAAATGGATGATCTAAACTCACCGAATTGTATAAATTCAAATTTTATGATCATTTTATATTTCTTATCATATTATTTCTAACCTTTTTTACCGGATTTACCATTATCATGGTGATAATTATTCACTATAGTTAGTATTCACAATGATAAAAAATATAAGGAAAATGTCATGACTTGACCCATCAAGGTCTAACTAGTGAGTAGACCAACTCTGAAAAAAATAGAAAAGGGACTAAAGATTAGTGTTGTGTAGGAATATCCCACAAATGGGTGTAATTTTCCTAATGTACTTACCCACACATACATATCCAATCCCACACAATGCTAAAATGTAAAACAATTTAAACCAATTAATGCATACATCTATGATCCCATAACAGAGTATGATAGTAAAGTATAAATGGAATAAATGGGAGACAAATACAAGACTAAGAAATAAATATAAAGAGTCCAACCTAATCCTAGGGTGAGGACTAATCTAAAATGTAGGTTCTGAATGAACACCTTAGTGTTTCAAGCTCCGACTATGATTTGGCCACTCCCTGAACTCCCATGAAACTTTCAAATGGGTTTTTATCTACTTGAGACATGAAAAATGTAGGAAAATCTCATATAGGGGTGAGTATAAAAATAACCAGTAGGAAACCCTGAAAACTCTAAACACCAAGAACCAAGTATTTTCAGATCAATATAAGATACCAGAGTCAATGTATATAAAAAACACCTTGATATAATCATGAAAGAAACTACACCACCAGATGATCATATCCAACTTACATGCACATGCTTCAACATGAAGAAATGATTATTCTTAGAGAACCCACTCTTGATCCATGATATCATCGGAGAAACATGATGAGGAGTTTTATATCATTAGATCATACCCAATAAAGAACACTAGTATAAGAAGACCCCGATACTAAAATATGGGGTCACACCCGGAACCACTAAAGGAGACCACAATCTCAATCTAGATCAACCCATTATGTTGGGTATTATATTCTAAAGATACAAAAAAAACCTTACAATATGGTATTCTATATAGATTATTGATGCCCTACTCAATGAGATCACACCGATTCCAAAAACCCAAAACAATGAACAAAGACGATAGTGCATCGAACTCCAGTCTCATGGAGGGACACCACAACTCTATTTGAGACTCAAACTATAGAGGGGATCATAGTCTTATCATGTGTATGTAATTTTTCACTATATCCTCGAGTAAAAGTACCAAGGGAACATAACAAACCAAGAATGGTCCAAACAAAAGAAACAATGATCGATAAAAACTCTTGAAGGTTGTACGTAGTGTGTACTAGGGGTACATGACATGTCCACTTAACCTCAAGTATACCAGTGTGGAAAATCCTCACACGACATGTAAGTCTCAAAATAAATTGTGTGTAGAAAAATAAAATAGTTCATAAAGACATGAAACCCTTCCCATGTCACATGGTTGTGTCCATGTATTGTCCAACCTATGTCCTAATACATGTATATTTGGGCATGTCCGTGTTTTAGTACACAATTTTCCACTAGCTATTTACTCCATACCATGTTATTTTACATTAAGAAGTAATATCCAATGTATCATAGAGGGGTTACTTAGTGTTTGACCGAGTTACATGGCATGTGATACTTAACATCATTTTGAACTATGGCCACCACTTAGAGGACCCTTTATAGTGTTTAATCCTTGAATACACACTATGTTGTTCAAGATTTTCTAGAAACCCTAGTTATCTACCACATCATTAGACACATCATTAGAACTAATTAACTCACAAAAAAGGTAGAGATACTTGGTTCTTGAAACCTCACATTACTAGAGATAATAGATCCTAGATTATAATCCACTTAGGAATCGTCCATTTTCATAATCCTTTTCCATGATATGCATCGATCGGAAAAAATGAAGAACACCAAATTTAGTATTGTTATCCCTCGATCCATCCAACAACATCATAAATTATTTAACCTCAACCTCCATCACATTCATTAATTGTGGTTATAATCTATTGCACTAAATAACAGACATACAACGATCAGAAATAGGTTATTGGTCAAACTATTTGCCAATAGAAATACCAATGATGAATGAGTGATGAAATACCAGAGAAAAAAATAATCCATAAAATTTGAGGAATGAACCTCAGTTGTTGTTCATTTAGCCTTGATTTTTTTGAAATCGAAGAATAAAAATAAAGAGGAATAAATCAAAATGAAAATATAAAATTCCATCAATTTAATTCTATTGACAATAAATGTATCAATTCCTTTTATATAGTTGATCTGTGTTCGAATATTATTAAATAACCGGAAAGAAAACATAGAATCGAATATCCTACCTAGAGTTTGGATTTATCATTGAAAAGGAAATATTTCATTTTTTTTCAATAAAGAGATCCATAAAATCTATTGGCATAATGATCCATGATTTGGTCTCGATCTATTGTCGTTCACCAAGAAATCTCTCCTCCAATGGTATATTGGCTTCTAAGGTGTATCGACCAACCTTGGACAAAAACCTATAACTGCATACCTTTATGGGGAAAAATCAATATGTAAAAATGAATAATAAAACTAAGTTAATTAAATAATTAAAATTATTTATTTCTGAAAGGAATTTTTCAGAAATGGTATGTGATAAAAATATTATATCATGCCTAGGGTAAAACCTACATTCTAAACTCAATATTTCCCTTATATTGATGATCCATCCCCCAATTCACGAGATATTAAACTCTTTTAGAAAAAATATGCACACATTCTTCTTAATATATTTAATATATTTCAAACATTTATTTGGGGAATATCAGGCCTCCGAATCACATGTCATCTCAGTACTTGGTCTTGGAAATATTCCATATAATATCTAAAAAAATACATGGAAAATATCAGTCACTATAAGAAATATTTAAAATTTTTTGACCTAATTATTCCAAATATGGAATCAAATTTTCAATATTATATTTATATATATAGATGTAATTTTTTTAAGGTTAAAAAGAAAAATACAATATAAAAGTGTTTTATTAGAAAAATTTCATTTTTAGTAGAAAAATATTTTTTATTAAATAAATACATTAAATTTATTCCAATAAATATAATTGTGTTATTAATAATAAAATATAAATAATATTACTTTTAATCAATTTTAATAATACATAACTTTTAAATTTTGGAAACAAAAATACAGTTTTCAATGAAAATCAGTATATTTCACTATTCACTAGAAAATCAATCTTTTCAGGAAAATATCAAAAACTCACTGTAAAATAATTTTTAAATTATTATTTAAAATTTTTTACCAATTTTATCAAATAAATTTTATGATATTTATAAAAATCAATTATAATATTCCCTCATAATAATCAGTAAAAACCATTTTTGAAGAACACATATATTAACATATAAAATGTGTACAAAAATTGAGTTCTTATTTTCTAATAATTAATCAATAAATTTGTATTGATTAGATAAATTTTATATGTTAAATAATTTGGTTAAGTCTATTTATTCCATATAATTTAATGGCTAGGTCTTTATGGTCATATTTAAATAAAAATATTCCATTGTTCGATTAAGCTAGATGTTATATGTTGTATACTCTATCGAGTATAATTCTTCTTAAAAATCCTACGGTGTTACAAATTTTAGGTGATTTAGGTGAGGGAAGGTTATTAAGACCTGCAGGTAAGACATTAAAGCCTAAAAAATGTTTTCTAAAAGGTCTAAAGGTCATGTTAATTTAGGAAAATTCATGCCACCATGGATTAGTCTGTTAAACACTCATTACTCTTAATGAAATATTATTCATGTCTATTATTTTATTACCAAAAATATAATATAACCCTTATTAACAAATTTCAAGGTTTTAATATGAATTTAAGACCCATTTAACATAGTTAAATTTCTAAGTGGGAGAAAATTAACTTTTAAATTAAAATATATAATGTAATGAAACACTATTTTTCTATAGAAAATATTTTTTAATAATTAAGTGTTCATAATAATATTTAAAACTAATTTGTCATTAAATGAGTTTTAATCAATTATTAAATATTTTTTACCATCATTTTAGTGTTTTAATTTAAAATTAATTGATTTAATTTTATAAATATACAAAATTTATGAAATTATTATTCATTGAAAATAAACATTTTTCCAAGAAAAATAATATTTTCCCAAAGTAAATTAATCTTTATGACTAATAAATTGTAACCTATTAGAAAATTTGGACCCACTAATTTCAAATTTGAAATCCATTTCGATTCATTAAATTTATAGAAAGTAATTTTAATATTCTAATGTATAATATATTTACGACTATTTTTGACAAAATATTACATATATTATAAAATATAAAATATCAGTTTGCAATTCAAATATTATAGTTTAAATTAATGTTACGTAAAATAAATATATTTGGGTAAGAAAATAGTCTATAGTGTATTTGATTTTAATTATATCTAGGTGGTTTTATAAGATCGTTAGAATATTCAAAAAATGGTATTTTTCACCATTAAAAAAATCAATTATTTTATAAAAAACCCATATTATGAAAATATGTCCATGTTAGATAAAAAATGGTGTTAATTTTAAAAAATTATAGACTTAAAAGTGATAAAATTAATTTGTATATAAGCACACATAAGAAAATATTATGAAACAAATATTTTTTAGAATAAAATCAACTTTTTTATTATACACTTTTATATAGTTTTTATAAAGTGGTTACTTTTAGTGATACCCACCAATTTTACAACTATAATGGTAATATGATAATTCATTTCTTTTCTTTAGTGTTCCATGCATAGAAAACTACACAGACAATTCTTAATAAAGGAAATTTAATTACTGAAATCATGGGTTATTACATTCTACCTCCTTGGAATAATTTTATAAATGAAATTTTGTTAAAAGGTAAAAAACAAGTGACAATAATTTTCATGGATTACTTATCTATATTATGATGTATCTGCCCCAAACATATGCCTTCTCCATATAACATTGACTACATGTGTGTTCTTGTTATGTAGCACCTTATCTCTTCGATCAAAGATATCCATGGGTTGTCATTCCTAGGATAGGTCATGTTCCATTTACACAACATTTATGTTCAGTGAATGTGATGGATTTCGTATGTTTATCCTCAAAAAAGATACATGGAAGCCATAATTAACTTGGAAGTTTTAATGATGGAGTAATAAGGGATAATCTATGAATGTGACATTATTAAGGATCTGAAAAGGACCTATGAGTCATTTGCTTAAATTATTTTTCTTTTAAAATTCTCATGACCTTTTTCTATGAAGATATTTATAGAAATAACTTATCACCAAATTAAAAATCTTGATATCATTGATGATTATCTTCACAACTCTTCTATTGACTTGGTTCGACATTCATTTTCCATTGAATGGTTTGAACCATCTCCATCATTTCTTAGACATGGACGAGACCTATCATATTCATTCCTCCATCTTTATGCCATCATGTTAGATCCATATATCTATTTCCTTATATAACCTCATATGGTTCCATATTTATTCAATAATGGACATTATTGTTATATGATAACATTACTTGGGGAGGTATTAAAACCACTCTCCTTTGAAATCTATTAAACAAGATCTAAGAATACCCTGTAGTGTTTTAGTGGTTCTCTCAAATTGAAAATCTTTTTGAGGGTTATATGCATTGCTAATGTTTTCCACTATCTTTAACACTTTCGGAATACTTTTTCAGAACCTTGAGGTAAACTTTAGATCCCGATCAAATATAATTGGTATTAAAAATCTATAAAACTTTTCCACTTCCATTATAAATAAATTGGAAATTGGATCAATGGAGAAATATTTTTTATAGAAAAAAATGCTTTAAATTTATAAGGCGATCAACTATAACCTATATATCATTATAAACATTAGAGGTTTTGGAGAGTCCTATGATGAGTTCCCTAGTGATGTTATCTAATTTACATATATGTATGTGTAATGGTTTCATCATTCTTTTAGGATTCTGTCATTTTATATCAACTTTCTAATATCTCTAATATTGAGATAAATAATACATTATTTCCGTCTTCATGTCATCCCTCCATAAGTCTTACTTCACAACTCATTACATCTTTGTGACCCTAGTATGGGTATACAAAGATGATCTAATTCCATCATTGAAAAAATATTTGTTTAGTTCTAGTATATATGGGACACATATCTAAGATCCAAACCATATAACTCAATATTTATCAAGGTTTCTAAGATTTAGACTTTTCCAAGTATGTCTCTGACTGAGTTTTTTGTTTGAGACTTGGTCTCCATGTCTTGTTTGGATATATGGAGTGGGATATTACAAGTCCCATGCTGTAATACTTATAAAGAGTGTAATATTCCCAGTCCCATGCTATAATGCTTATAGGGATTTGACCCGAAATAATATAATGGATATGGGGATTTGAACCAGATTGATTATTGTGACTATATCATGTCTATATAGTTGAGGTTTTCAGGGTCTTAAGACATAATCATGGATATTATAGAATGGACCCAAATAATGTTATCCTACCTTGGTTATATAGTTTTGGTCACTAGTGTCATAATACATACACAGGGAAATTCGGGTACAGAGCTGATGTAGGTTGTCATATATTATTAATTAAGGAATTAAATAAAACACATGTTTATCAATTTACTATACACTTCTTGTTAGACTGGTTTTGTTTAGAAATGGTGGTGTTGACCTACTGATTTATAATCTCACCCTAGTCAGGCCATCATTTGGAACCCGAGTATATTATATTGATGTTGGTTTGGATAAGGGGAAAGGACATAGATATTGATTTTTTATTTTCTATTGGGCTATAGTTTGGAGAAGGTACTAACATGGGGTTCAAGACCAGAGACTTTGATTATTTTATTTGCGTCTTCTAGTATTTTCTTATATTATTCTATCATGTCATTTATTTACATTCCATCATGTCATTATATTGTTCCTTATCAATTTATTTATATTATTCAATTAGTTTTTATTATTTTCTTCTATAATGTATTTTCTCTGATTATTTTAATTTATTAATGAATTTTTTCTACTTATACGAAAATTCATAATAGAGGGTATAATCTCCCCCACTATACTATTAAATCCCTTGCTGATATTCAAGAGCCTCTAGCATACTAGGAGGTTCTTTTGAGGCCTCCTAACCAACCCTTTCCAGCCACATGATGGAGTGACATATTAGGGGATGTTACAAATTTGTATGAGAGCATGTTTTCTTTTTCTTAATCCATAATATTTAATGAAAGGTAGAAAGGAGACTAGTATGAGCAAGGTATTTTTAATGATCTTGTTCATGGGTGTAGCTAAGCCATGTAATAGAGAAAATATGAGTACCTATGGATGTGATTGCTGTTTTTGTTGTGTTATTTTTATATTTTATGGTATTTCTCCTTGAGTGATTCACATGTTTTGTGATGTTATATATTTATGATGTTATTGAATCTTCGGTTTTGTACTTGTGGCCCATTATGGAGTGAGTTGAGAATTCTTGAATCAGAATTGGCACATAGGGATATATTTACATGAATTGTTCATGATAGGGGATATCTATTTTTCCATGGGAAATATACTTTCATGTTGAATTATGATATGATAAATCTGTTTTACTGGAAAGATGAAATGAGTTTTCATGTCATGCTAAAATACTTGTAAGCCATGTATAGAGAGACCATGAGGTATCGCTTCTCAGTTGAAGTCACCAATTGAAGTTGGACTTATTTCTAGCCTATTCTCTAAGGTTTTCATTTTTCTTGGAGAGAAAATGACTCTTAATCATATTGAACTAGAGTGTTAGGAGAGTGTAATTCCGTACGCTCCTAACGTAGCTGAACTGGAACTTCCTGTAGTTCTTGAGGAGATGATGAATGTTCAGATTCACGATTGGTTTGTGAGGGTCATGTGATCCATGTAATGGGAGACTATTTATACCATTCCATTAATGTCTAAGCTAACAAGAGTGTTTCTACCTCAGCGTCCGCCATCATTTAATGCAAAAGGTGGACACCAGGTAGCCGTGTTCTAGATTGAGTCCATCCAGAAAATCTTCAAGAATCTCGAGACACCCATGGAAAAAAGGGTGAATCTTGATATGTATATTCATTGTGTACCTAACATGTGTTGGTGGGATATTCTATAGGAAGATGGAAATAATGATGAGTTATCTTGGATGGATTTTGAGATGAAGTTCCAGATACATTTTTATCCCGAAACCTTGAGGGATGAAAAATCTCAAGAGTTTATACATTAGGCCTAGGATGGTTTTTTAGTGCTATGTAATACTAGATGTTTTACCGACCTATAGCTCTTTGGCCCATCATTTGGAGATAATGAAATCTCTATAGATAGATGTTTATATGATAGTATTAATTTTGAGACCAGGTCACAGGTAAATGATTTCCATTTAAGAAGCTTTAAAGACATGATGAACTCTAAAATCATCATAGAAGGGAAACTGAAAGAGGCCCCAAGAAGCGACCATGTTGTTTCAACATTTATATATTTATGTTCTTGTTAAATCAGTAAGAGGCACCATTATAATATTTTCTACTAAATAACTGGTGGGTAGAGTATTCAGTGTAGTTGACTACCAACTCAAGACTGTGTTCCATTCAAGTGTTATCGGTGTTGCATGTTTCATTACAAGCACCCACAATGTTCTTAAACAGTAATCTAGTTTCATATCATTGGTATATTAGGTCATATTTATAGGTTATGTGGTAACATTCCATATAAGACCAATGGTAGAGGATTTGAATTGACACCATAATTGGGAAGGGTCTTAGCTACCTCTTAGTAGGCCAGTAGTTAGAGTTCCATAGGTCGTTTAGGTCGAGGTAGGGGACACAATATGCTTGTAAAGGAGAAATAGTACCATGAAAGGGAAATAGCTCTAGGTTATCATACTAGAGCCCATGTTATAGGGGAATGTTAGTTTCATGTTATATAAACTAGTCCATCTAACTTGGATGTGGGATCTTCTACCATCAGAGGTATGATTCTTTGATCATCTACCTTAGATAGTGTTTTTTATATAAGAGCATCTTATTATTTTATATCTTCTATTTTTTGTAAATTTTTTTGTCTTAGTTGTGGAAATTGTTTTTTAACCATTAACACACCATTGAGAGTATGGTCATAGAATGTCAAACATTGCAAGGTGCAGTCTCTAGAGATTAGTAATTATCGTATCTTTTGGGAACCCTTTTTTTGGAAATGATAGGCTTTACATTGATTATTTGTATGGATTGGTTGGTTCAATTTCAGGATCACATAGAATGTTACATATGGTGAGTTACCTTCCTTTTTCAAGAAGGAATCATCTATATTTTCCTGGGTGAGTGGGATCTTTAGGTTTATCATGCGGGACTAATTCAGTGAAGATTGGATTATCTCGTAGCTCAAATCAGTAGTATTGCACTATATAATAGTGTAATGAAATACAATTATTTTAATCTAGTTGTAGACCATTTTAAGGATGAATTTCTTGAAGAGTTGTATATATTACCTCCCAAGAGATAGATCGAGTTCACAATTGATTTGATGTTGGGAGCAGAGGTAGTTTATATCCCACCTTACCAAATAGTACTAGTAAGGATTTTGGAGCTAAAAGTTCAGTTTGAAGATCTGGAATCAAAATTCTTCATTCTAATGAGTAAATAACCTTTACGTTCTCCTGTTCCATTCTCCAAAAGGCTGATGGATATTTACGTTAATGTGTAAATTATAGGTGGATGAACTAGATTACATTCAATACTTGATATCCTCTTCCACACATTGAATGTCTTTTTGATCAGTTCAGCGGTTCTAAGATCTTATCCACGATTGATTTGTGATTAGGAAATCATTAGTAAGAGTGAGACTATCTAACATACCTTATAATTCTTTTAGGATATGGTATAACTTGTATAAATTCATAGCTATGACATTTAGGTTGACTAGTGCACCTAAATTATTCATGGCCTTAGTTAATAGGATCTTTCATCCATATATGGGACAATTTTTTCTGGTTTTCATTAATGATATCTTAGTGTACTCCCAATTAGTATATGATCATTCAAAAAAAATTGACATTTTCCTATGTATGTTGAGAGATCATTACCTTTATGTTAAGATAACTAAATATAGTTTCTAGATAAATGAAGTGTAATTTTTGGTCCATTTATTCATAGCTGTATGAGTGTCAGTGGACCTAGAGAAAGTAGCAGCCAGGATATCTTGTGAAATTTCTGATAACATATTTGAAATTTGGAGCTTTCTGGGATTAGTATCTTATTACCAGCATTTTATCCAAGATTTATCCCACACGGAAGCAAAAATTTATGGGATGATGAAGAGAGGGGTGATGTTATTTTTGTTAGATTTATGTGAGAGTGATTTTCAAGAGAAAAAAGAAAGTATAACCTCATAACATATCATAACTTTATCTATGCTGGGTAAAGAAAATACTATGTATTGTGATACATCCAGAGTTGAACATGGAGCAGTTCTAATGCAGGAGGATCATGTGATTGTTTATGGCTTAAAGAAGTTGATACCACAAGAGTGGAATTAAAATACTCACTATCTAGAGATATTAGTAGTGGATCATTGCCTGAGATGTTTGTGGCACTGTCTCATGGGTGAAAGATTTTGGTATACACGGAACACAAGATCCTCATGTGAATCTCTTCCCAGTGAGACCTTAACCTCTAGCACCGATGGTGGGTCTTGTATCAATAGTATTTCGAATTTTAAATGGTTTATACACTGGGAAAAGGTAAAATCATTTATGACACATTGAGATGGAATACATGGATAGAGGAAGTAAAAGATATTTGTGATGAGTGGTGGATAATGGACCTCTTTGTAGACATGTATTTGGATATTTAGGAATATCATTATTGAGTTTCTCTACCATTGAAATATGTTACACTCATGCTTTTGGATAATATTAAGACCAAGTAGTTGTATGATTCAAAGGGGTTAGTTATAAGAGACAAATTATATGGTGGGAATATTTAATTAGGATGGTCTCTCAGTAGTGTCAATTCTCTTCTATTCTATTACTGAGTATGGGTTCCTATGTGCTTTCACGAGGATCTATTGAGGTACTTTCATGATTCATGTTCCGAGGTATATCCTCACTTCAAAAATATTTATCATGATATATGTATACCATAATGGTGTTTAGTAATGAATAATATGGTGGAATGATTCTTGGCTATATTCTTTTCGTGTTCACATGTGAATGATAAGTATTAGAAGCCTGTTGGGATTTTGAAATATTTACCCATTCCTGAGTGGAATTAGGAAGATGTCATAATAGATTTTATGAAAAGACTACATAGTTTGACTGTAAGAATTATTTTGTATGTTTTTTTTGTGGATTGATGGACTAAAGTATCCCACTTCTTTCCTATTTTGGAAAACGTCATGGTTAATGATCTCGATAATCATTACATGAACAAGGTGGATAGGTTTCATGGTGTTCTGTGGAGTATCATTTTTGTCATAGATCCTCATTTCACATTGTGAGTCTGGATGGGTATTCAAAAATCCATGGGATCATGAGTTCTTTTAATCATATCATATCATACATAAACTGATTGTCAAATTGAGTTGACCATTCATGTTTTGCAGTATATTCTATAATACCATATTTTGGATTTAGGTAGTTCATGAAAGAAACATATGGAACTTGTGGAGTTTGTATATAATAATATATTCCAAGAATCTATCCAATGAGAACCTTTCGAAGCCTTGTATGGTAGGCGGTTCTATTTTACAATATTTTGCAATGAGTAAGGTGGGTCATCAGTTTTTGGGCCTAGTATCTTGTAGGAGACATATGAATAGGTTCAATTGATCAAATAATAGTTGGTGACCACACAAAGTAAGAATAAATCATATGATTTCCATTAGAGGTGAGCAATGTAATTTTAGGTTGGTCATCATGTTTTCCTTATAATATATCCTCGATTAGGGAAACACTATATTAGGAAATAGGTATATATATCAACCATATTATGTTGGTCTATTTGAAATAGAGTCAGGGGTCAGTCCTATGGTGTACCTTCTGGCCCTTCAATAGTGATTAATTTCCATGAACAATGTGTTACATGTGTCACAACTAAGAAAATATCATCAAAAAACATCTAATGTGATAGAATTAGTAGACATCAAGCTTGGTGATGATGTTTCCTTTTAGGAGAATCTAATATGTGTTATGGATCATAGTGAGAAATATCATCAAGGTCATACTACAGCATTGGTTCAAGTGAAATGTCATCATGAGAGATTTCTTGAGGAGACTTGGGAGCTAGAGTTCGTTTCGAAAACATTGTGGCAAGACTTATTTGTTGATACATCACAATGACTATTGGAGTAGATTTGGGATGAGATGTTATAAGATGGGGAGGATTTAAGATCCCATCATTTTCTAGGTATATCTCTCTCTGAGTTTTTTAGTTAATACTGGGTGGCTGGGTGTTGTTCAGAGATAGATATCATTTTTTGGAGAAAATGACCTAATATTTCGGGATATATGCTTGTTTGAGTTAATGGATTCCAGGAATAAATGGTTTAAGTGTTTCATGGGTTCATGGTATATTTTAAAGCTTTAATGGTGGTACAAGTTGTTTTTAAGGAAAATGGGATGGAAAATAAACCATAGAACATTTACACATTATGTAAATGGATTACCTGTTGTGTAATTTTTCAAGGGTTTTAATAAATTAAATATGAGGTGATGAGTTTTTCAGAAAATTCCATTAAAAAATTTACACAATGTGTGACCACATTACATGCTGTGTAAATGGTCATCCTATTGTTTTAAACATGACGTGCATCTGATTTTTATTCTTATTTGTTGTAGCTCATCTCATCTCAATCCTGTGGCATTATCTCAGAGATTTTTTAGTTCCAACCTCCCTTTAGGGAATTCTGTTTTCATCTTCAATCCCTGGTAAGTTCATTTTGTTAGGTTTCTTATTTCTCCTCTTTAGTTCTCTAACTGTTTTGGTGAAATAATTTTCCTGATTGTGTTGTTGGTTTTGACCATGACTGGTTTTAATCTAGGAACCTCTTTGAAATTATCCAAACCTTATTCCTAATGGGAGATTTCCATTGGAAACATTGTTGGATAAAAGATTAATGGTATGGGGTTTAAATCTTAACTCTATGGTTTAATAATTTACAAGGTTATGAAATATTATGATTGTTCCATCATTGCGTGCATATGTATCAATGAAATAATGGAATGCGATTATTACTTGAACATTTTTTGTTTCAAATGGATTTATAATTGGATAGTGTATTAAAGTATGATTAGCTTGACATGTAATCTATGGTGATTTTTTAATATATAATCCCTAAACAGTGACTTATTTCTTATTTATAAAATTTTTAACAAATTGGGAATTGAATTGAATGTGTCTTATGAATTAAGAATAGAAGTTCCCATAATTAACTATTGAGAATTGTGATGTCTATACAGTATGATAGGTATTGTGTTCCATGATTTAATTCTTATTTATCATGATCAAGCATAGAATTTTCACTATTTTATGATGTAATACTGATATTGAGTGGGTTCGGCCTAGTCCCATGCTATAATTATTATAGAGAGAGAGATATATTCTTAGTCCCATGTTGTAATTTTTCTATGGATTTGAACTAGAATATTGTAATTCTTTTTGGGCTTTGGATCGGCTTGACTGTTGTGACTACACCATGGTTTTATGGTTGTGAATGCCATGTACATATTAAATTCTTAGAGATATTCTCATATGGTACTAAAGTAGGTTATCTTACACTGGTTAGATGGTTGTAGAAGGAATGGTCATAATACATTATTGGAGATATTCATACCCGGATCCGACGTAGTTTTTTGTAGTATTTTATTAATTGTTGAGTTAAATAGTACAGTTGTTTTAACAATTTATTTCATACACTTGTTATCATACTAGTTTTTTTAGAAATGATGGTGTTAACCCCCTGAGTTATACTAACACAATATTTAGGCCACCATTTGGAACCTAATCAGATTATGTGGATGTAGGTTTAGGGAAGGGAGAATGGCCTTGCTAATAATTTCTTGTATTCTACTAGGCTGATGTTTTGAGATGAGATCAATATGGGGTTCGATACTCAAGACTTTGAGTCTTTTATTTGATTCTGATCATCTTTTATTGTATTTTTATAGCATGTAATATAGTTTCATTTCAACATGTCATTACATTGTTAATTATCTATTTATTTGATTATTGAGTTGGAATTTATTGTTCCTTTATGCAATTTCATTACTTTTATTTTTTTATGAATTGTTTCGGCTGCTATGACACAACATACCAGGGGGCATAGTCTCCCCACTATACTATTCACAAACATGCTATTCTTAAATTGTCTCTAGAGTATGAAGAAGTGCACTTGTGTCCTTGTAACCAACCCTTTCTGGCCATGTGAGAGAGTTCCAAATTGGGAGATGATACAAATTTGAAGTGATGAATATTCACTGCCTTTTTCTATAGCTCCATGTAACCATTCTAGTCTTCCTTGTTCTTTATGTGAATGGTTGGTTGAGTAGTATCTTGGGTAAGATAAAATTTACCACCTCCCATTATGAAATTAAAATTAATACTCTACAAATCCATTAGTTTTGGGTATTTTTCAATCCTTATATTGGATAGAGTAGCATGATATTTTCTACTTATAACATTAGCCACCCTGTTTTGCTTTCCAGGGTGATATTAAATCATGATTAAATAATATTTTATTAAATATAACCACATCATTTGGTTCATTTTTAACTACATTTATGTGAATATATATTTCAATATATTTTTATCAATATATATGACATACTTGTCAAAATAAAGGTAATAATGAAAAATTTTCAATACAAAGATCATTTCCACTAAATTCCAAATCATATATTGAGTGAAATTTCTCAGGAGTGTTTAATTGGTAGATAGAATATGTATTTACCTTTTCATTTTTCATTAGAATTCATCCCAATCCTTTTAATAATGCATTACTATAAATTAGAAACCCTTCACTATTATGGGGTAATTTAGTGAAAGGTGCAATGAAGAATCCTTCCTTTCACTCCATGAATATTTCCTAACATTCATTCACTTAGAGGTACTGGAATCCTTTCAACGTTAACTTGGATAATGGGTTTGATAACGGTTATAATTTTCTCAAATCTAAATAGTAATATCTAACCAAACCATGGAAAATATTTATTTCAAACATAATGGTTGGTCTGGATGATTCCTTAGTGACCTCAATATTTTATAGATATTTAGATATACCCTCACTTGTGAAGAAATTTCCCCTGAGTGATACTTATTTTATCTAGAATTTATATTTTTTTAAGTATGGAATACAGTCTGTTATTACTCAAGGTCATAAATATAATCCTTAATAGATCTTAATGTTATTCCTTGATTTTAGAATATATAAGGATATTATCTATAAAGGCAACCAAAAATTGATCCATGAATCTATAAAGACTATATTAATATGATTCATTAAGATAGTAGGGGAATTGGTAAGTCTAAATGGAATCACTATAAAGTCATAGTTGTTGGGCGAAGAGTGATGGCAAGAGGGGGGTGAATTGCCTTTTAAAAAAGAAATTAAAAATTTAAAATCAAAGTAAAAAGTGCAGCGGAAATAAAAGAGGCAAGACACAAAACTTGATAACGGAGTTCGGCTTAAACCAAAGCCTACGTCTCCGCTCCCAACTCAACCGTTGATAGATTTACTACCGCTTGCTTTTTAATGGTTTTAGCAAGAAACCCACTAGACTTTAAGGTAGTCTAGAACCTATTACAACTTGCTTTTAATGGTTGAGCAAGAACCCACTAGCCTTCTTACAGGTGAAGGCTAGCTCACCTATGACTCAAGCCTTTTAAAGGGAAGGCTTGACTAACCTCCTCACACAATGAAGGTGGTGTGAAAACCCAAACAGGAGGAAGATAAAAGAAAGAGGGGTTTGTTGGAACAAACCCAAATTGATGCTCAAAAAGATAAATAATGAAAAACCGTAAGAGGAGAATCCTTGGGCGCCAAAGGATTGATGAAGTTGATGAAGAGCGCTCCCAAGCTTCTATGGTGATTCTCCTTGGATGTGGAAATGAGTTGGAGCAAATGAGGTTCCTTGAAGGAATCCGCCAAAGGTTTGCCAAATGATGAAAAATGTGTCTGTTGGCTTCCGTTGGCTTGGTTATAGTTCCACACTTGTTCCGGGGCTTCCTAGTCCTTTATTTATAGAGGGGGAACCCTCAAATGGCCTTTGGGGGTCTTTGGAGCCGTTGGAGAGGCCTTCGGAGCCGTTGGGAGTCAAGTGGACAAGTCTGGTCAAAGCCCAACGGCTAGTTTGACTGGCTCCACCGGCTGACCGGTGCTTGGCCACCGGTTGGCCGGTGCTTTGGAAAATGGAGAGCCCTTCTGCCCAGGCACCACCGGCTGGCCGGTGAGGAAGCCACCGGTTGGCCGGTGCGGAGACAGTAGGGGTCCCTTCTGTCTGGGTTCCACCGGCTGGCCGGTGATGGGACACCGGTTGGACGGTGGTCTGGACAGAGGGGATGCCTTCTGTCAAGATTCCACCGGCTGGCCGGTGGTCATCCACCGGTTGGCTGGTAGACTCAGAGAGTCCACTTTCAGTCCTTCTTGACCCAATTCCTTGGCAACCTTTTGCCTATCAAATAAAACACTTAAAACAAGATTAGATAAATAAGAGAGTGATTGTGATCATGAAAATTAAACCACGAGGGGTACGAGAGGTACAACAATCTCTCCCTATTTTGATGATCACAATCACCAAAACAAGCAATGTAAAAGACTGAAATGAAAGGCATGCTTTAAAGGATAAAGAAAAGCATGAGAGAAAGATTTGTCCCCCAATCAACCAATAATTTCTCCCCCTTTGTGATTATCAAAATAGCACGAGGCATAAAACTTGATTGATGGTAAGGTTGAAAAATAAGATAGAGTTTTTAAACCAATTGAAATTTTTGATATTTGAATTGAAAGTTTTGAATTGAAAGTTTTTAATTGAAGGTTTTGAAATAAAAACGCAAAAGGATTAAACGATCCTAACTCCCCCTAAATAAAAACAACAAATCACCAGGGAGAGGATTTTAGAACCGAGACAAATTTTGGTCCGGAGAGACTCGCTAAAAGGGATTTTTCAATCCATACTTGTCTAGTGGCGGGTCTTCTCCTATGAAATTCATCATTAAAGGAAATGGTTTTGGGCCTTCCATACTGGGCATTTTTGCAATTTCACTCATAAATTAAGTGCCCGGGTTTTTTACAATAGTTGCAAAATTTATATTGGGAGCTCCCCCTTACAAAAATAGTAGGAGCATGGGAAGAGGAAGCATGATTGGAATAGCCAAGCCCTTGGGTGGTTCTAGATATGCATTGGGAACCAAGGAGCTTCGAAAGGTTATGTTCACCTTCGGTGAACTTAGCTAGGGATTCCCTTAAATCCTTGATTGTTGATTCCATAGAATCAACATCGGTAAGGTTTTGGATCTTGAGGGACAACTCTTCCTTTTCTTTGAGAAGTTGTTCCTTTTCGGAAGAAAGTTTTTTGAAATTCTTTTTTAAAGCAATAAATTTGGAAGAAAGTTCGTGAAAGCCTTCCTCCAAGTGATCTCTAGAATGTTGGAGATCCTCATAAGATAAATGATTGAAGGAATTTGAAGAGGAAGAGGAGTTTGAAGAGGATACCTCATGAAATGCCATTAGACATTTTTTACCGTCGTCACTTGAGGAGGAGGAGGAGGAGGATTTGGAGCTATCACTCCATGTGGCCTTGAATGCCTTCTTCTTTTCCTTTTGCTTGGCCTTTTTCTTGTTGAGTGGACAATTGGGCTTGTAATGGACTTTCTTGCCACACCCGTAACATGTTACCTCGGGCTCGGATTTTTCGTTGGGTTGAGCCTTGTGGGATTTCTTCTTCTTGTGCTTCTTCATGAATTTGTGCATTTTGCGGGCAAGATTCTCCATTTCTGATTTGCCGCTTGAAGAGGAAGACGGTGAGGAGGAGGAGCTTTCTTCTTTTTGAACTTTTAAGGCGATGTTCTTTGGAACTATGATTGGTTTGCCTTCCTTTTCAGCTTTCCTCCTCATGGTGATCTCGTAGGTCATGAGGGATCCGATGAGCTCTTCGACCGGAATGTTCTTGATGTCTTTTGCTTCTTGGATTGCCGTGACTTTCGGTGCCCATGTGCTTGGTAAGATCCAAAGGATCTTCTTGTCCATCGTTTCTGCAGACACATCATCACCAAGAGACTTTCTCCCATTGCAAACGTCAGTAAAGCGAGTAAACATATCAGTTATATTTTCAGATGGATGCATGGTAAAAGACTCAAAATCTTGACGGTACATATCCAATCGAGTATCCTTAACTTTGTTGGTCCCCTCATGGGTAACCTCCAATAGTTTCCAGATTTCATGAGATGAAGTGCATGTGGAAACTCGATTGAATTCATTACGATCAAGGCCGCAATGAAGAGCGTTCATGGCTTTGCCATCAAGCTCGAAATTTTTTATATCGTCTTGAGTCCATTTGGATTCATCGGAAGAAGAGAGAGAGTAACCATGCATGACAATTCTATAAATAGGATAACCTATACTTCTAAGAAAAGTAGTCATGCAGGTTTTCCAATAGGTATAGTCGGTTCCATAAAAAAATGGAGCACGACCCAATGAATAACCTTCGGGGGCGAAAGAAGATGAAGCCATCACAATGGATCTTGAATTTGAAACCGGTTAAGGTATTACTCAAATTTTGCCTCTGATACCAATTGTTGGGCGGAGAGTGATGGAAAGAGGGGGTGAATTGCCTTTTAAAAAAAAATTAACAATTTAAAATCAAAGTAAAAAGTGCAGCGCAAATAAAAGAGGCAAGACACAAAACTTGATAACGGAGTTCGGCTTAAACCAAAGCCTACGTCTCCGCTCCCAACTCAACCGTTGAGAGATTTACTACCGCTTGCTTTTTAATGGTTTTAGCAAGAAACCCACTAGACTTTAAGGTAGTCTAGAACCTATTACAGCTTGCTTTTAATGGTTGAGAAAGAACCCACTAGCCTTCTTACAGATGAAGGATAGCTCACCTATGACTCAAGCCTTTTAAAGGGAAGGCTTGACTAACCTCTTCACACCTTGAAGGTGGTGTGAAAACCCAAACAAGAGGAAGATAAAAGAAAGAGGGGTTTGTAGGCACAAACCCAAATTGATGCTCAAAAAGATAAATAATGAAAAACCGTAAGAGGAGAAGCCTTGGGCGCCAAAGGATTGATGAAGTTGATGAAGAGCGCTCCCAAGCTTCTATGGTGATGCTCCTTGGATGTGGAAATGAGTTGGAGAAAATGAGGTTCCTTGAAGGAATCCGCCGGAGGTTTGCCAAATGATGAAAAATGTGTCTGTTGGCTTCCGTTGGCTTGGTTATAGTTCCACACTTGTTCCGGGGATTCCTAGTCCTTTATTTATAGAGGGGGAACCCTCAAATGGCCTTTGGGAGTCTTCGGAGCCGTTGGAGAGGCCTTCGGAGCCGTTGGGAGTCAAGTGGACAAGTCTGGTCAAAGCCCAACGACTAGTTTGACTGGCTCCACCGGCTGACCGGTGCTTGGCCACCAGTTGGCCGGTGCTTTGGAAAATGGAGAGCCCTTCTGCCCAGGCACCACCGGCTGGCCGGTGAGGAGGCCACCGGTTGGCCGGTGTTGAGACAGTAGGGGTCCCTTCTGTCTGGGTTCCACCGGCTGGCCGGTGATGGGACACCGGTTGGCCGGTGGTCTGGACAGAGGGGATGCCTTCTGTCATGATTCCACCGGCTGGCCGGTGGTCATCCACCGGTTGGCTGGTAGACTCAGAGAGTCCACTTTCAGTCCTTCTTGGCCCAATTCCTTGGCAACCTTTTTCCTATCAACAAAAACACTTAAAACAAGATTAGATAAATAAGAGAGTGATTGTGATCATGAAAATTAAACCACGAGGGGTACGAGAGGTACAACAATAGTGTCCATACATTATCTTATATACCTTGTATGGAATTCTATTTTTTTGAATATCCACCCTTGTTAAACTCAGTTGATTATATCTATATTAGAGGTTAATCATTGGGAAGAATTGAGGAACTCTGAGTTGATAAAATATTTCATCTATACAAGTTAGGGGATAATAGTTTTTTCTAATGATTTTTTTGATCTCATGATAATCGATGTGAAGTCACATTGACACATCCATTTTCTTTAAAAAGAGGGATAGAGAGACCCATGGAGAAGCACTAATTTTTATAAAACCCTTTTCAATATTATCTTGAAATTTATATTAATTTTCAATAGTTCAATATAATCCATTCTATATGGAGTATTTGAGATAGGAAATGATTCAGAGATGAGTTTGATTGAGAACTAAACCTCACGATATTGGGAGTGAATAGAAATTTTTTTAGGAAATATGTCGACATATTCCTGAAAATGATAATGTTCTAAATATTGAATTAATACTAAATAATAGGAGATAAAACCCTTTTTAATGGCTATCAAGACCAACATTATTGAATTTTCTTTTGAAGAAGGTTCAGGATCTTACCTGCATTGATACTTGATAAATGGATATTTAAGGATATGAAATGATATTTCCCATTCTTAGAAATTGATATGAGATCTACACAAGGAAATAAATTCAATAAAAAAAATTATATCATACTAAACTATAGGGATGGGAAAAAAATTTCCTCTAAGTATAACTCCACATATATTTAATGGAGACAATTTTTAAAACATAGCAGCAATTATTTTTCCAAGATGTGTTTTCATGGCTACCTCAAAATTCTATGTCTTTAGTGGAGTATCCACATTCTTTTGAAACTTATAAGTTATAAAAGAATGTTACGAACTATAATAAAATATGGAATTCATTGTTATATATTGGTTAATAAGGGTACATTTCATCACTTTATTATTTTCATCCATATTTTCATTATAGATTGCATATGTCCTCTATTACTCCCATTGATTTGGAGGTTTCTACTATATATTACCATCAATATCATTAGGGTTAGGGATTTGAGTTATATAATCCCCATATTGTATGAATTTAAATCATTCAAGAGTGGGTGTATAATCACATAGATACTTCCTATCTTTAGTTTTGTTATTTATAGTATTTCTATTTATTTTTCATTCACGAGATGGGTTCCCTACATTACCAAACTTGTATCTATTTTTATAATTTCTAGGGAAATTTTCAAAGGGATTCCTCCCAATTTTTTTAATGTGGGAAATTGAACATTGTTAACCCATAGTACTATTCATTAGAGATTATATGATAAACCATCTTATATTTCAACCATAAGAGAACATCAGACAAACTTACTCATAACTTACAAAATCTATTACAACATATAAATTTTGAATAATGTGTTTTCATCAACCAATAAATTAGAAAATATTATTTTTAGGTCTACAGATAGACTCCAAGGCATACCTTTTGAGCTCGTGATATTATCCTTAAATGATCCAATAGTCTCATATTTATTTTATTTTAATTCAATTAATTCTTATTCCATGGTAGTGAGAAGATTCTGAGGAAAAAATATAGTGAAAAATATTCCCTTGAAAATCTCCCACATCACAAAATAAAATT
This sequence comes from Viscum album, assembly GCA_963277665.1. Lineage (NCBI taxonomy): Eukaryota > Viridiplantae > Streptophyta > Magnoliopsida > Santalales > Viscaceae > Viscum > Viscum album. The sequence continues at coordinate 2,141,998,319 of OY728122.1, read as the reverse complement.
ATTCCCTTGTCATTGGATTCATAGTGACATTCCACCATGGATTAACCTCTTCTTCCAAATGACAGATAACCAAAATGACCTTATCGTGCCCTAGGAATTAAAGGATATAAAATATATTTTCCGTCAGATTAATCCATTGATATGCAATCAATGGTTTTAAATTCCTATTAATGTATAGTGGATACATATGAATAAGATATTCAATATCATGTTTTAGATTAGGGGGCATTTGGGGGCCCCTCATTACTAATTTTATTACTCATAACATTATATATACTGATGAGAATATCAATTAGATTTTTTACTGAAGATCCCATATAATTTTCAAAATAACCACCTTATCCATTGCATCCCTCATTTGCACAGTTCATTTGTTTTGTGACCATATCTTTATCAAAGGAATATTTATTGTTGGGATACATAAATTAATAAATGTATAAAGTAGAAAACTATGATTATATAAAAATAACTCAAAAATAATAAGAAACATTGGAATTTGTAAGCTTTATACATGAAAAAGATATTAATTAAATTTAAATAATTTAATTAATTCCAGGTGTGCCTATCCCTACCTTATAAAAGGAAACCCCCTATAATCTATTTTACGCACTAAAATATCCATTAATATTAGAAATTAACTCCTTAAATTCTTTAAAAACATCCCATACCATATCATAAAGGTCACATTTGGATCATAATAACCTCCTTTCAAGGCTTATAGTGCAAGCCAAATGAGGTTTCTCAAAAACGAGGTATTACTATTAACTAAGTAATTTATAATTTATTTATTATTGAAACTTATGTAAACATGTTTTATACATAATAACATGAAAAATTATATATCTTAAATATATTATTATTTTATTAGGATGGTAGTACAACAATTTTATACCTCTTTTCTATTAAATTTCAAATGAAAATATCGCTCGTGCATATGTGTGGACTACCACATCTAGATTACTATATGATACATTTTATATCACCATCATTAGGATTTTTTATAATAATTTATTTTATAAATATATGTTATATATATGTTTTAATGATTATTATATCATGATAAAATATTATTTTTCTATCTTTCATTCTTTTTGTTTGAAAATGAAAATAATGTTCAGGCACACATACAATCTACCGTCTCCATGAACTGTGTAATTTATTTTTCTATCTCTAGAATTAATGAATTATTATAAATATAGATATAATGAATATATATTATATTTTTATCATGGTTATAATTTTATATATGATTTAATAATGATTAATTTAAAATAAATATACCTTACAAACTAAAACATTCATGAAAAATGAAACTGTCAACACCCAGAAATAATAATTTTAATAATAAATTATCAAAAATTGGTTTTCAATTGTTATAAGTGATCCATATATGGTATTATATATATGTATATTGTTTTTATAAATAATTATAATAAAATTTATTTTATTATAAAGAAGTCTATATAATTTAAAAAGAATTATATACTTGATGTAAGTGTTCTTAATCTCAATATTGTTTTGTTGAGTCATTCATGACATTATGAACCAATTTATATTTTTGAGGGGTATATAATTCTACCTTGACATGTTATATCATGAAAAATTATTAATTAATATTATTTAATCTTTGAATTTTTATTATTTTTACCAAATGGGTTTGATTCGCATGTTATAAAAGTGGTAAGTTTTTATCATCTCAAAATATATACTTTAGAAAATATATTATATTAAACACATAAATTATTTTATGATTTTAACCTACTAGAAAATATGGATGTTTTAAAATTACTCTATTTGTGTTGATGGTATTTAATATTTTAGTTTATTTTATTTATTTCATGGGGTTAGGATTCAAAAGTTAACAAAGTGGTATGGGTTTTAGGTTACAAATCTAAATTTTTATCGAGATTGTTAATGATTAAATTTACAATGATGAAAATAAATTATATATCCATCAAAAATATTATATATTTTATTATAGTTTTTTATTAATATTTGTTATATATTTCTCTTTCATTTAACACTCTTTAAGTACTGATGATACGGAAGAATTGTGTTAAGAAAAATAAACATTGTTTCTCTCTTCGGTTGTGAATCATTCTCTTCATGTCTATATTTTCTATTAATTTTTTTCAAAAACATATTTAATATTATATAAATATATATTAATGATAGTTTTACCCATTTTGTTGAAATCAAATTATTTTTTTAAAATGAATCTTTTTTTCATTTTCATAACGAGGCACTTTGGAATTTTTAACGAAAATATGAAGTAAATATTTATTTTAATATAAATATATCATTAAAGGTTTTTTCATACATCATGAGTGTTATTTTTATTTGGATATTAATTTATAAATTTTCATTGTTATTATCCATGATATGTTTTTCCGTATATTTTGGAAAATTTTTAGATTCGAAATAAGTGACTTCAGAATGAAAAGTGTATTTTCTTCAAGAAATATTCATGTGATCTTTTAGATAATATTTTCATATATGATAAAATACAATGATGTAACTTATTATTCAATGTGTATATAATTCTATGATTACATCATTATTCCCTATATGTATGTTTTATTGTTTTGATGATGAAATATTAGTGAAACCCATTCTCTTTTCCATGATCTAATCTTTGATGAAATGATAAATGTTTTCAAAATCATGTGAAATACATATGAATAGATTATGATTTTGTGATGGGTGGGTCCTTTGTATCTATACAACTCATTTTAAATGGATTAATATTTTATAATCTCGAAAATAGGGAACATCGGATGTTTTCTCAATCCCAAAAATGGTATAGGGGTTGTTTTCCCTAGCCCAAAGCATATATTCATGTGATCATCATGTCTCAGTTATTATCATCGGCATAATATTTCTATGATTATAATTACTCCCCACATTATTACACTCTTTTATAACATGATCATATGATAATGTTATGTTTTCATGGATTATTTCATTTGATTCCCTTATTAATCATGTCTTATAACTACTATGATTTATGCCATGAATCATGATTATAAAAAAATGAGTTTTAGAGTTTTGTTTTCAAATGTTTAGTGATCATTCCCATTCCATTATGCTCATTTAATGGTTAAATGATCAATTATATCTCCCTTTATTTCCCTTACTGATCTTATAAGCTTAATCATTATCATGATCCCTTTCCTAGGACATGAAGAAAAGTTTTTAGTAAGATATGTTTAAGAAGGGTGATTATTTTAAGGAACATAGTGGGAGTGTCAGGACCCAACACATCAATATCCTTCTTGGGATGTTAGTAAAACTTGAGTGACACCCCAAGCCCACCCCCAATAGGATAGGGGATGGTGAAAATCACCAAGTAGAAATATAACAGAAATGGGAATCCCTAGACTAAAGTACTTGTATGCATTCACATAACAAGATCCATGAAACAATACATATATATATGGTTAAACAGAAATATATAGAGTATAAATGTAAAGACCACAATCCAAGTAGACTAGAGACAATTATTAATTTTCAAATTTGGTATAAGATACAAGTAATATCATCCCAAAAGAATAAATAGTATAGTTTTCTTGGTAAACTAGATAAATACTTGAATCTCATATTACATTTGAAACCAAAAAATACAACATAGTGAGAATAATAACTCTACATCCTAAAACTCATTCAAATATAACATTATCTTATCATAGGGAAGAAAAAATATATGAGTGATCTCAGTACTTATTAAAGGTTACGTAAAAAAATTATATCTTGAATAAATAAATCATAATCAATAAGACAAAGTATAAAGGGAAATCTAAATATATAATCACACAATCCATTTAATCAAAAATTTGACTATCATGATTAAGTATTTCCTAATAAATATTTCAATGTAATTAAATGAACACACATTACATTTATTCAATTTCTTGAGAACAAAATGTGTCCATAGAAAATATCTATACAATTATGTCATGGATAACAGTAACTAAATTATTAATAAATGAAATTTTTAGTATTGGATTTAATGATATCAAACATCATGCTATTTTTTATCATCAAGTCCTTTGATATGATAGTTTCAAATTGTGGCTGAAAACCCTTTTAATACCACCTTATTAATTCAAATAATTAGTTAACCAATGCATTAAGGGGATATATAATCCGGATCCCCACTTATAACACTATGTCTAACAAATTCCTCTTATATTGAATTATGAATTTAATTCATGAATCGATATGGATAATAAAAAAATATCTATATTGAGTAAAGAATACACATTTATTAATATTTCATAGCTAATAAAATAACTTTTATAGTAAAACACTAAATTTTGAAATTAAGATATGTTTTCTGAAATAATTATATCCACTATACAAAGGGTATGAATATTTACGAGTAATGAAATTTATAGTGATCACAAGAAAGTAAATTTTTCAACGAAAATAAAATTACTATTAAATTAATCACGAAAGTGAATGTCAACAATTACCTTAGTCAAAGTAATCATGAATAATATAGATAAATAATTAGGATGATATTAATAAAATATACGTCGTGTAAATTATAAGTGAAATAAAGGGTTGTTTTCATATATGAATAGAAATACCATAAAAATATATTTTAAAAAATATTGAGTAAAATTAAATTTTCACTTGGAAAATAACATTAAAAAAATAAAAGTTTTCAAAAATATATGGAAAACCATTTTATTTCAAAAATTACATTTCAAAATTATAAAGTTTATTCAATGAAATGAGTGGGGTTGATGGTGGGAATTTATTATTCATGATGAGTATGTTAAAATAAATATTCCTTTCACATTTATGTAAAAAATTAATAATTACTTACATAGGAAAGTGAAAAGAAGATTAATTTTGAAATATTATTAAAATACAAAAATGGGTAAAAATTATTATAAATTATCATAGTAAAATAGTTTCAAAAACATTTTTATAAAACATGTATTTGGAAAAAAAGGATTTTAGAAAGAAGAGAGAAATGAAGTTGTATTTTATTAAAAACATTTTCCCAATCATGTTATATACCAAAGAGGGGAAAATGGTACTATTACTTGAAAAAGTCATTAATGAATAGTGTAGAATAAAATTAAAGGGGTTTATTAGACAATTATAAAAAAAAATTCAATGGAAATTTAATAAAAAACAATGATGATTAAATAAAATTGAAACATACATATCTTACCACTATGGTAAAATTTTAATAGAAAGATCCATGAAAGGAATAACATAATATGAAACATTAAATAACTAGAATATAAATAAATTAATGATATAACATAACAAAAGGGAAGTATATACACCACCAAAAAGAGATTATGTGTATAAATGAACATGTCTCTCAATGAAGGATATTTTGAGATGATAACTCGTACAATGATCCCAACAATGAATTGGAAATTAATCAATGAATCCAGCATTTCTATCCAAGGTTAATACACCTAAAACAAGTGGTAATACCAAAATATGTTAAGGAAAATTAATTACATAGATACTCATAGAATATCAAAGTCAACAAATAAGTAATATTACCAAATGAAAAGAAACTAAGAGATTAAATTATTTTCCACTTGGAAAATTTCAAGTCAAATCCACATGCATAAAATAAATCAAATTGAAACATACTACACCATTATGTGTGAATGATTAATGATAATACATATAAAATGGGAAATATATACACCATATAAATGAAATTAGGTGCAAAATATTAAAATGACTCAATGAAGGGAAATTAAGCTAAAATAAATTTCCTCACACTTTTTTTCATTTGAACACCATTTAACCTCCCTTATAATGGTATTAAGCAGAATATTAATTTATAATAGAGCTATACACATTTTTGTAATATCATATTGCATTACCACATCTGGGTTTTACTTGTTAACATTTTTTAAAAACTGATGTTTATATAGGCAATGTTATAAATATTAGATTCGACATTGCTTTTAATAAAATTGATATTTAAAAATGAATTAAAATTGTATTTTAGGTGTATTTCAATGTTGGGTGTTTTAAATAGATCGTGAAAACATATTTCCATGTCAGTTTTACTTTAAAACCGACATTGAAAATATTATTTTAAAATTTATAAGTTAGTTCTTCATAACATTACAATTAAAATTAAAATTATATTTATTATAGAAAAAATTATTATAAATTTCAATGTTTGTTTTTATAGAAACCTGATTTTGAAACTCTACAAAGAAAAATATATTAATAATTTCAAGGTAGAATATTTATAAAAAATAATATTGAAATACACGATCAAAGTTAGATTTTTTAAACCCCCATTTAATGTTATAAGATATTTTTCTAAGTGGACTTTTATTGTTGTTTTTATTTAAAAACAATATTGAAAGTAAAATTATTTTCATTCCTTGTCTATTTATAAAAAAACATATGTGGATGGTTAATTTTGTTTAATAAATACAATAAATTACATTATGAAATATCTAAAATCCTGTAAAGCAACATATGTAACAGAGAAACAACACAAATTGTAGAGAAAAAACCTACAAAAACAAGTATAATTTAACAACTTAAATAAGAAAAATATATTCTAAATAATAATTTTTCAAAATATAATATAAATATACTCAGATGATAATTTAAAATTTAATCATTATTAGTTGTCCTTGAATCATTCCTTAGAGAAGATTTGGGTAATACTATATTACAATGAATAAGGGATAATAGTATATATGATAAAAAATGTAAACATAATTCACCAAGAAATGCTATATTGAAAACTTAAAAGTAACCATAATGAAAGATGTGGAATTTTATGTTTGTAAGATATTAATAAAGATAAAATAGATTGAAACATTTAATTAAAAAACACCATGCACATTTTGTTTTCATTATTAGATAAGTCATGCTTAAAACCACATGACATTCTCTAAAATTGTTCAGTATGTTTAAATATCTTGGTCTATGAGAACGTTTCAAAATTTGGATTATCAACTTTTTAAGACATGTTAAACAATAAAACTCACCTATTTACGGTGAATTTCAGCTTCTAAAACAAGTTTTAATGAAATATAATCATTTTTTATCCTATCTCATAAGAAAAATCTATGAATTCCATGGATATTAAATAATTTAATATGCCACATTCATAATTTATAAGACAAATTTTTTAAATTTCAACAAAATATACTTATTTTGGTATATTGAAAAAATATCAAAATTGAATTATTAAGTTTGAATCCATATATTATTTAAACTAATATATATCCACCAGATATCCACTAAATATAATAATAATTCTTATAATATGAAATAAAATGCTAATTCAATATACAAAACATGTCTTAATATTAAATTATAACACACAGACACACAAAAATCCAATTAAAATAGTATGGAACCAAACCATCCTAGAAAAATAATTTTAAGTACTTATTTTCATCAATAAGTAACCTTATTACAGTAGGACCATGAATGATCGATATTCCTTTTATAACAAAATAAATCCATTCATCATAATAAAAAATTGAAATTATGAATCCCAAATAAATCTACATTCCCATTTAACTAATTTAAATTTTAGAATTCTATAAACTGAATCACAAATAATTTGAGTCTATAATTTAACAACTGATGTTAGATTTAAATTTTAATGACTAATTTATAAAATTAAATTTAAATCAAGCCCCAAAATAATATTCAAAAAATATATTTCTTATTTTAAACAAATTATATTTTCAGTAAAAATTAATAAAAAATCATATAAGTATTTTTAAATTAGAAGATATTAAAAAATTATCACATAAAATATATAAACCCAAACACTCATGGTGTCTATAAAATAGTTTCAAAAAAATTTATAAGTCACTTATATATATGTGTCACTGAAAAGATTTCGCATATATATAAATAAATAAATTTAACCCAATCAGACATAACTTTATAATTGAAAATATGATTTATTTATTTTTAGAATTTCCTTATAATGTCAACTAATTCAATAAACAAGTAATTAAAATTTTAAATCATAAACCATTTCATTAAAATTTCTTGTTAAATGATATGAAACAATTATGATATCAAAGAAACAGTTTTTCAACACTATTTATTTGAAACATTTAATATAAAAAATAAATAATAAGACAACAACTCAACACCCATGAATAAACTTATTAAAATTTAAAAGTGATTAAAGAAAAATTATATTTACACAAATAATTTCATTCTATCTTGTTTTATAATGAATAAATAAAATCTAATTTATATATAAAAATCCAATTTAAATACTACAAAACATGACTATATAAAATGGAAATTATTTTATAAATTATTATACAATCATATCTATTTATATACTATAATATGGATATTTTTTAAATATATTAATAAAATAAAATACCTAATAAAATATTATGTTTTTCATCTTGAAATTATCAAATTTTTGCAATAAAAATAAGAATATAAATTAATAGGTTTTGGTCCTTAAATAAAAAATTAATTAACGATAAAACCTCTAATCAACTTGTGGTTTCCAAAGCCTCCATTTTTAAAATTATGAAAATTTAGTTCTATTTAAAAAATTAACTCAATTTCAAGGATATAATTAATCAATCCACAACATTTTTGAAATGTAATTCATGTAAAATTTTAGGTTCTAACATAAAATGATAAATCATAAAATAACCCTATCACATCCTTAAATTAATTACAAAATATTTTGAATTTTAAACATATGGTTTCATCCCAAAGAAAATAAAATTCAAACACTCATCACACAAAAAACATTTAATCAGTTAGTGTATATAATAAATCAAAATAAAATAGTAATTTATAGAAATATAAATTTTATATAACATATTTTACAATAATAAATAAACTGATTCACCATAAATCAAAAATCAAATAAACAATAATACAAAAATATAATAAAAAGGAAAAAATAATCCAAACTGAATATGGAATGTTTAGTTTTCTTTTTAATGACTTGTATCAGATTAAATCAAAACATGCCTCAATTAATGTCAGAATAAATAGGTTTTATGAATTTTCATTGGTAAACATACCACTTCCACATCTTTATTATTTTCTTTTATGTAATCAAATCGAAATATCTAGAAACTGTAACTCACAGTTTTCTGATCACAAAACTCGATATCCCCTAAAATCACAATAGTTTAATCAATAAAAAGTTGAAAAAAATATAATTTAAGGATTCAATGTTCAACACTCTATTGAAACAATATAAGAATCATATGCTGAGAAATATAAATGATTTTTTTCATAAAAAATTGTTATAAGAGTATGTCCTCTTATCATTTAAATAATAGAAGATATATATTCATAAGGAGTTACAAATGATATCATCCAATCCTTGTATGTAAAATTAATAAAACCGATTAAAACTACAAAAATGTGAAATGTAATAGCTACTAGAAAAGTAAAAATAAAAAAAACAGATCATAAAATAATATAAAAAATTTGAAAGTATGGGAAAAAATCAAAAGGACTGTGAATGATGTAATATAAGTTTTTTGGGACATAGGATGAGAAATAAAATTTAATACCTGAAAATTCATATAAAAATGGGTACAAGATTCATGATTCTTAAAACAATTTATTTCAATGGAAAAAGTGAAACAAAATTGAAGATCGGGACCAAAGAAATTGAAGACAAGATAAAAAGAATATAATCTTAATACTACAACACCTTAGGAATTTTCATAACTTCCAAAAACTTTTTTTATATATTAAATATAAAGAAATATAGTCAATATAATGTTGTCAAGTGAAAGAGTAGAGTAATTGGTGAATTTGGATAGGAGGATAAGGCACTATGAGGACATTACTCAGTGAAAAATGAAGCATAACATGAAATCTAAACACCAAGTTGATGCATTTGAATAAATAAAAGCAAAGAAAACCCTATAAAATCAAACAAAATATACTAACTAAAAGAAAAAAATTAGTATAAATACTAATTTCATTATGTTTAATTAAAAGAGACATGGCCAAAATATTTGAAGCATATAAAAACAATCAGAATATAAGAATTTTAAGAAAAAAGTTATTATATAATAAAACTTATTTTAATTTAAATTAAAAGATACATACTTGATAATAAAAAATTTAACAATGCATAAAAAATATATTGAAAATAAGAAATTTTTTAAAACAAATAGAATATACAAAATTTATGATTTTTTTTAATTTATAATTATTTTTAATTTAAATAAAATAGAAATACCTTATAATTTAAATGATATCCATAGATAAAGATTATTTTTAAAACATTGGGTATGTGTAAGTTCTTCATTTCTATATGAATCGAACTAATTGAAAATATATAATAAAAATGAATGTTATTAGATTAAAAAATATATTATTTTTGATATAAAACAGAAAATAATTAATATAACTAACCTTATCAAATTCAGCCTTCATCTTTATTTTGATTATCTCTATCATGAATATTAAAACAATATAAATACATCCCTCCCCTCCATTTTAATGATGAACTCATTGTTATGAAACATTAAATTGAAAATAATATATATATATATAATACCAAACATATATTATCTAATATAAAAATGTTTATTCCAATAATTTTATGTAGTTGATTTTATTCGGCTTCTTTATCGACAACTGATCCTTGTAAAACCCATTTCATGACTTGTATTTTCATATATCAGTTATCAGATCATGTTTAAAAAATTATAATTATGAATAATGAGATTACAAAATAAAATAAAAATTACCTGTTTAAAATTTTTATAAAAATATTAATGTACTCTGCCTAATAAACTAAAATAAAAAAATAACAACCCTTTAAAAACAGACACAATATTCTAGTATCTAAATGAATAAAAAATTGTGTAAATAATAATTTCTTTAACATTACCAGGAAATTTCATGTACCAATCATATTTGGTCCTAAATTTTTTTATTGAAAATTAAAATGCACTAATAGAATCATGTAATCATCTGGTGGAAAATGTACTTCCAAAATTTAAAAGTGAAAAAACAACACCACAAAAAATTAGAACAAAATGATCTGAAGACCCCCCCAAAACCATCCTAAAAGCCCCCCACACAAACCAAAGACTGGTCCAAAAGACCAAAAGGAAGACAACATAATGGTCCAACACTCCTCCCTCCATCCAGAACCACAATCACCATCTAAAAAACACGTCGTGCATGTGCTAGAATTTTGAAAGCCTGTACCCATTACCACTCTCATACATCCCCACATTTTGAGGTAAAAAACCTAGACACTTCCTGTCATGTGAACGTCACCATAACCTCACCATAGAATCATTGAGACCTGACTCATCCTATTGTAAGTTGGGATCCTTTAATCATCAGCCTAATCCCCACTTTGTATCTTGTTACAACACTATAATCCATACCATACTATGACTAGCACCTGAGGTCATAAAAAGAGATCATTTCCATCTCCAATTCTGCTCCTCCTGATGTATCCAACATCTATCTCTCACAATACAACATATATTACCAGCCACCCACGCCAATAAAAATTTTATTTATTATATCATCATCACTCACATATCGTTGTAGACGAAAAATATGTTTCCACCACTAGGATCCAACACTCTTCACGTGCATTGTCAGAAAAACCATGAAATCCATATACAAAAACTCTATATACATCATTGGACGGGGAAAGACCATGGAAGACCAAAAAAATTTTGATGTAACTATTTCTATGAAATCACTACACCAGTCCGGTGTTGGTGCATCCATAATTTCCTTCACCACAACTCACATCTGAAATCCATTCCTTATAAGGGAAATCAGATTGAGATACAATCTTTATAGCTCATGTGTCATTTTTTTCCTTTGAGTCCTTTGATTTCTATGCCTTTGAAGCTTTCACTACTGAGGGTTTGGCCGGGACAACATCAGGAGAAACGTCAGTCCCCACAACAGGTTCTCAAAACCTAGACTCTATCCCCACTAATGAGTGAGGCAAGCATGTGCCACATCTTAGAAGGCCAATTATTAACAACACATCACCACCACACACATCATGATCTCACTAAATTCCATTATTATTGTGGGATCCAAATCGTCTCTATTATTACAAGATGATCCCTCGCAGGTACTCAGATAGTTTACCAAAAACGAGATCACCTCCCACTTTATCGTATCTACGATAAGCTACCCAATAAAACATGGGAAAGTATGAAATTAATATATGACTCAACATAATTTAAAATATACAATTGTAATGAATTTTATAATATTAAAAAGCAGAATATTTTTTATATAAAATATAAAATAATTAATAAAAATAACCTTATTAAATTCAGTTATTGATCTAATTGTGATTATCTTATATCTAAATCTTAAAACATAATACCCACATTCAAACCTTCCTTTTTGATGATGAAACTGAAATTATAAAACAGTAAAATTAAAATAAAATTCAATATATATTTATATATATGTGTGTATGTGGGTGTATAAAAATAAATTATTATCTAATATAAAATATATTTACTGTTACTTCTAGATATCAAATTGTATTTGGTAGCTTTATCGATAAGTTATCTTTCTTAAAAATTTTCATTACCTAAAGTTTCATGTATATATAAAGCAAAAGAAAGTGTAATAAATAAGAATTCAAAATAATGAACTTATAACAAAAAATAAAGTTGTCTAAAAAGTTACAATTTTTTTTACAAACACCACCCAATGAAGATTAAAACCAATGTAATGTGCATTCCTTTATGTAGAATATTCCTAACATCTAATAACATATAAAATATAAAAAGTTCACAGTTAATGACATTATAATTAATGTTAGTTAATAACTATCTTAGTCTTATTACCCATGAAGGAAGTGAGAAAACTAGCACCTAATCTCTATAATTGATAATATGTAACATATATATGTATCTATAGAATATGTATTCACATATTTCATAGCCATTGAAGTGTATTATGTATCTATAAGACTATAAAAATCAATGTCCACATTTTGAAATTGAAGAGAGTGTAGATTACTAATTAAATAAGTAATATAGTAAAATCATCTTTATTTAAGGAATGTAAATCTAGAACATTCATTTACGGAAATGGAAAATAACTACAATATATGCATCCTTAACCCATCATAAATAACTTGGTCCACTGTATATGTTTTTTAATATTATCAATGTGTAGCCTCTTAAACATATATAATATTTCATCCAATACTTATAAATATTATCCACGGTAGAATAAACCTAGTATAATATTTTTATCCTATAAAAAATATCTAAAGTTTCTAAAGTTATTGGTATTTAAATCAATTTATTTTTTATTAATTATTTTGATTTTAGATTCTCCTTAATTAATTAAACAACAAAAAACATTAAAGGTAAATTTCCATCAAATGTAACTAATATTGAGAAAACAATTCATACCTCATATGCTAGATAATGGGCAAGGATAAGTGGATAAATTAAAAAGAAACCCATAAAATCTATAACTATGTTAACCTCATCAGAAAGAAATTAAAATGGACAAGTTGGATGAATAATATAATGTGATGATATTATTACCTGACCAAACTACCTAGTATGGTGATGTACAAAATCCCCAAAAATATATATGAATCTATTTTATATACTACTTACATTAGGATCTAAAACATATAACTCAGAGTATAAGGTTGTGTCTGAATGAGGAGGTGGAGGATCTGAGTAGCCTAGCTAGGTAGGGTGAGTAAGATGCACTAGACATTCAAGATTCATAGGTTGTGATTGTCTCATTAATGGTTTATATATAACCCACATATTTAAAAAACCATAATTGAGGTATGGGTTTTCATTATGTAACATTCAAAAAATAAAACTTTTTTTCATTTTTGTTTTAAAATCTCTCCATCAAACCATCACTAAAGATTTTTTTTTTAAAAAAAATCAATCCTTTCTTCAAAGTTAAATGTTATCTATAATTGAAAAAATAAAATAGAAATCATTTAAACTATATGATATTCAAAAAATGAAATAAGAATAAATAAAAATAATTATTTTACCATTATGGACTCTGATAAATTATATTTCAAAATATCGTCAATGAACTTCCAATCTAAATATAAAAATATAATATTATAACTGATCTGAATGGATATATAACTTTTATATAGAGTTTCATTTAGGCCCGTTAGGTTATTACTATCTTCAAAATTAATATGTATTCTCAAGTCTCTACAAGAAAGTATCAATTTTAGTAAATGGGTAATATCACATTTACCAACTCTAGAAGTCAATTTACCCATAGAAGATGGAGAAGACTCCTTCATTGAAGGCACATCAATATTCATGTAACAATTTGTTTTGTAAAATATACATCTTCTTTCATTGAATTATTATATTACTGAATATTTAATAATATGAAAAAAGATATATACCATGGTAATTGTTCCTCTACCTCTATGGATTTCATTGAAAGAGAATAATGTAATGAAATTATGTGTACCTTTATATTAAAAGAAAATTTGATATTAAATAACAATGATTACAAAAATATATATGTAAAAAATAGTATCAAACATGTATATGTTTGATAAAAATAATGATTTCATGATTCTAAACAAAAAATAATCATTTTAACCAACTAAATATAAACATTAAATTCTAAAATGAATGAAATATTTAAAAATTTAAATATTATAGTTACACAATTTTTTATAAGTTTAAATTAAATGAAAATATAATATATTTTAGGGTTTTCAATAAAAAATAAATAAATATAACCATAATTTTTGAATATAAAATTTAACAAAAAACCATATAAATTATCAATATATATAATTAAGCATTAAATAATTTATAAAATAATAGAGATTTTACACTACTAAATTTAAAAGAAAATAAATAAATATTTACCTGAATAATTATGAGAGTAATTTAGAGTTTTCCCATATCCCATCATCATGAATTTGTTTTACAATATATACTATGATTATATTATAGTCATTGTTATAATATTAAAATTGCATAAAAGTTGAATAAGCCTTATATAAATCTATAAACCCGTCATCTTAATCATCACTGAAATGAATTATTTTCCCTTAAAAAAGGTATCATAGATCATTCGATGGATCAGTGATATAAAATATTTAATTTACATGTGTCTCTATGATAAATGGTTCCTCTTTGCAACTAACGATTCTCAAATCAACCAGTGTAAACCCATACTCATTATGTTTCACACCTCTATTACAATCATTTCATTTAAACATAAACAATTGGACTCAATATTTAATATAATCAATTCCCATATATCCCTAATAACTACAAACTGTTTTTTTATTGTTAAAACTGAGTTATTATCTTTTTCACTCAGAAATTTCAATGCATAATGGATCACTATTACCCAAATATTATGAATGGCACTCTTTTCATCCATATTTTTGGTTTAAAATATGAACCCATTAATTTCAAAACTATACTAAGTGATCATATTCAGAGATAGTCACCCTTTTAATTATTTCAATTTTTCTGATATAGATATATCAGTGATGACTTTAGCTTTAAACCATAGAAAAAATTATACAAAATCATCAACCAATTTTCATTTATTTTCAAACATCATGCCTTTAATTCAGTAATATGTGACAAAATATTTGGTTGAACGTCATATATATCATTCAAAATGGATAAATTTTCCTATATCACCTCATGACATGGAATAAACATTACCTTTAATCTTTGAATCCCTATACCTTTACTATCAACTATCACAATTCGAGATATAGGGTGACCAATATGTTCTACTTCATACTAATAATCATTATAGAACTCAATCACCTATTTTGATATATATTTATGAATAATATAAGCCTTCGAATGATAAGGATTTTAAACACATACCTTCAAAATGTTTTCCTATTTCTCATAAGGATACATCCAATGTAAAACAATATTCCCACATATTCATATATCATGCACCTGATGGATGAATAGATGAACCATTATATCAAAAACATTTGTGGTAAATTCATTGATATTTTAAAATGTATAAGATTAACATCATTCTCCACCCCATATATCCGATTTGGATAAATGAATTTGCTACAAATGAATTTTATGAAATTAGCTTACCTGATGGTAGTCTTTAAAAAATGATTTCGAAATATATGGCACAGTGAAACCCATATCAATTATTGCATCAATACATGACAGTCATGAGATTTCATACACATTAATTTAATATTCTTCAATGATAGAAAATTCAGCACATTTGAAGAATATCAACTAGGTACTTTAATACCATGAAAACCCAAAAATAATTCAACTTTTCAATCTGGATTAATGTGTGGCAAGTCAAAGGTAAATATGTTTTTTTATTTAATAGTGGGAGTTAACATCAAATGCATTTCCATGGATATCCATTCCAATATTTCATACAATACATATTTTGTATTTCCTTTTATATCTAGAAAATTACCAATCCAACCATCATATATTTCTTTCCTAACACGCTTAATATCAATATTATGTTTTATGTCTACAAATATTCAATAAGGTAGTTCAAAAAATATAGTATGTTTCTTCGAGATATTTTATTGATTAATGTAACATCATTTCATTCCAGATGTAGAATAAATATTTTCCATCAGATCATAATATTCTTGAACAAAAAATGGATTTTGGGGATGAATATATTCTTATAAACCCTAAAATGATTTTGTTCAATCGATGATATGTATAATTAATTCACAAAAATAATAATTGTCCCATGTACACTATATTTCATTCATTATACAATTGATAATATGAATTCTTTTCTTCAAAAATTGGATATTTTTTGTGTCCCTTAACACTCTATCTAGATTATTTTCCATGTGTAGGAAAATTGTTTTTAGAGAACAATTTCATAACATAGAATAGATGATATTATTTCTTGTATGGATAAAAATTTGTAAAACCTATCTCCCAGAGAAGTTTCAAATCATAAACAAATGGTAAAATATACCCATAAAAATCATTTCTCAACTATAGTATTCTATAAATCATCAAACTCATCATATCATTTTTTTATTCACACATATCATGGATACAACTTGTAAACTACCAAAAAATTTTACCATGAACTATATTGGATATAGAGGGTTCAATATTGATTTATTCTATTTTTGGACCATACCATTCTACATTTTTTTAACTTTAAATCCAATATTAAGGGTTTTTTATCAAATATATTCAGTTGTGGTGAATTAGTAGGGTGACACAACCTACCATCAGAGATGTTCTTGTCTATATTCCATATTTTTTTAATCAACAGAATTTTAAAAGAGATGCACCAAACGCTAAATTATTGGAATATACCAAATTTATTTAGTAGGAGGTTTGATTTCAGTAATTGATAATGAATTAGAGTTGCATTTTTTTAATTATTCAAAGGAATTACTAAAGTCATCTAATTTATTTAAAAATAGGCTTGATATCGGATCCGAAGAATTAATCATATTTGAAAGTATCATCAACCATTTAGCGAGTTGTACTACATATAATAAATTTAGATAAAAATTAATATTTCTTCCTATACAACACATACTCATTAGGGAAAACATGTTTCATTTTACACCACAAACCCATTGGGAATAATATTTTATTTTCCCCATAATTGGAATATAGAATCCCATTTCCTCTTTGAATTATCTCTTTTGATAGTTCAAGAAAGTCATAGAAAATTTTATCACTCCACATATTTCTTGATTTTAAGTTAAATAATCTCTTAACTGCTGATAACAATATATATTTATTGGAACCTAAGAAAAATGGTTTCTCAAAATATCCATTAAATTTTTCAATAGTTTCTTCTATTTATTATGGTTTAGATTCCTACACCAGGAATTAATTATTCAACAAGATCCACTATCTCATTTTGAATATTTTCATCAACATTTCATGTGTAATTTCTTCTTCTTTCACCATTCCATATCCAATGTGTAAAATTATTGATAAAACCATACAAAATTATAAAATCATTTATTTATCTAGAATTTAACTTTCTCTTATTCAAACACTTCACTTATGTACAAAAAAAATCAAATCATTGTTTTGAATATTTCTTTTTGAATATTCCACGAAATCATCAACTCTTTTTGATATTTATCAATATTTCTTCTTAAATTTATCTAATTACGATCCATTAAATTCATAATATCTTAATATAAAAGGTGGGTATATTAAAACATACAATCTTGTAAAAATATAAAAAAAGATAAATGTTATACATAAAACATATAATCAATATAATAAATTATTGAAAAACCATTTATCATAACAAAAAATTATACATAATTATTAAAAAGTATTATAAATATTTTATCTTCAAAAATATAAAACAATTATACATAATTTATCATCGTAATATTATAATTAATTTATCTTAAAAAAATGAACAACACTTATACATAATTTATAAAACATAAAAAAATATAATAGCTGACAACAAATTATCATAACAATAAAATTTCATAAGAAACAATTATACATAATTAATCTTATAATCAATTATCATAAAAAATTAAGTAAACATAAGAAAATAAATTACAAATAATAATAAAAATATCTTGAATTCCAAAAAATTATACAAACCATAATAAAATTTTTATAAAAATAATTATAGAAAAATATATTACAAAAAATTTCCATAGTAAAAAATTATATGAATAATTATACAATCATTTATACATATACAACTTATAAAAAATAATACAAATATATTTGAAAATAACCTAAAAAAATTATTCTGAAAACAATTATCATAACAAATAGTTAAATTGAAAAAATAAAATAACATAAAAAATTATGATAAAAAAATAATATACATTTTATTTTAAAAAAAATACAAATTTTTGAGCTCGATAATGAAAAATACCACCTAAATTATGATACACTCAATATAAGATCATGGAAATGGGGAGATTACTGCAAGATTGATGAAAAATGAGTGAAAAAAATATGTAAAAAAATAATTAACCAAAACCTCAAATCATTATTGAAGGTCGACCATAATAGAATGATGATCTATGAATAAGAATAAGGGATCAAATATTTATGAAAAAGAACAAGAAAAGTGGAATAAAATCAACTACAATTGATTATCAAAAGTCTTCAAGTGTTGTTGAAGTCATTAGTGCCATCATTGGCCATGAGTTGGTTGAGAGAGAGGGTTTTCAGAGAAATAAAAACTATTCTTTGGTTTCTCTATATATTATTTAAATTAATTTTAAAATCAATTTTCTTTAAAAATAAACTTTAAAGAGTTATTAAAATTAGCTTCAATGTCAATTCTAAAAAATGAATGTTAAAGAGTTTGACATTAATGATATTTTTTAAACAAATGTTAAAAATTAATTCATATTATTTTTAACATCTATTTTATAAAAAACTTGTATTAATTTTTTTAGTAACTTTTATTGTTATTTTTTATGGAAGTTTATGTTATAAGTTATAGATATGACATTTTAATATTATATTTATAGAAAAACGATGTTAAAAGTCGCCCCAGTTACCTTAAAAGTCGGATTATAATAACAATATAGAAAAATAGTGACCCCAAATCCTATATTTCTTTGATTTTATGACCTTATTATAACATCTTACTACCCATTTATTAATAATTACGTATTATTAATACTGAATATGGTATTAATTTTATGGTTTTCTCATGTGTTTTTGTTCGGAATGTCCTAGTTCCTGTGTATAAGATATAGCTACATAATCTAAGAAATTATATTAATGTTATAAATAACATATTTACTTATTGTATTTTTTTAAATAATTATTAAAAGTTTTTCATAGAAAATGAGCCTCGTCACTTTATGGTGATGGTAGGCCGTACGTACGCATGAGCGATAAGATCATTCCATTAATGGGATAAAGGGTAAGAATTAGATGTTATATTAATTTCCATGAGTTAATATAATGTATTATATATTTAATATATTCATTATTTCCATGAATATGACTGCTCATGTGAGTTAAACATGAAAGAAAAATTACATTGGTTGTGAGGCTGTATTCCACCGAACCCACAAGGGATAGTTTTGATTCCCATTTGATGGAGGTGGAGAAGGATAGATATTATGACATCAGAATAATAACATTTATGTAAATGGGATATTTTTGTGTTTTTATTTTGGGTTTTTATGACATAACTGATGTTTGTAAAAGAATAAAGAAAAAGAAAGATCTTTGTTAAGACAATTAACTATTCTTTGAAAAACCACCTTTCGAAATCCTCTTATGGACACTTGGGTTGAAAATTTTGGAAGCCGTAATATTTATAATTTAGATATGTGTTTTGGATTGATAGGTTTTTAGGGTTTTTCTGATCCAAATGGATTGAAATGTGTGAACAATTGAGGGTAGGGAGTTCCCTTTTATAATTGAGGAGGAATGACCTTTTTGTAAATACCGAAATCTATTTAATAATGGGAAATCACTCTCAATCCCAGTGCCTATTTTTTTTAAAGTAATGGAGTTCAAGAGAGATATGTTTCATCCAAAACTTCACTACATTAAAGTAAATATTATTAAAACATGTTACCCCTTTATCCTATAATTTTATTTACTTTTACAATTTCATTTTTCACCACGGTAACATGTTTTCATAACCAATGTAAGCAATCCCTTTAAGTCTAAAATAAATTGAGAATTATTAGACACATTATACCCACTAATTAATAATATTATATCAAAATTATTAAACAAAAATTCTATGTGTGTGGAAAATTAATTTTAACACAAGTACAAATAACATGAAAAATCTTGTTTTAACATTAAGTGTAGTAAATAAATTTTACTATATTTACTAATAATTATGATAAAAATATTAGTAGAATTTATTATATGATATTAATTATTCTGATTCCAAATATTGAATCAATTTTATGGAATTCATTTGAAAAAAGTGGTACAATTTAATTTAAAAATAAATTCACAAATCACATTAAAAAATGGGTTTTCAAGAAATGAAATATTTAAGCATATAATATTCTTACATTAACTATACATATAGTGATACTAACTATATAGATATTAATTAATTTCTATATATATAATCTATTTATTTCAATTAAATCATTAATTATTTAGTTTTATTTTAATCAATTAAAATAGAGGAACATAATGCATTTAAGAACACTTTTCATAAAAATGTGTTTTAAGGCTAAAAATAAACTTGTACCAAAATCCAGTATAAGTATCATTAAAATATAATTTATTAGATTAAATATAAATATATTTTGAAAATTTCAATTTGAAATCGAATTTTATTCATAATTATTTTTTAAAAGTACTTAATTTAATGAAAAGAGATAACAATATTTTAAAAAACAATATTTTTCACTAATCATAAAAAATGTCATTTTCAAAAAAAAACAATTTCACCATAACATAATGTTAAAATTATTAATTAAAAAATGATATTATTTTACAAAATAAAATATAATTTTTTTTCAATATTTATTATAATTCTAAACATAAAATTAAATAAAAAACTATTTTTAGATGAATATGTATTTTGAAGCCTAAAATGACATTACAAAACATTTGAGGGATTATTTTCTAAATTTTTTGGGTAAATTTGTATTTATAAGTAACTATATATATATATTTAATATCTTATCTAATCCTATTCATCTTTTCCAATTCAATGGCTTGGTTATAATGTTAACATTTAAAAAGTATCCCAGGCCTCATTTTGGATAGGTTCTTCATACTGTATATGATATCAATATTACTGTTATTCTATTAAAATATTAGGGTTATGTGAATCACAAGATAAAAAATTGATTAAATTTATTTAAAATAAATTTATGTTAAAATCATGGGGTGTTATATTCTATCCACTATTAATAAATTTCTTCCACATAATTTGACATTACACATGGAAATCAGTGGTTTGAAATTTAAGAATTAAATTGTTGAAAACCTATATAATAAAAATAGTTAACAAAGATTTCTCTTAGAAAGAGAGAAAAGGAATTGTGAAGTTCATATTGAAATAAACATAACTAGGATCCTGAATAGGAGAACAATGTTGGGAATTTAAAATATGAATATGGAAGAAAAATGTAAAACAAATTATGGAGAGTAATAGAGATCACTGATCATAAGAAAGATAATGATCAAGAGATAGTTAAAAACCAAAAACCCAAAAACATATGGTAATTCAAAAAAAATCTTTATATTTGACGGTAATAAAATAAATTTTTGTTTTAAGATCATTTTCTTAAAGTCGACGATTCTTTTACTATCAAAGAATATATATATAGAAATATACTTACTTGGAATATTGCTATTTTATAAGAAAAATTTCATCCTTTGGTTGTGCTTCGATAAATTTTAAATTTATGTCATACTATAAGAAATGAATAAAAAATTAATTTTTATTCCTTAGGAAATAAAATTAACTTTTAACATATCATAAGATCCATAAAATAGTGACAAGTCTTTCCATCTATCTATAAATATTTTCCAAAACCAATATGACTAGACAAAGTTATCCAATATAATACATTAATCTATAAACCTAAATAGTAGCACCCAAAATTCAAAATAATATTTATTCATAAATTTGTCTTATGTAAAAGAAATATCATATTATATGGTACATCACATACGGTAGGGGTACGCACTAAACCCTTATCAGCCATCAGTTGTGTGTTCAAGACTTGTGACCTCACAATATGTGAAGAATTGTCCCCAAAAATTCAGGTTTTCCATTTTAAAAAAAAAATATTAATATGAATACAACAAAATTACTAATAATATTATGAAAATACTCAAAAACAACCTTATTCATCAAATCATTTCTATTAACCTCAAGGGTTTTCTATACGACATACATTTCTTCATGAAATGAAAAAAATATAAATGACTATTACTATTTAAAAATAACTAACCATATTAACCCAAATATTTATCAATACCATAAAAAATATTTTCATAAAATATTTAAGAATAATTTCTTAAATAAATTTTCAATAAATCATATAATAAAACAAAGGGTAGTATTCCCCTAATGTTTTTCTAAAACTATCCTTAATAATGTTATATTCCCATCACAAAAAATTTCAAAAGGGGTATCTATGAAATTAAACATATGATTAACCTTACAAATACCATAAAAAGAAATTTGGTTTAGCCCAAATCTTTCATTATCATAATCTATTAAAATCATTCATAATGGTTTATAATGAAAATGTGAATTATCATAAGCATATCACCCAAGAGTTTCAAACAAAGTGAACATTAAGGCTAGTTGTTGTGCACTAGGTGACAATTGATTCAGATCCCAATGATCTATTTTAGGATTTACTAAACCCATGTCCAACTATTTGAGCACCAAGTCCACTTTTAGGGTCTAGATAGATATATATTGATAGGAAAACCACATAATATCTTTATCATAAAAAAATTAGGATGTTATTTTATATATATCCTCAAATTCTATCACTGGATTATGTTCCCTAATTTATGTTTTATTAAATCTTGTTCCCAAGGGTTCCACTAAAATTACTTTGATACTAATTATAAAGAACAAAATCTCAATATCCATGTTCCAGAGGGTACATTACTAATTTTTTCATAAGATATAAGTGATCACATTCCAATGGGAAAAAAAGTTTACCAGTCTTGGTAAAATTAATTCATAAATCAATATCATATTACTTTTGAAAAAATAAAATTCAACACAATGAGAGTAATAATTATTAATCCTTAAACTCATTATATGATTCCTTTTTCATATCCTGGCGTTGAGAAACAAAATAAGGCTGATCTTAGATGATCAGTAAAATCTATTTAAAGAAGAAGCTATCATAGAAAAATAAAGCATAATAAATAAGGCATATTCAACTTGGAAAGGTAAATGAATAGAAAAATATTACATTTAAATAATAACTTTTGCATGAAATGAATATTTGGATAATATAACTTCAATAATCTCATGGATAACAATAATTAATTTCTTAATGAAGAAAATGCTTAATATTATATTTCATCATCTCAAACATCATGATATCTACACAATCATGACCATTCTCAAGAAGGTTTAAAACTGTGTGTAAGAACCCATTTAATGCTTGCTTACCGTTTCTCCTTATAAGACCACTAATTCCTCAAGGGGATATATATTTATAGGCCTAACCTATCACTACATGTACAATTCATTACACATATATCCACTGATCAATTTAATTCATGAATTAATATAACTTATCAACAAATATCTATATTGGGTAAAGAATACATATTTAAAAACATTTCCAAATCAATAAAAAAAACTATCCCAATAAAACAACTACATTAAAATGATATATGGTTTATTAAATAAACAGATATGAGGTATCTTTAAGTGCATCAATGAAACTTAGGTTTGAATCTGGGTGGGTGTATATTTTTGGGTCACTATAGTAGTATTGTAGAAGGTATTATAGTAGTTACTGTTGTAGGAACTCTTTGGTAATGTATGAACCTAAACATTTCACCTTCGGTCCACCGGTTTGGGCATGGAGTCCTTAAGGCCTTTAGGCCAGCCAGGCCTTCAGGTCAGTAAGAATTTTGTTCCCCTTAAGGCATTTAGGCCACATTAAGGCCATTGGGACACCTTAAGGCCTTCGATCCAACTCATTACCTTACAGAAACATGATTTTAAGACACAAAATAGAAATATTCTACAAGAATGAAGCTCTATAAAAGGATTTATAGTAGGAAATTCCCCAGAGGAAAGATATTGTATTAGGAAGAATGATAGGGTATGGAATTTTCCATTAGTACCAGTCTTGTGAATCTTAGAACAGGACAACTAGCCAAACAAACAAGCAAAGGTGGAGAGTCGATCATAATGAAGACACTAGGGAGGAGCAGTTTCTTGTATTAATAGTCTGGGACAATTTCCCTTAAGACCTTCGAGTCTTATAATGTCAAGAAGCCTACAGTCTATGTAATGGTTCCCCTTCAAACCTTAAAAGGGTTATTATAAAAAATTAATAAAAAATTGAAAATATCTATGATATAAATAATGTGGATATTTAATAGAAATAAAATGTATAATAATCACAAGAATATGAATTTTTCAAGTAAATGTTAATGACTACAAAATTAATCAACAATGTTAATGTCAATACTATCTTTGGTAAAAATTATTATAAAAAATTCATATAAATTATAATAATGGTATTAATAAAACATATCTCATAGGTTGTATACTTAAAATAAAGGGTTTTTTTGTTGATGAATAAAAATTCCACAAACGTTTCTTTAAAAATATTATTGAGGAAAATAATGTTCTTACTTGTAAATGAATTTTAAAAACTAAAAATTTAAATAATATGATGAATTTTTTAAATATAACCTTTTAATATTATAATGGACGCTTCAAATAAAATAGTTATCATTATTATGGGAAATGTTTTTTCATGTCGAGTACGTTAAAACAAATATTCCTTTAACATTTTTGTATGAAAATTAAAAAGTGACTTGTCTGGAAAATGAAAAGAAGATTGAATTTAAATTATTTTAAAATAAATAAAAATATGGGTAAAATCATAGAAAAATATTTTTGAAAACATTTTTATAAAACATGGATTTGGAAGAAAAATATTTTTGGCTGAAAAGAGAACTGTTGTGAGATTTATTTGAAAAATTTTATCATCAATTTTAAGTATGAAATAGAGGGAAATTTTACTATGATGTTAAAACATCTTGAATAACTATAAGAGAATAAAATTAATGTTTTTAATTTCATAATTTTTATAAAAAATCATTCAATATAAATTCATGTACAAACAATCCGAATTAACATGAGATTGTATCATGAATCTCATACCGCTATGGTAAGTTCAGAATTGTAATCTCCATTAAAGGAATAATATCATAAAAAAATTAAATACCAAGAATATACATTGATTCATGAAATAAAATATATAACGGTAAATATATACACCTTATAAAATTATTTTGGTTCATAAAATATCATTTGTGTCAAAGAAGGATGGTTTTAGATGAAACCCCATACAATGATCACAAAATTAAAGTGATAATTAATCAATAAATTGAGTATGTGTATCCAATGTAAGTAAAAAAATTTAAAAAATAAAATATATGTTAATAAAAATTCATTACACAAATAATCTTGGAATATCAAAGACAATGAAGAACTAATCCAGTCCAATGAATAGAAATTGAGTTATAGAATTATTTACCCCTTGATAACATTCAATTCAAATACCTTTAGATTAAATATTCCATTTCGAAATTTAAAATAAATTTATATATGAAGGTTTCATCATAATAAATGTTAAATGCGTATTATATTCACTATATAAAGTAAATTAGGTGCAAGACATTAAAATATTCCTAAATGAATAGAAACTGAGATAACAAACCTCACCTCAAGCTTAATTGTGATTGATCACCCTTTAACAACATGAATATTTGTTTTAACCTCATTATTAATTTATACCAGAACCATATTCCAGTTTATAATATTATATATAATCACATTATAAAATCTTGTAACCCATTTGTTAGCAATTATTTATTATTATTATTATTATTATTATTATTATTATTATTTCCGCTATTAATTACCTAGTTTTCTCATGCGTTTTTTGTCATGAAATTTGTAGTTATTATGTATATAATATAGTTTAATCATCTAAAAATTATTTCAATATTATAAAAATAATATTTACTTATTGAATTCATTTTTTAAACCATTTTTTAAATTTGGATAGGGAAAATGTGTTGCATTGCTTTATAGATATGGTAGGTCATACGTACACATGAGCACTAATATCATTCAATTAATGGGTGAATGTGTAAGGAAGTGGATGGTATATTATTTTTTTAAAATTAATATATTTTCATATTATATATATATATATATCCATTATTTTCATCATTATTATTTTCCATGTGAGTAGATGATTAAAAATAAATTACATTGGTTCACAAGGCGGTAGTCCCACCATACACACAAGAGATGGTTTTGTTTCTCATTTTATGGAGGATGAGATGGATAGATATTATGCCATCAACATATTAACATATCAGTATATGTGTGATAATGGTGTTCTTATATATTAATATTTAAGAAATAATTTATGTTTTTTAAAGAATATGGAAGGATAAAGAGTTGTGTGAAGTAGATTACTTTCTCTTAAATAAAACCATCATTGATATCATCTTAATGGAAATAGGTTTGTATTTTTAGAAGACCAACCAATATATAATGTGGAAAATGGTTTTTGGTAATGTTTTTGGAAGGTTTTTTATGAGATAAATATCTATATATGTGTGATGAAGTGAGGGTGGGAGTGCAATTTTATAATTGAAGAAGAGAGCCATTTTTATAAATACCAAAGTCTATTCAACAATGGTAAGTATCTCTCACCCCAAGTGACTCTAAAATGATAAATTAATGGATTTTAAGGGAAATAGGTTCAATAAAAACATTCACCTCATAAAAATAAATGTTTTCAAAAAAATTATCCCTTTACCCTCAAAGTTTATTTTTTCCCAATTTAGTTTACACCATGATATTTTGTTTATTTAATATAGGTAATTAATCCTTTCAAGCCTAAAATAAATTAATCATACATAGATAATTTAGACCCAATTATTATAAAATATTTAAATAATTTTATCATATAATAATTCTACGTGTATGGAAAATTAATTTTATCACAAATGCATGTAACGTGCCAACCCTCATTTTAACATCAATTACGGTAACTATATTTTAATACGTATACTAATAATTAAGATCAAAAATTAATATTAAAATATTATATAATATTAACTATTCTAATTCCAAATATGGAATATATTTTAGTATATTATATTCCCATAATAGGTATAATTTAATTTAAAAATAAACCCACAAATCATGTAGAAAAATGGGTTTCCAGGAAATGAATTTTTTAAGAATAAGAATATCTTACATTAACTATATGACTTATGGCCTTCAATATATAAATTCGAATTAATAAATTTAGATATATAATATATAAATATAATTTAAATATTTCTTTATTATGGGTTGTTTTAATTGATAAAAATGGAGGAACGTTATGATTTTAAAAACAATATATAGAAAAATGTGTTTTTAACTGTAAAAATAAACTTATTCTAAAAAATATTATAAAAATAATAAAAAATAATTAATTATATTAAATATAACTATGAAATACTTATTTAATTTTTAAATGATATTCAATATATAATGGGTCTTTGAAATTAATAAATTTACTAAAAATAGAATAAAATATATGAAAAATTTGTACTTTTACTATTCACTTAATAATCAACTTTTTTTTGAAAAATATCAAAATATTACACTATGATAAATTTGATATGATGATTTAAAAATGATATTATTTTTATAAAATAAAATTTCTAAAATTTTTATAAATTGTTTATAAATCAAAAGATAAAGTAAAAAGTAAAATATTTTTTTGATGAATACGTTTTTTAAAGCATAAAATTTATTCCCAGAAAATCTGGGTGATTATTTACTAATAATTTATCATTAAATGTGTTTTTACTAGGAACAATATATATATATATATATATTTCATGAATTAATTTAGAATATTCATACTCACTAATTCAAGATCTAGGTTATAATGATCATATTTAAATAGTATCACACTATTTGTTTTGTCTCAGTGTATTGTGTGATACACACTACCAAACATAAAGATCTTATTTGCAACTATTAGGGTTGCAGGCAATATAAAATTTTAAAGGGATTAAATTTATTTAAAATAAATATACTTTAAAATATCAATGTCTCATAATAAACAATGCATGAAACAACTTCTTGTTGAAGTATTAATGTACAAAATGTTAATAAAAATGAAAAAATGGAAAAAATACATGCCCGATTAGAAATAAACGCAGTTACTGCAAAAATTGGGGAAAAGGAATGACTATAGAGATCCTAACTCACAATCTACATGACTGACCACCGAACATGGTCAGCACCTCTAAGTACTAATATACTACTCTATAATCCCTACTAATATTCCTATCATCTTCATAATAAAAAATACATGGAAGAAAAGCCCATACAGTGGTGAGTATATAATTATTGTGTAGAATGCCTCAAGAGTCATGAAGGAAAACATATAAATAGAAACACTCACTCAACCAATAAGAAAGTGTGTAATGAGAA
This sequence comes from Viscum album, assembly GCA_963277665.1. Taxonomy (NCBI): domain Eukaryota; kingdom Viridiplantae; phylum Streptophyta; class Magnoliopsida; order Santalales; family Viscaceae; genus Viscum; species Viscum album. Next base: position 2,141,969,129 of record OY728122.1, on the reverse strand, counting down.
ACCCAATTTCAGATACTTTCAAAATAATATAATGTTAGAGAGAAATGGGATCCTTATATCTATAGTCAACTAAGATGGACAAGTCAACATGTACCTCAAAAAGTCACATCTCTAGTGAAAAATCACCTATAAACTCACAAGAAATAGTGTGTAGACCCCATACCATTCCACTTCAGTCAAAAAATGATGTAGAACTATCTCCAGTAGTGGAACTTATCTTTACTAGACCTTTAGGACAGGGTAGTAACACACAACATATAGAGGACCTATGACCAAATATAGTGTGATAGAGTACCAAATAAGCATGTATATTGATTAGATGGGACCCATGCCCTAGTGTGACATGGGAGTACCAACCCAAAATATCTATAATCATGAAACCTAATAAATTTGATCATCTTGGAATTTCTAAATGAAGTGTTACACTCATCACACCACATTTAGTATCTTTGATTCCAAATATAAAGCCACGATCAAATTCTACATGAAAATATTATTTGGATATGCTTCTTGAAATCCCAAATATGATTCCTAAAGAATGTTATACACATGGTCGAAGTTCCTAAGGAAAGTACATGGTGTGTACATAGGGTCACAAAACATGTATTGGATACCATAGGTCTACCCATGTACTCCAGATCATGCTCATTTACATAGGCATATTCCCATGTTCTCTGGAAATCCTCATGTACTTGGTCATGTTTGGGTACTTTGTCTATGTCTATGCCTGTGGATTAGGTCATGCCCATGTATACTAGCTATTCTTGTGTACGTGTTTGTGGTTATACCTGTGTACTCCTTGGGTATATACCAAACCACCAACACTGATACACAGAACTTGTGGCAAGACTACATAGTGTGTGATATGAAAATTTCCTGAAACCCTATCAACCGTAATCATGGACTACATGAAATGTTTTCATCAGAACTATATGTTGCGTAACATGGTATTTTATATAATTTCTTTTAGTCTTCACGTGTCTCACCCACACCACCCCACATGTGATTCCCCCATGAGTCATCCTAAGGAACCCAAATCCATGGTTGACAACATCCAATCTATCACCAGTGGTTGGATTTTATCCACTAGATCGGCTCATGATTTGGAATCAGCACATTGCAATGAAGAACACTAAAACCCATGACTGAATATCCTTAATCTGAACTTTGATCCATGTCTCTAACAACTTAATACCACATCATGAATTGATCTATTTAAAATCACATATACATACATTTTTATTGCATTCTTGATGAATTTAGGGTTTTGATTTCTCTCGAACTCATCATAAAAATATCCAACCATGAGCCTGTGGGAAAATGATGAAGAACGTATAGAGTGGTTGGGTGAAAAGAAAAAAAATAAAGATCATATTTTTATAATGAAATCCATGTTTTTATCCATGAATCGTGGAAACAAAATGGGTGGGAACCACATGTATAAAAAGGATAAATAAATTTGGTCTAATAATACCAAAAGCATCAGGGATCATGGGTAGAATAAAATATTTCAGAAAAAGAAGATATCAAATCCATGCATAAGAAAATATACAAGGATTTAAATCCATAAAAATAATTATACCTACCTCAGTAATGGGTTTATTTTTGGTTGGGAATATTTATTAGAGAAATTAATAGGATGATCCAATTATATTTATCACCTTTCTCATGTTTCTACATGATATTTTATCTTCAATCCTTACTCCTAATCTGCCTACACCAATGTTCTCTTCCTCTATAATCTCCCATAGAAATGTAGATAACCAAACTAATTTTTTGTAATGATGAATTTATAGATGCGGGTTATGGTTTTTCATAAAATAAAATAAATGAATAAATTATTTAATTTATTTAACTTATCCTCCAATGGTTTCCATCAAATAGAAACATGATTCTGACCAACATTATATTGTACTTAGGTTAAGCCCCATTTTATCGAAATAAATATGATATTGGATTTATAATTAGAGGTCCCATAAATAGGAAAAAAGAAATCTTAACTGTTTCCCATGTGTGATTTAATATATTTTTACAGTTTTAATAGATTATTTTGGGGTCCTTTGATGAAAAAACATAATGTTGATTCTATGTAATGTTATAGATATATATATATATATAAATATTAAAAGGATTAAACTACAGAATCTAGAGTCATTACATTCTCCACACCTTTAGAGATTTTAAACCCAAAATTTATAAGATATACAAAAAAGGAGGGGAAATTGAGTCCGTTTCAGAATCTCATGTTCTATGGATCTCTCTTATAGGCTAACACACTTCCAAAGTAGTCAAACCAAAGGGTTGGTCCATCCAATAGCATCCCAATATTCCAAAAACCGATCTCCACTAAGTTCTATATGATGGTGGATGTGTCCTCAATGTATATTTTCCCTATTCAACATCATGTATCGAGTCATGAATGTATCTCCTTGTTCACAACACGTGGAAGGCATCATGAACTCATTCAAACTATGGGGGAAATTAAAAGTATTTAACAACATCACCAACCGTATATAGAATCTCAAATGTCCTGATGAACCTCAAGGATTGTTTTCTTCCTCATCTAAATCTTAGAAAACCTAGTCATGTAGAGAATCTTAGAAAAACATAGTCTCTATTATCATAATCCAACAGAATATAATATCAATACATATAATATTTCTATAATTTCTGGGCTATCCTCATATTATCATGGTTCACCAAAATCTTCTTTGGCATGGCCTTCACTAGCTATGTACTAATAAAATATGACTCATCAATCTCATTCCATCACAAGGGTGACCTGCATGGTCTTTTGTAGAGGTCCTCAAAAGGACATATGCAAATTTTATAGTGATAACTATTATTATAAGAAAACCCCACTAATATAATGTTATCCACCCACTCATGTTGAAGTATAACACATAGCCTCTTAACATATCCTTGAAAACATATATAGTCTTCTCTGTCTAACCATATTTTTTGGGGAGAAACATTATACTCACCTATAATTGGGTCCCAAAATCCTCATGTAATCCATAATATAATAGTAATGTGAACCGATAATTACATTTATATATGATCATCATGGGCACCCCATGAACCGAGAAGATATTATAATCATACTGCTTCCCCAAACACTCCAATGAAATTGTATCCCTGATGGAAAGAATGTTTTATTATTTTGTGATTTGGTCTAAAATCACCCATATTACATTAAGGCCTTACAATATCCGTGAAATACCCATAAAAAATACATTGATATTATATCCCAATTCTTTTATAATATCTTAATATTTTGAGTCTAACCACATAGATCATAATGTATGGACTTTATCTATTGATATGTGAGACAGTGAGAGATAAACTCAATAATTCTCTTGTAATGTATAATTTTTTTCCATATAATGCATTAAAATATCTAGTAATATTTTTTGGATCCAAGTGAATAGATGGTGCAATATCTTGAGTCTTTGTGATCCTAGAGTTGATATTTTGAAAATATTAGAAATATTAATATCACACAGGTTTAGTTCTCATAAATAAGTGAAATAACTCTAGAAAATACCCTCAATTAATAAATTTGAGGATTCTAGTTAGTTCCGAACATAAGTTTTATAAAAATAATGAAATAATGAAATAAATCAAAAAAGGGATTACATTCTCTCCACCATTTTTCTTTTCATCCCTAAAATTCTAGAAATTACTGATGTCAGGATACAAGGTCATAAAATCATCCAAAAATAAAATTATACCACATATATAATTCCCTAGAGATTCATTGATGTGTGAAAAATGGAAATAACTAATGACAACTTCAATATTATGAGCCTATAATTCTCATTCTGAGATATGAAATATAGAGAAAAATGATTGTAACCCTTAGATAATGAATGACATCAGTACAACCTAAATAGAATTGGAATGAGACTCATTATTGGACCAAAATGAATTAAGTGAGAGATATTCATAACATTGAATCAGGTATAAAATGATACTCAATAAAAACCAACAATAAAATGGTCAAGGAACATAAATGTCCCCACCCACTGAAGAAAAATCATATTTCACTTACCCATGTTCTATCTATTAAACAACCAACAAAACATGAGGAATAAATGATCATTAATTAACTACAGAGAAAAAAAATTAAGATCTGATTAGACACTAAAATAGGATAGTATATATTTATTATATTTTAAAATTACTTTGTTTTAATGTTCATTAACACTAATTTATATTCATTTTATAAATTGAATTTCATTTCACATCATTTTGTAATTCTTGTTTAAATGTCAAATTGGGACCAATTTATCATCATCTTGTGAAGAAATTAGTTGATTATTTGAATTTGATATTTTTTATATTATTTATTACTTTATGTGGAAAATTTTTTATTTCAGTATAAATTGATAAATCATAAGGGATGATGGAGATTCTTTTCCACAAGATGCATAAATTTCTGGACAAAGCATATTGGATCATGGGCCCATCAAATAAAAGTGGATCCCAAAAATAAATCCCAATGAAGATTAACTATTTACATAAGATATATAAATCTATGGGGATCATTTTATTAATATATTTCTAGATATAATAATTAAGTCTTTTGGTAGATCCAAGAATCCAAATTTGAGGATTAAATTTTGTGCTTGATTTGGAGACCCATAAAATCATCCCCCAAATTTCATCATAACACACTAATGGAATATAAAGTTATGATGAAATTTATAAATAAATTTTATGAATTAATGATTACCATATTTATCTTCTAAACCCCCCATCATATTTGGGAATCTTCAACGTAAAATTTTCACATCTAAAAGGGGGATGAATTTGGTCTTATTTTTGCGGTTAAAGTGGAAGAGTCTTTTGTCCTTTTTCATCCCACTAAACATTCACTCTCAAAATTAAATAGAATGAAATTTAATGATGGTGTATAAACTTGGACCCTGAAATTAATATTAAAGGTGGTGTTGTTGAATGAATTTGTAGGATATGTTTTATTCATTCAATTTTTCTATTACACTGTCATTTTGAATTCACTTTTTTTTTCACTTGCATGTTTTTAGAATTACTTATGTTTATTAATAAAATATATCTTTATTCTACATTTATGTTATTATTTATATCATATAAATTCCATTTTCATATGGAGATAATCTATTCACATAATCTTTTTTAAAATTATCCACACAACGGTTTATTGATCATTATTTCACTCTTTTTCTTCTTCAATTCTTTCCTCATGAGTCCACATCCAACTTACATTGAAAAAATATATTAAATGGAGGGATAAAACTATTATGGGTTGATATAATACAACATAATGTGTTTTTATTGAATTTTATATCCTGTGATTTAATTTTTTAATCATTTCATTATTTTAAGAGTTCAATTTAATGAGTTACACTGTTCTTTATCATCATAAACATTAACGATGACACAACTTTAGTAATAGTAAAATAAAATTCTATAGTGTTTTCATTTAATTTATCCTATTAGTTAATTAGTGATTATCCATGGAATTTTTTACTTATTAAATTGGTGAATTATTTTGGGAATTTTCTTGTTTTTTGGATACGTCTAAAATTAGTGATATAAAATTATATAAGAAAACAAAAACACTCAATCTCTCTTTAGAGCCAACCAAGGATTGAATCCTATTCATTAATTTTTTTCATTAAAATAATTTTTTGTTTCATTATTTAATTCAATAAATTATATTAGGAATTTTAGTATTCCATTATTCTAATTATAATCAATCCAAAAGATGGCCACATCATATCTAATCCCCCCAACAAATCAGAGTGTCTCATGGTTTGTTCTTTGGTTCTAATGGGTTTTATCCCTAAATTTACATCAACTACCACTAATTCAAATAGGGTAAATTTGCATATCAACAAATTTTTGAATCTTTTTTGGGGACCCCTATAAGTTATCTTAGACACTCAAATTGTTTTCTCACCCAAAATTCTCTATTATCACCCCCATATCTCTTATCTTTTCCCCTTTATGTATGATTGTCATGAAATTTCCAAATCCAAATTTCAATCTATTCTAATAGAGTATCTCCCAAATTACCACTTTATAAATCCATGATATAATAAAATAATAAATCAATATAGGAAATCCACTAATATATGGAATTTATTTGAGAAACCATTAATGATTACCCCACACATGGTGATATGTAAAATAATTTTAATTATGAATGATTTAATGTTAAATTCACTACCCTCTCAAGGATTCTTAAAGAGTTAAATATTTGTGAATTCCATTATGTTCAACCTCCTACCCATTCTATTATATATACATTTATTGAAAAATTGACTAATAAAATGGATAGAATGAATTCTGAGGTTTCAACATTGATTTTAGAACTATAAAACATTAAAAATTTTGAGGAAACAATCCTTATACTAAATATCCATTCAATAACCTTATGTGATGTGTCTAGTTTCCCAAAATTAACTCATGAATCCACTAAGTTACCCAACATTGGATTTGGGATAGCTGAAGATGATCAAGGAATTATTTAAGGGTCTTTAAATCAAGAGGAAATTGATTTTATGTATTCACAAAATCGTAATTTGACATCATGGATAGAATTTCCTAAATATTTCTATATTTTTGAATTTTTGGAATCAAATATTTAAAAAAAAATTGGAAAAAATAACATTTGAGTCTTTAAAAATCCCTACCACAGAAATTTAAAACAAGGGGGTTAAAAAACCTTTTTATAAGGATCCAATTATCTCTAAAGTTCATGTATAAGAAACCAAATTTGAAAAAAAAAATCCAATCATTTTTTGGAAATTTCAATCAATAAAAACAAAAAATTATTATCCCTAATTACAAAATCAAGTATACCTTCATAGGTGATAACCAAGACCTTGTGGTATTCATTTATTCTTCCATTTAAACAAGTAAATTTGAAATCGTCTTTGATGTCTTAGGAAAGACAAAAAAAGAAATGGTCAACCATTTTTGATATTAGTTTTATTTTCCCACACATTATAGATTAATGGATTATTCATTTCACAAATTAGAAACAAAAATAAATCTCAACCTAGTATAAGTGGAGAAAAATTGGGTCCTTAAAATGACTAAATATGGTATTGGGTATGTTGGTTGGTTCTATGTCGAGCTGTAACTTTCAATTAAGCACCTTCCAAGAGGAAACATGAAATCCATTTAAATTTTATTTAATTTTATTTTATTTAGTGAATTTTTTGTGTTATTTTATTATAATGGGAACCCCTTTGGGGTTTCCAATTTTATCTAATGATTATTTCGTTTGTTATTTAATAACAACATAATTTTAGTTGTTTCATATGAACAACAATACTTCTAGAGTTCAACTCCATCCTTCAATCACCCCATGGAGTCTATATATTATGTGAATCCAAAGTAATGAATTTCTTATTTATGGGTCAACAACTTCAAAATGGGTGGTTTTGTTCCATGATTTCATTTCATAACACATCTCCCCTCTTTCTTCCAAATATTAATCTCTTAATTCTATTTACTTTCAACACTAATTGTAGTGTCATTCTATGTTGGGGGGAATGAAAATATATTATTAAAAAAAGGGATTTGATGGAAAATTTGCTTTAACTTTAACATTATTTTATGCTTTTCAATCATGAAAACTAAACTTCAAATGATTTTTAATACCTTGATTATGATATTACTTCACATTTATGATTATGAGAATAGTTTTTGGAATGTGCGGTTATCTGATGTGATATTTCAATGATAAAATTATTATCATTTTATTGAAAATTATAAAATGCATGTATAATACATTTTGGGTGTAAATTTGAGTTCCTGGGTACCTTCCATTATAGCAAGAAGTTTGGAGTCACCTTGAGTTCAATTTGATTATCCAACAAAAAAAATTAAAAAAGGCAATATAGAGCATTGTTTTTTTCCAAATGAGTGGCTTTCAATTCTTTGGAATCGTGAATCCGTAGTTATATTTCCCAAATTTTGGAATTAATTATCTTTTTTAGAGCTTGTAATTGAAAATACATGGGGCATTTGACATTTTGGGATCACGAATATTTAGTTTTCTTTCCAAGAGTTAATAATATCATCTCTATTATAGTTAAAAAATGGGAAATAATATAAAAAAAATGGATACTCTTCTCAATGTATAATTTTGTTCCCACTCGGAGCTTCCATTTTTGTCCCATTGGAAAATAAAATGATCCCCATATATATTGTGATTTACAACACATCATTGTGATTAAGGGAAATTGGATAAATTTTTTCAATTAATTTGAACAAAATAATGTTATTTTGATTGGTATTTTCTTGTGAACCCATATTTTGTTAGTTTTTGTTTTGTTTTGGTTCATGATTTCATGGAATGATTTTTTTGGTGATAATTTTATGTTAAAATATTTTCAAAAAAGGAATTAAAATTAATTTTTAGATGCATTTTTCCTATAAATAGAAAAAATCATGTTGGGGGTGTGATTATCCACTGAAAGAGGATAATATTCATTAATTATTTTTTAATATTAATTTTTTTTGAAGTAAATAGACAGAAAATTTAGTGCATTTTATAACTTGAACTTCTTTATAAATTATTTTGAAATTCATGTTTAATGTGTCAATTTGGACCCAATATATCATCACCTTTTTGAATAAATTATTTTTATTATATTAATTTGTTATTTTTTGATAAAATATATTAATTTCATTGAATATTATTTTATTTTATGATCATTGGATGAATCATAAGTGATAATGGACATTTTTTCCATTGATATAGAAATTTTTGGAAAAAGTAAAATTGGCCATAGGTAGATCAAATGAAAGTGGATGCCACAATTAAATCCCAATTAAGTACAATTTTTAACTATATGTATATAATTATTGATATCATTTCAATAAACTATGTCCATAGATAATTTTTAAGTCTTTACGATGATCCAAGGCACGTAATTTGAGGCTTAAATTATGGGCCAGATTTGAAGATGCGTAAAATCATCCCAATAATTTCCACATAAATTCTAGATGGAATATATAATTGGAATTAAATTTTAAAATATATTATAGGAAATAATTAACATCATATTTATCTTCTATGACCCTTCATATTCATGAATCTTCAATTTAAAATTTATATGTCCAAAAGGGGGATGAATCTTGTCCTATTTTTCTGGTCAAATATGAAAAGTCTTCATTCCATTTTTTTCCCGCCAAAATTTAACTCTCATAATGAAATGGAATGAAATCTAATGATGTGTATTCAACCATAAGACCCTAAAATAACTATTTAAGTTGGTGGTTCAGAAGTAATTTTTTTAGATGTTTTATTTTTTCAATTATATTATTACTGTTCCATTTTTAATTCATTCATTTTATTTTAACATGTATGATTTTGGAATCACATATGATTATTAATAAAATATTTTTTTCTTATGTTCTTATGTTATTCATTATAGCATTTTGATACCTTTTCCTTAGGGTGTGAATCTATTTACATATTATTTTGAGACATTTTTTAAAGAATGTTGGAGTGATCATTATTTCATTGTTTTTCTTCTTGAATTCTTCCCTCATGAGTGTACTTCCAACATCTATTGATAGAATAAAATCAATGGGTGGAAAAACCTATTTGGGTTTGATCAAAGGGAGAATCAATTGGATATATTTGATTTTATTTAACATTATTTAATTTTTAGACCAATTTATTATTTTAATAGTTCCATTCAACAAGTTACTCTTTTATTCATCATTATCAACATTAAAAATGACAAATTTTGGGTGCTAGTGAGGTCCAATTCCATAGAGTACTCATTAAAGTAATACTATATGTGAATTGGGGATTAGAATATGAATTTTGTATGGATTAAATTCTAGATTGATTTTGGCAATTATCTTCTTTTTTGGAATCTTCTTGAATTAGTGATATGAAATTTCTTAAGAAAACAAATACATCCAATCTAACCCTAGAGACAACCTAGGATAAAAACATCTTATTTAATTGTTCCATTAATATATTTGGGTGTTTTATTCTTTTTGTTAATAAATTACTGAAGGTAATTTAGTATTATATTTTCCCAATTACAAATAACCCCAATGTTGTCCACTTTATAGCCAATACTTTGAACAAATTTGAGCATCACAAGGTTACCTCTTCAGTCCATGGGGATTAGATCCCTACTTTTACTTCAATAAATGCTTTTACCATTAGGCTTAATTTTAGTGTCCCCAAAAACCAACTCCAAACACAAATAATTGAAACAAAATAAGGTACTATGCACCAAATATGGTCAAATTAAGTATCTATAGATAACTAGATTACAATGAGAGCTCTTTAAACAAAAAAGAGATCATTTTTAGAAGGAAAAAAATTAATCATACACTACCGCAAGGGCTACAGATTACTAAAAATGTTCCAATAGATAAAGATGAAATCACATAACCTTAACTTACACAAATTTCAAGGTAATTGTAGTATCCAATAATGTAGACATAAACTAGGTCTCATTCAAGGAGGGTTGTAATAATAATATGATGTAAGAACAATTGTTACTGAACAATCGTCACTACATGATTTTCATATACACAATCCCTGTAATAGGATATAAAAGTAATTACTTAGAGAGTTAACCCACAATAACCTCTCTAATACCCTGACGCCAGAAGCCTAGAGTTGGTGCATTATTTTAATAAAATGGCTTGATACAAGGAATCATGTCTTGAAAGACCAATCAGTTTACTAGTCTTGGAAAATAGATTATATACATAAACCATACATTACAATTTATAACAAAAACATGAACATAGATAATCCTATGATAAAACCATTATTCCCCTGGATTTACACTTCATATCATTCATAAAACACTTCTTTGAATCTAGGGTAAATAAAACAAAAGAAAGTGGTGAGATTATATGCTCAGTAAGGATAAACAATACAACAGACACTATCATAAATAATCAAAATAATTTAAGTCAAGGTACAAAATTTAAACAAAACATTTTTAAAATATTATCCTCAACATAACATGGCATGAAATTAACATATAAACATGCACATGGATATTATCTTAGTTGAATAATCACATGTAAAATCAATATGTAATCTAATAATGAGGGAATGCATAATGTTGGACATCATAACCACTACTTCAAGACCTAATACCTAGAGTATTAAAAAATATTATTTCAAGGCCCTGTTCCATGACACTAGTTTGTCTCATGAGACCTACCGATGCATAAAGGGTTTATAGAAGGACCCAATCATCACTTACTATGTCCAATTCATTCCACATATGAAACGATTGAAACATAACATAAACATTTGTATTAAAACTAGCATATGAAATGTTAATATTTTAACCGTAAACCATGAATGTTATAAAAATAGAAAATCCACAATAAAACACATCATAACAAATTAAATATAATATTTAATATTTTATTATAATAAATTAACCTCCATCAAGAAAAATATCCAATAATGGATATTGACATTGTTGAAAATGATTAGTAACACTCTTTGAGAGAAATATCCACTTTTTCATGAAATAATTTAAAATTTGAACAATTTATAAATGAAGTTATTTAAAATAGTTTTTTGAATCAAAGTGTCCCATACAACTTTTAAACGTTGGAATGTAATTAAAATATTAATCCAACCAAGTCCATATAAATAAATCCATAAAATCATTTTGGAAACAAGGAAATTAAATAAATAGACTTAGAAAAATAATTCTTTAAAACATTTAAAATTATGATTTTGGTAAATAAAACCTTCCATAAAACATTAAATTATTCCTTCTGAAATTGTTTTTACGAAACATGGACATGGATGATTAATATTTCCCAATAACTACTTACACATAGACAATTTCATATAATAACGAGATTGAGAAATTAACCCTTACCTTAGTCTGACACTCTTTGTACGTGTCCAAAACTCCTGTATAATATTTTTAAACATATTATTAACTTATTCAAAATCATAATAATATTTATTATATCACATATGATTATTTTATGGCTTTATACAACCCATTTATTAACAATTCCATGTTAATGCAACGTCTCGGGTAATATTCACTTTGTTTATCATACATGTTTTGACTTTTTATTCTTGATCATATTACTTAGATCATGATATACTTAATTACATAATGAATAATATTATTTTTATATCATGTATATTAATAATATAAATATATTCAATAGATTGATATTTGAAATGGAATACACCGTTCATGGCGACGGTAGGCCATACGTACGCCTGAACGATGCTTCCGTTTTCTTATCATATTGAATGGATGAATGTGAATGAGATATATGCGCACACACACACACACACACACATATATATAATTACAGTAGACTTATTATGTCATATATTTCATAATTATGAATAATATATATATTTTTATAATTATTCTTGGATGGTTAACATAGAAGATGTGTCTCATCGTATCGTGGTGACGGTAGGCCATACATATGCACGAGCAACAACATCACTTCCTTAATGGTAAAATGGAATTGAATTATATGGAATATGAATTGTACATAAAAAATAATGTTATATTTATTATTTAAATCCATTATATTCATCATTATACCTATATAAATAATGTCTACATGAAAAAAAATTACACCATGGTGTAGAGGCGTTAAGACGCATGTATGCACACATGGTGATATTGTTTTTCATTGGATGGGTAAAAGGAGGAACATGGATTTAACATAATTATAATAAAATATAAAAATATTTAATGTTCTGGATTTGTTATTTTAGTATGGAAATGATAGAGAATGAATAATTAGAATAAGAAAATAACATTGAAAGGGTAGATAAAACAATTACCTATTTTCGAGTGTCTCCTTTTTATTTGCACAAAAGGACTCCATAGGATTGATTTATGCCCAAATTCTAGAATATATAATTATTTGAGGGATTTTGGGAGAGGAAATGGGTTGGGTTTATACAAGCCAAAGTGATTTGGAGGTTTGAATTAAAGATAAGGAGAAGTGCCCTTTTACAAGAGAGGTGAGGGGCACAATAGGAAAAGATTGAAATATTAATTTATTATAAATTTATTTTCAGTTTCAATATAAGGATACAAACTCAATCAACAAATAATATTGAATTAAACTAATAATTTTCATTGAGGATCTTTTAAGGTTTATATATTTAGTGAATTGTTTCATAACTTATACTTATCAACTTGAATATTACATGTAGACACTTCTACACAGTATCCATTTTTCCAATAAAATGAAAAATATTAAAAAAAGAAACATGTTTAGTTCCATGTTTTAATTTGCATGAATTTTCCATGATAACATCCTTGACCATGTTCCACATTTTTTCCTATGAAAAATATTTTAGAAAACTTTAGATGAGCATAAAAATCTCAGTAAAGGATATACAAAGAAGGAAAACTATTAGTTTTCAAAACAACAAGTAAACCATGAATAATTTATCATGAAGTAATACTTCTCACCTTAAGAAAGTAGAAAAAACACTTCAATGAATATAATATCATTGATTACCATTAATTTGTAACCAATATATTACCATAAAACCCAAATAAAGAAACATATAAGAAATAAAGGTAAACATGGGACATAATCATACTTAAATGGAATAACCATACTGTTGACTTCCACAAATCATTCTTTAAAATCGAATAGCAATAAAACCGACTTCCATACCCAATGAATTTAAGTTTATAATGTAACCACCCATCATTGGTTTATCATGGAACCACCCTTCATTTTTTTTATAACATAAACACCTTTCAAATGTCCAAGTACCATTATATAACCATAAAACAAAAAATATTGCAAATATCAACATTTCAATAACAACATTACATTTGAAATCACAATAAATAATTTCAAAATATTGAAATAATCTATACTTTTCAAAAACAATTATCAATACCAAAATATGTAAAATGGGTACCTGGAATTTATTTTCTATTTAAAAACATAACGTCTTTCTAAGGAATCCAAATAACAAATAATGCTCGCAGCGGCGGAAAGGTGGATGTCATCAGGTACGTTAAAAAGAAACATTCCCTTTTTCATTTTATAAAATGATACATAAAAGAAAATTCACTTTTAATAAAATTAAAATAAAAAAGGGGTTTATACACTGTATAAAAGTAAGTCGTATATAAATCAAAATATGCCTCAATGAAAGGAGATTGAGACAAAGTCCCTAACATCATGTTTGACTTGAATCGTTCATTCATTAATTTCATGAATAATAAAATTAAGTTAATTTCTACAATCTTCAGAACCTTTTTCAAGTTTATCATTCCTTTTATATCAATTATTTTCATGCTATAACAATTAGTTAATTATTTCTGTTTATATAGGACATTTGGTCAATGTTCAGAACTTGAGTAAAAATGAGCTTGTTAAAATAATAAATTGTCCATGTGGTCAGAATTAAATTGTCTCAAGAATGATATTCATGATTTAGATATAATATATATCATATATATTCAGCATATATGTATCTATAATATTCCAAATCATTTTGATATAATAAATTAAATGAAACCGTTCGTGGAGACGACAATCCGTATGTACTCATGAACACAACTTTCATTTCTTTTTCATTTTTAATGGAATGACAAATAAATTATAAATAGGTATATTAAAATTATAGTATAATATATATGTTATTTAAGTTTAATATGTTCATTAATTCCTTCCTGTGTATGTTCCATGTATAGCATGAACAAGTCATATCACTTTGAGGGAGTGGTTGTCTGCACTTCCTCTAATGAAATTATCATATTTATACAACACGAAGAGAATAAAGGTATATTCTAAATGAGAATTAAATAAGAATAGAGATAAAATATCTATCATATATATCATATATAATTTTATTTCTATAATAATGGCCACCATGAGAGGTGGTAAGAGAATATTGAACAATCATCGTTTCGCAAGGTAGTAGTTCACCGTCCACAGAAACAATATGTTATATACCCATTAGTCGGAGGTGTGGGTAAGTGTGGTTATAATACATCTCATAAAAAAACCTAGTATATTTATTATACATGTGTAATTGTTTATAGAAATAATAAGAATATAATAGGGAGTGGAGAAGGAAAAATAATGGAAAGGAACTTGAGAGAAGGCATTACCTCAAATTGTGTAACTTCTTATGATTTGAGTCAAAGGGATCCATTGAATGTCCTTCTACCTAAGGGAAGGATTATAGAAGGAATAGAGAGATTTTGAGAGATTATTAGTGTATGTTTTGGATGATAAAAGGGGGCTTGAAAGGTGTGAGTAAGGGTTAGAGGTGGTGTCTTTTTATAAGAGGGAGGAGGGGAACTTAAGGAATAACATGAATTAATATTTTATTATAAATTATATTTTGATTATAAATGAGTCCAAAATAATATAGTTCTCAGATAAGACGTGTATAAGTATAAATAAAACCATCCTATATTAATTAGATAGGGTTTTCATATTTTTTAATCCTTCTGTTTTTTATTTAACCCTTTTTAACTCTAACCATTTTATCAATAATTTAACTCTTTGGGAATCAAAATAATTACTAAAAGATGAAAAATATCCAATTAAAGAGTCAATAATAAAATTTTATACTTATTATAAATATTTGAAAAAATAATTGATTTTTTTAAATTTTATAATATTTAATAAAATAGTTTATATTTCAAAATATAAATTATATCAATTTTAACACTATTCATATCATGATTTTTTTAAAAATCCATAAAAACATTATTTATTCAAAAAAAACATTAATAAAAAGATAACATGTGAATATAATCCATAAAATTCTTTTATGACATCAAAATAATCAAATTATATTTATTTTAACATTATAATATAATTTATTTGAATCTTTTACTAATGAAGCAATAACTTCATCATCATTGTGTCATAATTAATTAAATTTATTTAATGTATAAAAATTATAAATAAAATACCATGATTTATGGAATAATTTTATCTTTATAATTACTATTTATAGTAAAAAAATATAACTTATATAACCACATGTAATTGTTTTTACCAAAAGATACAAGTTTAGGTTATATTTTCCTTAAAATTAAATTAAAAGTAATTTAATGTCATTTTCACACACAAGTGGCTCCATGGGATCGTAAAATAGACCCAAGGATTCCCATAGTAGGATATAACTCATCAAATAGGATTAGTATACATGTTAGGGTAATTTAATATTATTTTAATATTATTTTTACCCTTATTCACCAGATTAACCCTTTAACAATGGTAAATAAAATATTTATAGATGTTACTATTCATAATTTCTAAAAATAAAAGATTCCTATTAAAAAATTTAAACCTCCTAATTCAGAATTTGGAATCCATTTTTCCCAATTCAAAACATAGAAGTCTCTGAATTTAATTTAAAAATAATTCCCATTACCAAAACTAAAATGTGTGTTTTTATGAAATAATAACTCTCAAAATATTGACATTTGTTTACGTTTAATTAAAAAGTAAAATTAATTCCAATGACCAATATTTGATTAAATCATAAAAAATAATCAAATTACACATATAAAACAAATTAAAAAGACAATTTAACCATATTAATAAACAAGATGAAAATATAGATTTGACTTAAAATGAAGTATTTTTCAGTATTCATTAAAAAAATGAACTTTATCAGAAAAATACCAAAGATTTACCCAAATTAAATTTTTATGTCATGATTCTAAATAAGATGTTTATTTTTTCAAATGGAACATATAAAAGTGACAAAAAATGGATTTAAAAAGGTTTCTCCATTAAAAGTTGGTAAAATGACCTTTTATAGAATACTAGAGTATTTCATGATTAGAATCGAATTCATTATTATTTGAAGCCTATAAAACTTATTAGATAAATTTCAATACATTTATCAAACATGTTTAATAATAATATAGTTATTTCTCTTCATTTTTGATAATACAACGGATAGGAATTTACTACCATTTAAAAAAATAATATTATGATATTATTTTTTAGTATGCCTCAGCCTTGTGTGAAAACATGAGATTTTGGAGAAACACATTGTTGTATGTTGGGTACACCATCAAATATTGAAGACCCTTATAAGTAAAATTAATATCTTATTCATAAGTATTAATAGAAATATAAAGTATTATTCTATAAATACCTGAGTCATTACATCCTTCACTCCTTTTGGGAATTGTGTCCCAACAATTCTATTCACATATCAAATACGTGGGGGTATTTATACGTCATAGAATTTTCATATTCCCTTTTTCCTCTTCAAACATGTGGTTTTTTTACAAAACTTTTACCTAATGAATTACCTTATTCTGTAACACTTTCTCTTTTCAGTCAAAAATATGAATTAGCTGTTCCTCATAAGAAATATTATCATCCAACTGAACTACCTATGGAATCAAAAAATGAGATGGATCCAGAATATAATTTCTCAACATAGAAATATGAAAAACATTGTGTACCTGGGATAAACTTGGAGGTAAATCCAATGCCCGGGCAACTGATCCAATTTTCTCCAGAATTTCATAAGGTCCAACGAACCATGGACTCAAATTTCACTTCTTAACAAAACACATCATAATTTTCCATGGAGAAAATTTGAGAAATACATGATCACCTACCTTGAATGAAAGATCCTTCCATCAGTTACCTACATAACATTTCTTCCTGCTCTGAGCTATCCTCATGTGTTTCTGTATCAACTTAACTTTCTCTAACACCTCTTCTACCAATTCTGGTCCCATCAGTTTCATTTCACATACTTTTTCCAAAAATGCTGGTGGTTAAAACCGCTTTCTATATAATACCTCAAATATAGCCATCTGTATACTAGAATGAAAACTGTTATTATAAGAAAACTCAACCAATGAATAATGTTGGTCCCAATTTCCCTATTAATCCATTGATGAAGCATGTATCATATCTTCCAAAGAATGAATTTTTCTTTCTGAATTCCCATCTGATTAAGAATGAAAAGTTGTACTAAAATTTAATTCTGTACCCAAAGAATTTTAAAGGCCTTTCGAAAAGTTATAAGTGATCCTCAGATTATGATCAGATACAATAGAGAGGGGAACTTTATGTAACCTAACTATCTCTTTAACATACAATCGAGAAAGTTGATATAGAGACAAAGTATCTTGAATAGGAATGATATGCGCAGATTTAGTCATTCGATCTACAATAACCATTATTTAATTATTACCTTGAGAAGTATTTGGTAATAGCACGATGAAATTCATGGACACATTTTCATATATCCACTCTGAAATTAGTAAAGGATGAAGCATACCTTTTGGTAACTGCCATTCTTCTTTAATCTATTGACAAGTCAAACACTTCCCAGTAAAGTTAACAATATATCTTATCATTCCATCACACCAATAATACTCTTGAAGATATCTGAACATATTAGTACTGCAAGATGAACTAAAAACAGATAACTATGAGATTCACATAATAACTCTTTATACAACTATGAATGACAAGGCACACATAATCTCTTCCTAAATCTCAAATAATTTTTTTATCAAAGTTAAATTTAGGTAACATACCCTTCTGATGCAATTCTATCTTTTTTCTGCAACTCATTGTCTTCCTTATATGCTTTCTTAATTCTGTTTGATAGATTTTATTTCACTAACACCTAAAACAAAATAGAGGAATTTCCTACACCAACAACTTCTATTCCAAATTTCATCAAATAGTTAATCAAATAATCTTGTTACAAACCTAACATGGTTAATGTAGAAATACATTTTCGACACAAAGCATCATCCACTTTATTTTCTATTCTGGGATGGTAAGGAATCATGTTATCATAATCCTTGATTAATTCAATCCATCTCCTATATCCCATTTTTTATTATTTCTGACTGAATATATACTTCAAACTTTTGTAGTCAGTATATATTTCAAATTTTTCTACATACAAATGACGCTTCCAAATTTTAAAAGTAATAATAATAGTAGCTATTTCCAAATCTTGTGTAGGGTAATTTTACTCATGAGGTTTCAACTGAGTTAAAGCATAAGAAATTACCGGATCATTCTACTTTAGGACACATCCTAGTCCTTTCAACGAAGAATAATTATAGATAACAAATTCACCATCTCTAGAAGGTAATGCGAAAACAGTATCATTCACCAATCTTCTCTTCAATTCCTAAAAACAATCATCTCATTCTTTTTTCTAGATTAACTTAAAACCTTTTCGAGTTAACATAGTCAGTGATCTATATAAAAATGAAAAATTTTCAACCAACCTTTGGTAATAACCTTCAAACTAAGAATACTACGAATCTCGGCTATATTTATGGGTCTTGGCCATTCTTCAGTAACTTTTGTTTTAGCAGGATCTATAGTTATGTAATTTTTTTTTAACAAAAACTCACACTTGTTGAATTTCTGATATAATTTGTTTCTTTTAAGTTTTTCATGTCAACCCTCAAATTACATTGATTTTCCTATTTAATTTGGGAATATACCAAATTTTCATCAATAAACACAACCACAAACTTATCCAAGAACTCACAGAAAATTATATTCATATGATCCATGAATACAGAAGGTGCATTGGTTAACCCAAAAGGCATTACAAAAAAATCATAATGGAGATATCTAGTACGAAATGCAGTCTTCAGAACGTTTTCGTCCATTACATTCAATTGATGGTACCCTGACCTCATTTCAATCTTCAAAAAATATCATGCTCCCTAGAGCATATCAAAGAAATCATTGATATGAGGAAAATGATAATTGTTCTTAAAAGTGATATTATTCAACGCACTTTAATCAATGGAAATTCCTATTGAAACATCTTTATTTTTAACAAACAATACTAGAGAACCCCATGGTGATTTTCTATAATGAATGAAACCATTATCTAACAACTCATGGAACTTTTTATTTAACTCTAAAAGTTCAATTTGAGCCATTCGAGAAGGGGATTTTGAAATTGGATTAGCATCAAGAACTAAGTCAACAATAAATTCAACTTCCCAATTAGGTATAATACTAGGAAACTCATTTGTAAAAACATCAAGATACTCATTTACTATTGTAATATCATTAATATGAAAAAATTATTTTGTTTTCACCAATATGTTAAAGGTAACATTAATTTCCATCATTCACTTGTTTCTCATCTTCCAGATATGATATCAATGATAAGGTTTCTTACTTTTACACAAACATAAAGTCTTTTTGAAATTAATGCTCTTTATCTCTACAATCAATATTTTAATGCAAAACAGAAATCCAATCCATTCTCAAAATCACATCAAAATATACTTGAGGAAAAACAACATGGTTTTCAGGTAAATTCATTCCATATATAAGTATAGAAAGATTCATATAATTTCTTTTTGCCTCAAAATTTCCCTGAGGTGTTTTTACAAAAATTTCAAGATTCATATCTCGAGATGTAATTCCCAATTAACTGGAAAATATCTCATAAATGAAATAATGTGTAGACCCTAAATCAAACATCACATTGGCATAATCTGAATAAAAAAATAGTTTACCTGATACTACTTCATTTTATGGCCCCACATCAACCATAATAGTATAAAAATATTTATCCACACCCTTCTTATTTTGATCTGTCTGGTTTCCACCCAGGGTAATCAACTTTGGACACACAATGTCATAATTTTGAAACTCAATGCACCTAAAAAAATCATATAGTTAGGTTTTCATTTCATGCTTGATCGTATTCCTTACAATTATGAGAAATATGATCAGTCTTACCACATTAGAAGCATAATCCAAATTTTGAGAGAAATTCTCCAGGATTTTATTAACCACACCTCTCAAAAGATGGAAATTTAATTTTTTTGCCTCCATACTTCTTGGATAAATACTATTCTTTTACTACCAGCTGCACCTCTTCTTTTCCTCTCTCTCCCAGAACACATGATCCTTAGAAAACTCTATTTCTACATTTGCATCACATCTGAAAAGTTTCTCACAGATTTTGAAATCAAGAGAGGCTAATTCCTTTCAATATTGAAAATTTAATCCTATGTAAAACCAGTTTATCTTACTATCAATATCATGGATGAAATTGGAAGCATACCTTTCCAGGAGAGTGAAATTTTCAACACAAGTAGCCACTATGTCATCCTCCTACCTCAATTCCAAGAGTTGTTTATTCATCCTAATTCAAACCGCCATAGGAAAATATTTCTCAAGATACATTCCTTTGAATTTTTCCCAACAAACAACATCAATCATCATAATATCCCTGATAATTTTAACCATCGACCACCACCGATCTGATTCTACTTAAAAATGTTAAATAGAAAGACTAACATTTTGATTCTCTATAAAACCCATAACATCAAAAATATTTTCCAATGATTGGATCCAACCTTCTCCTTCAACAGGGCCAAATGATCCTCTAAATGAACGGGGATGTTGCCTCATGAAATTATTCACTATCAAAAATTTCCTCTGGGGTTTATCTAGTTGATCTCATGCATGTGTGCCACCACCATTTATATCCTGGGTCAACTTCACCATTACTACTCAAACTGTTTAGTTCTGATTCCAACCATCTCAGGATGTTGATTTGAAAGGTTATTCTTCTCTGTATGCCTTCCCAACACTGCTGCCCTATTTCCTCTGTGGAAATCTATTCTGAACAATCATATCCTAGATGAAGAAACATTGTAATCTTAATATTCTATATTATTTAAATTTGACCATAATTTAAAACTTGTTTATAGATATTCTATTAACAAAATGCTAACTCCTAAAGTTATATAAACCAACCTATGATACAAAATAAGGCCCCATCCTAAAAAATTACCTAATCTTGAATTAAGATAATAATTCACATTGAAAATATCTTCAGGTTTAGATATTTATATAATTATTTTATAACTTATACATATCGTCTTGAATATTACAGTAGTAACTTCTGCTCAGTATCCATTTTTTATTAAAATAAAAACTATTAAAAAAAGAAATATGTTTTCCTCCATGTTTTAAACAGCATGGATTTTCCTTAATAACATCCTTGAACTTATTCCACTTTATGTCCACTGAAAAAAATTTCAAAAACATGTGATGATCACAAAAAGCTCAGTAAGGGATATAAAATGAAGGAAAATTGTTAGTTTTCAAAACAACATGTAAACCACGAATACATTATCATAAGGTAATAATTTTTACATTAATATAGTAGAAAAAATAATTCACTGAATATAATATCACTTCATACCACTCTTTTGTGACCCAAATATTAACATAAAACCCATATAAAGCAACTTATATCATATAAAGGTAAACATTGGACATATTCATTCTTAAATTGAATCACCATACGGTTGGCTTCCACAAATCATTCTTAAAAATGGAATATCCTTACGGATGACTTCCACGTCAAATTAATTAGAGGTTATAATGTAACCAAAAATCCTTGGTTTATCAAAGAACCACCTGTCATTTGGTTTATCACGTAACCACCCATCAAATTTCCAAGAACCATTGTATAATCATAAAATATAAAATATTAAAAATATCAACATTTCACTAATAACATATCATTTGAAATCACATGAAATCATTAGAAGATATTGAAATAATAAATCCTTTTCAAAAACCATTTTAAATACCAAAATATGTAAAAATAATATATTGTACTTAATTTCCATTTAAAAACATCACATCTCATTAAGGAAGCCAAATATCAAATAATGATTGTGGCAGCGGAAAGGTCGTTGTCACCACATACATTAAAAAGAAACATTCACTTTGTCATTCAGTAAAATGCTACGTAGAAAAAGATTCCCTTTGAATGAAATTAAAAGTAAAAAGGGTTTATACACCGTATAAAATCAAGTTGTGTTTAAATCAAAATATTCCTCAATGAAAGGAGATTGAGACAAAGTCTCTTACCTCATGTCCGACTTGACTCGTTCGTTATTTAATTTCAGAAATAATAAACTTAAGTTAATTTTTACTTCCTTTATTAAATTTTTCATGTTTATTATTACTTTTATATCACTTATTACCTTTCTAGTAATTTTATTTAATTATTTGAGTTTATATCCATCATTTTTTCGATGTTCAGAACTTGAGTAAAAAATCAACTTGTTATAATTTTAAATTTTCCATGTTGTCAAAATTCCATTATCTACAGAATGATATTCATTATTTAGATATCATATATATCATACATATCTATTATATATGTATTTATAATGGTTGATATTATTTGGATATAAGAAATGAAATGCACCATTCATGGAGACAGTAAGTCGTACGTAAGCATGAAAGCTACTTTCATTTATTTTTCATATTTAATGGAATAAAAAAAATGATACATAGGTATATTATAATTGAAATATAATATCAATGTTATATATGTTACATTTATTCATTAATTAAATCCTTCTTATGTTCAATTTATAGCATGAATGAGTCATATCACTTTCAGTGGGTGGTAGTCCACTTTCCTCAAATGAAATTATCGTATTTATACCACATGAAAAGCACAAACATATATTCTAAATGATAATTAAATAATAATAGAGATAAAATATATATCTTAAATATCATATTTAATTATAGTTCTTTAATAATTTCCACCATGATAGGTGGTAGAAGAATATTTATTAATCATTGTTTCGTGTGGCGGTAGTTCATTGTCCACAAAAAAGTATGTTCTATACCAATTAGACGGCGGTGTGTGTAAGTGTATTTTGAATACTTATAAATAAACATTGAATATTGATTATACTGGTTTTTTTCTATAAATAAAGAATAATAAGATCATATGGAGAGGGGAAGGAAAAATAATGTAAAGGAACTTGAGAGAAGATGTTACCTCAAATCGGGTAACTTCTTTTGAATTGATCCAGTGGGCAATCTTGAATTGCCTTCTACCAAGGGGAAGGATTATAAGATGAATAGAGTAATGTTGGGAGATTGTTTTGGTAGATGTGGGACTATCTAAGGGGGATTGAGAGGTGTGAGTATGAGTTAGAGGTGGTGTCCTTTTATAAGAGGGAGGAAGGGCATTTATGGAATAACATTAATTAGTATTTTATTATAAATTATATTTTGAGTATAAACGAGTCCAAAATTCATCTAGTTATAAGATAAGATGAATATATGTCGAAATAAAACCATCCAATAATAATTTGTTTGGTTTTGAATATTTTTTAATCTTTATGTATTTTATTTAACCCTTTTTTACTCTAACTGTTTTATCAAGCATTTAACACATTGAGAATAAAAATAGTTACCAAAACATGAAAAATATCCAATTTAGGAGTCACTAAAATTTTATAATTATGATAAAAATTTTTCTGAATCACATATTTTTGGGAATTCTATAATATTTAATAAAATATTTTTAATTTTAAAATATGAATTATGTCTATTTCGACACTATTCATACCATGCCTTTTCTAAACATCCATAAAACCTTGGTTGATTCTAAAAAACATCATTAACACAAATATAACAAGTAAATATTATCCAAAAAATTCATGGATGACATAAAAATAACAAAAATACATTTATTTTGACATTTATAATATCATTTATTCGAATCCTTTATTAATGAAGAAA
Organism: Viscum album; assembly: GCA_963277665.1. NCBI lineage: Eukaryota > Viridiplantae > Streptophyta > Magnoliopsida > Santalales > Viscaceae > Viscum > Viscum album. Next base: position 2,141,944,535 of record OY728122.1, on the reverse strand, counting down.
TCACTACATCACCATTGTGTCATAATTATATTTAATTATTTGACCTCTGAAAATTATAAATAGAATACCATGATTTAGGAAAATCATATGATCGTTTTAATGACAATTTATATATGAAACTATAATTTATATTACCCCATATATAATTCTTTTTATCAAAAGATACATGTTTAGGTAATATTTTCCTTAACATCAAATGAAAAGTAATTAAATGTCATTTTAACACACAAGTGGATTCATGGGGTCATAAAATCGACCCAAGGATTCATAGTGTCAAATATATCTCATCCAATAGGATTTGGACACTTGTTAGCGTAATTTAATATTATTATAAAATTCTTTTTTACCCTTATTTACCAAATTTACCCTTTAAACATTGTAAATAAAATATATTACTCAAGATACTGTTCATAAGGTCTAAAAATAAAAGTTACCTATTTACACAATTTTGAACTCTTGATTCCAAATATGGAATCCAGTTTTCAAAATTCAAAAGAAAGAAGTTTGAAAAATTAATTTAAATATAATTCCAGCTGTCAAAACAAAAAAACGTGTTTTTAAGAAATAATAAATACCGAAAGATTGACATGTGTTTATGTCTAATTTAAAATTGAAATTACTTCTATTGAAAAAAATTTAATTAAATGGTAAATACAAAATCTAATTATACTTAAAAAAAAGATAATTTACCAATATAATTAAACTAGATGAAAATACTGTTTTGACTTAAAATGACGTATTTTTCAATTTTTATTAAAAAATGAACTTTTTCAGAAACATACTAAATATTTACCCAAAGTAAAATTTTATGTCCCACTTCTAATGAAGAATTTTATTTTGTCAAATGGAAAATATAAAAGTGAAAAAACTATATTTAAAAAGGGTTCTCTATCAAAAGATGGTAAACGACCTTTAAAAAATATTAGAGTATTTCGTGCTTAAAATCAAAATGATTTTTATTTTAAGACTGTAAAATTTACTGGATAAATGTAAAAACATTTAACAAACTTTTTTAATCTTAATATGGCCAATTTTGTTCGTTACTTCAAATATAATGGCTAGGCATTAACTAAAATTTGAAATAATAATATTATGTTATTATTTTCTAGTATAAAGTAGCCTTGAGTGCAACATGAGATTTCAAAGAAACCCATTATTGCATGTCCGGTACATAATAGAACATATAATCTCGTTTAAATTAAAATTAATATCTTATTCATAAGTATTAAAATGAATCAAAAGTATTATTCTATAAATACCTTGGTCGTTACATTCAAATAACTTCAATGTAATTTATTTTAAGTATAATATGAGGATGGGTCGAAATTCCATCATCTAACTATTTTTAGACTGGTTTAGTTCATGAAATTAATGTTTTGTTTTGGGGTTAACCCTTAGTTAATCAATTTAACTCTTACCGTGTCTTCTTGTATTTTTATATTATAGGGAGAATTAAGTCACTATAAAATGACAATAGAACCTCAAGTGGATCATTAATGAAATTGGTAACATTATACAAGTTATTTGGTCTAATATTAGAATTTTTCGGATTTTTATATCATTTAATAAAATAATATTTATTTAAAAAACTCATTTATGTCAATTTTGACTCGATTTAGTAATTGATTTTTGTTAAAGTCATTAACACTTTATTCCTTCAAAAAAAGTAATCAACTAATCCTTCATGTGTGAATTTCGTCCATAAAACTCATGTATGACATCAAAAATTTCAAATTACTTTTATTATACTATTTATAAATTCATTTATTTGAATCATTCATCAATATGGTAATCACTACATCATAATTGTGTCATTAATAAATATATTTATCTAATTTATAAAAAATATAAATAAAATAAAATGATGTATGAAATGTTTTTATATTTCAAATGAATATTTATAGTCAAAGAGATCATTCATATTACCCTATATGAAAATTGTTTTAGTAAAAGAAACATTTTTATGTTATATTTATCTTTACGTTACATTAATTCTTATAACCTGTCATTATAACACCAAAGTTATCACATGGGGTCCTAAAATAGACCTAAGGATGACGATGGTCGGTATTATCTCATAAAATAGTATTAATAAATTTTTTGGGTAGTTTAATATTATTATGATATTATTTTTTACCCTTATTTTCTAGATTTTCCCTTTAACCATGGTAAATAAAAATAATTATTGAAATTACCATTCATAATTTCCAATAATAAAAGGTAAATATGTACACAATTTTGAAATTCTAATTCCAAATATGGAATCTATTTTTCCAAAATCAATAAAATGATGTTGTAGTAATTAATTTAAAATTAATTTCCTTTGTCAAAACCAGATAGCGGATTTTTACTAAGTAAAACTTATAAAAAGTTTGACTTCGTTTTATATCCAATTTAAATGTGAAATTATGTCAAATGAACTACATCATATTAAATTATTAAAATATAATCTAATTATACTATATGATAACTCAAAGTTATAATTTAACATTATAAATTATTTCAATTAAAATAGTTGTTTTCAATTAAAATTTTGTATTTTTCAATATTAATCAAAATATGAAAGTTATCAGAAAAGTACCAAATTTTTTTCCAAAATAAGTATTTATGTCCCAATTATAAAAAAGATTTTAATTTATTAAAATTGAAAATATAAATGTTTCAAATATTTTATTTAATAATGGTTCTCCATTAAAAGGCTAAAAACTGTATTTTTTTTGAAAAATTATTATTTTATCTGAAAATTGAATTTTTCCTTATATGTTTTCTATGAAAAACAATATATGAATGCTAAAATTATATGGGATATATAAAATTCAAATTTAGGTGAATAATTTTAATAACCACTATTTTAAACAGCTAGTTTGACAGGTCGATGTGTTCCTGAAGTTGGTATTGCATAAATCACACACTATTTAATTAATTAAAAAGGAATCATACTATGGAAGACTTGTGTGTTACATTATTCCCTAATTCAATAGATTGCATCCTCACAATTTAAACTTGATATTAAAAACTAGGGGTTTGAAATTTTAAAATATTGTCGTTGAAATCCCACAATTGAAAAATGGATTAATGAGGCCTCTATTTTTAAGTAAAGAATTGTAAGTATGAAGGTTACTGGAAATAACACATTCTAGGGTTCCATATAGAAAAAAATGGATATGGAATAGAAAAATAACCATCATGTTCTAATGAAGACTAATAGAGAATATTATTAAGAGAAAGTTAAAAATCCGAAAGCCATAAATATACGATGACCTAAGGGACCATTTGATTCATCACAAAAGAAAGTACTAGTAAAACATTTTTGGTTTTCTAGATCAATTCCCTAAAGTTAAAGAACATGAGAATTAATTATTACATGTTTTTAATACAATATCAGAATTTTTCAGGCCTTGAAAAATTTCCACATCATCTCTTATTCATGTAAATGAAGTTGAATTTTTCATTTCTGAAGTGTTAGAGGATCATGCGATCCCTAAACAGAATGATCAGTCATTCAATCTGCCAAAAACATTAGCATGGGTTATCACATATGCATAAGTCCACCTATAGTGGGATAATTAATTAATGAAACAAAAATCAACTGTAGTGTAAATTATTCTATCCATAAATGGATGACAATACAATACTTCCAAAAACTAAAAATCTACATCTTTAAAAAGAGGTTAACCAAATAGGTTTAGCATTTATCTATCAGATCTCATAGGGAAGTTCATGGCTGTCATATTCCAAACACGTGAACACCTTCATCATGTATTCTCTTGAGGCTTGGTAACAACTTGAGTTATTTTATATCCTTATTGAAATCATGCATGTTTCCTTGTTCAAAAACATATTGAATTATTCCTTAGGTACAAAAAATTTTTACACTTCACCCATGATATCATAACCCACCTGTTGAAAAATCCATAATTAGTTCTCAAGAAATTAGCTTCATCCATTCTACTTATTCAAATCCAATATATCTTTATCCAAACATCATTATATTTACATAAGGAATATGTTATGGGTTATCTTTACCATAATAATATGTTACCCAAATATATTCTTACACTTAAATCATTTTTATTGTCCATTATAACTATTCAACATATTCTTAAAAATCCTTAGCAAAAAACACAAACTGAATACTCTTTATATAATTCACTATTCACAATTGTTGGATCCAAATACATAAATACTTTAATTATTTCAATTTAATGGTTGGCATCAAATATGATGTTCCTTGTTTTAGAGGTATATTCTTAGGTCTGGGTATTGAGTTGGGTAATTTTCATTATTTCCAAAGATGATACATTGAAATCCATAACAATTGGCCACTCTATGACCCTTTTTCCCAGAAAGATAACATCTTCCCCTCCATTTGAGGTATTCCTCAATGTTATATTTCCCTTCCTATTGACATGTAGGAATCCAAATCTTCATTCCTCTATGCTTCTTTAAATATGACCATTTATAAACTTACATCTTCCTCTAACACTATTTGTTAGGAGTGTCATCAATGATCACATTATCAATCACATAACGTGATAACTAATTCGTCATAATCACAATATATTTCTCCCCAATCATTGTCCAATGATGTTTCTCAAAATCACTAGATTTTCCAACAATCTCAATGTTAATCCAATTATTTATGGTTTCCTCAATTATCTAAGACTAGGAAGAACATGGTGAGAAACACATCTCATTGATGAAAACCACATAATCATGGGAATGTTCTTTCAATATATATCATATTAGGTTTAATAATTGGTTATCCCTGATCATTAGAAAAATTATAGGGGGTTCTTCAATAATTATCCTCAAATTATATCTTAGGGTTGTGATCCTTAATCTATGTTTTCTAAATCTATTTCCAAGTATGTTGCTAAACCACTTAAAATGCCAATTGTAATGCCTCAACTCTAGAAGTCTAGAGTCGGTGTATTATTTTAATTCATTAGAATGATACAAGTAATCATGTCCTAAAGGACCGATCAGTTTAGCAGTCTTGGTAAATAGATTACATGCAAGAACTTTACTTTAAAATTTCTAACATAATATAAAACATATATAATCCTTCATGAATTCCATTATTCCCCTAGATTAACCCTATATATCCATCATAAAACACTTCTTAGCATCAGGGGAAAATAAAACATAAGGAATGGGCAAGCTCAGATGCTCAGTGAGGATAAACAATATAGGAGAAGATATCATAAATAGTTATAAACGTTTAAGGAAAGGTAAAAAATTGAAACAAAATACCATTAAAACATTATCTTCAGTATATTATGGCATGAAATTACCATATAAACATGCACTTAGATATTATACTAGTCGAATAATCTCATGTAATATCAATAACTAATCTCTTAATGATGGAATGCATAATTCCAAACATCATAGCCACTATGTCAAGTCCTTGTGCCCAGGCCATTCACAAATATTTTATTAAGGCCATATGCCAAGACACTAGTTTGTCTCATGATATGTACCGATACATCAAGGGGCTATATAAGGCACCTCCCATCACTTAATTTGTCTAATGCATTACTCATATTAAATGGGTGAAACATAACATAAATTTTCATATTAAAACTAGCATACGAAATGTTAATACATTAACCCTAAGAAATTAATGGTATAAAAATATAACATCACTAGTCAAACATATCATAACTCATTAAACAAAATATGGAATATTGTATTGTAATAAATTATCCTCAATCAAGAATAACATCCATTAAATGATGTTGAAATAGTTGAAAATGATCAGTAAACTCATTGAGAGAAATATCCATTATTCATGAAATAATTTAAAAGTCACACAATTTATAAAGGAAGTCATCAAATAGAAATTTTTGAATCAAATTTTCTTATACCACTTTGAAACTTTTAAAAGGAATTAAAATTTTAAAATAATCATGTCCATATAAATAAATCCTTAAAATCATTTTGATAACATGGCATTAATTAAATAGACTTAGATAAATAAATCATTAAAACATTTAGAATGATGATCTAGTTAAATAAATCCTACCATAAAATAATATAAGATTAATTTTTAATTTTTTATGAAACATGGACATGGATGAAAAATATACCCCAATAAATACATACACAAACAATCTTAGATAATTATGAGATTGAGGAATTAACACTTACCTTAGGTTCGATACTCTCCATACGTGTCCGAAATTCCTGTATAATGTTTTTAAACATATTATTCACTTATATCAGAATGAAAATAATATTTATGATTTAATATATGATTTATTTATGACTTTATATTTCCTTTTTTTAACAATTCCATTTTAATGAAACGTTTTGGGTAATAATAGTTTTGGTTATCATACGTTTTTTCGACTTGTTATTCTTGATCAAATTAAATATATCATAATTTAATTACATACAGAATGTATAATATTATTTTTATATAATATATATTCATAATATAAATATATATAATAGATAAATACATGAAATGTAATACACAGTTCATGGAGACGGCAGGCTGTACATATGCATAAAGAGTGTTTCCGTTTTCTTGTTGCATTGAATGGAAGTAACTGAATGACATATATGTACATACATACATACATACATACATACATACATACATACATACATACATAAAATTATATATATATATATATATATATCATTATAGTAAAATTATTATGTCAAATATTTCATAATTATGAATAATATATATTTTTTTATAATCAATCCTGGATGGTGAACATGGAAGATGAGTCTCATCGCATCGTGGAGATGGTATGTCGTACGTACACATGAGTAATGATACCATTTTATAAATGGTAAAATGTCATGTAATTGTATGGAATATGAATTTTACAGAAAAAAATTTATCTTTATTAATTAACTCCATTAAATTCATCATTATACCTGTAGAAATAATGTGTTCTTGGAAAACAATTTACACTCTTGTGTGGAGACGGTAAGCCATACATATGCACACATTGTGATATTGTTTTTCATAGGATAGATAAAAGGAGGAATATGGTTGTCACATAATTATAATAACATCTCATAATTTGTAAGGCCCTGGATTTATTATTTTAGCATGGAAAAAATATAGAATTTGGAAGTAGAATAAGAAAAGAACATTAGAAGAGGTGATAAAACAATTACCTCTTTTCAGGTTTCTCTTTTTGATTTTCACAAAATGACTCCATATGATGGATTTATTCCCAAATTGTAGCCTATAGAATGATATGAGGTATGTTTTAGAGGAAATGGGAAGGGATTGGATGAGCCAAATGGCATTGGAGGTATTAATTTAAGATAAGGATAAGTGTCATTTTATAAGAGAGGTGACAGGCACTTTAGGAAAATCATGACATATTAATTTATTATAAACTGATTATCAGTTTATAAAAGGTAAAAAGTAATATATTTTGAGTTTAATATGATCATGCGTCTAAATATTATCATATAATTATTTTTGTACATGTATAGTTTCTGAAATTAACCTTATCTTTTGGAATTAACCCTTAGTTAAACAATTTAACTCTTACTGTGTCTTCTTGTATTTTTAAATTATAGGGTTAATTCAGTTACTATAAAATAACAATATAAACTCAAGTGGATCATTAATTAAAATTTTAAATTATCTAAGTCATTTGGAGAAATATTATATTTTTTTGTTTTTTATATCATTGAATAAAATAATATTTGTCTTAAAAACTCATTTATGTCAATTTTGATACTATTTATTAATTGATTTTCTTTAAAGAAATAAAAACTTTATTTCTTCAGAAAAAGGAAATAAATCATCAATACTGTATTAATTTCAGCCAAAAAATTCGTGAATTTCATCAAAAAGTTCAAATTTAATTTATTTTAATATTTACAAATTCATTTATTTGAATTATTCAATAATAAGGTAACCAATGCAACATCATTGTGTCATAAATAAATATATTAATCTAATGTCTAAAAATTATAAATAAAATACCATAATCTTTTAAATATTCTTATATTTCTAATAACTATTTATAGTCAAATATATGAGTCATATAACCCAATATAAAATTTTTTTTAGTAAAAGATACATGTTCAGGTAATATTAATCTTTATTTTAAATTAATTCTTATAACATGTCATTATCAAAACCATGTGGTCCTATTGGGTCCTAAAATCGTCCTATGTATTCCCATGGTTGTAATTATCTCATAAAATAGGATTAGGACATGTTTTAGGGTAGTTTAGTATTATTATAATATTATTTGTCACCCTTATTTACCAGATTACCCTTTAACCATGGTAAATTAAAATAATTAATGATGTTACTATTCATAATGTCAAAAAATAAAAGGTAACTATAAAAAAAATTTGGACCTTATGATTCAAAATATGGAATATATTTTTCCAAATTCAAAACATATATGTTTTAGTAATTAATTTAAAATTATTTCCCATTGTCAAAACCAGAAATCAGGTTTTTATGAGGTAAAAACTATCAAAAGATTGACATGTGTTTATGTCCAATTTAAATTTAAAATTACATGCAATGAACTAAATTATATTAAATGAAAAAATATAATATAATTATAATTTAAAAAATCTCATATATATATGTTAAATCTATAAATTATTTCAATTAAAAATGATTTTTCAATTAAATTTTAGTATTCTTCACTATTAATCAAAATTTTAATTTAATCATAAATGTACCAAAAATTTATAAAAACGGAATTTTTACATTCTTCTTGCAAATAAAAATTTAATTTTGTCAAATTTAATATATAAAAGTGTGAAATATTGAATTTAAAAATTTTTCTCCTTTAAATGGTGGAATAACTTCATTTTTTGAAAAATAATTATTTTATCTGAAAAATTTATTTTTTCATTATTTTATGTCTAAGAAAAAAAATATGAAAGTTAAAATTATATGAGATATAAAAAATTAAAAATTCCATTAATACTATTGATAACCTCTTTTTAAATGGCTAGTTTGATAGGTCATTGTGCGCCAAAACTTGGTGTTGCATACGTCACATGAAATTGAATTATTCAAAAAAGAAGCATATTGTTGAATCTTGGGCTATTACATTACCCCCTCATTCATTAAATTTCATCCTCTCAATTTAAACGTGGGATTGAAAAATAGGGGTTTGACATTTCAAAATATCTATGTCAAAATCCCATATCAAAAAATGGAGTAATGAGGAACATATTTTAAAATAAATATAGGTATGTATGAAGGTTACTGAAAATAACACTTACTAGGGTTCCATATAAGAAAAAAAGTATATGGAAGAGAAAAATAACCATCAAGTGATGAGGGAGAGTGATAAATAATATTATTAGGATAAGGATAACAATCTAATAGTCATAAATCTACGAGATCCAAGGGACCATTTGATTCATCAAAAAACAAAGTACTAGGAAAACCTATTGGGGTTTCAAGATATATTACCTAAAGTTGAAAAGCATGAGAATAAATTATTACAATATTTTAATAAAATATTAGAATTGTTCATGCCTTAAAAAATACCCGCTTTAACTCTTATACAAATAATTGAAGTTGAATTTGTCATTTCTGATGTGTGTGAAGATCACGTGATCCCTAAATATAATGATAGGTCATTCCATATGTCAAAAGAAAGTTAGAATGAGTTAGAACATATGCATAAGTCCTCCTAGAGTGAGATAATACATTAATCAAACAAACATTAACTGATGTATAAATTATACTATCCCTAAATAGATGAAATTACAATCCATCCAAAAACTAAAAATCTATTACTTTAAAAGTGGTGAACAGAATTGCCTTAGCATTTATCTCCCATATCTCATAGGGAAGTTGTTGGCTGTGACATTCCCAACATGTGAACACCTTCATCACGTATTCTCTTGAGTCATGGAAATAACCTGAGTTATCAGATATCCTTATTGAAAACATACATTCTACATGTTCTAAAACAATGTGAATTACTCCTTGATACCCAAAAAGAATTACACATCATCCATGATATCATAACCCTCATTACGAAAAATCCTTAATTAGTTCTCAAGAGACTAGCATCATCCAATTTACTTATTCGAATCCAACATATCTTTATCCAAACATCATTATGTTAACATAATGAATATATTAAGGGTTATCTTTACCTTAATAATATGTTCTCAAAATATAATCTTACCCTTAAATGAATTTTCTTTTGAATTATAACTATTCAAAATATTCTAGAAAATAATTACTAGAAAACATAAATTAATACTCCTTATATAATTAACTATTCATATTTCATGGTTCCCAATACATAGATACTTCTATCCTTCCAATTTAATGGTTGGCATGGAATATGAACTACTTTGGTTTATAGGTAGATTCTTATGTAAAGAAATTGATTTGGGTAATTCCCATGATTTAAATAGATTATACATTGAACTCCATAACAATTGGTCACACTATAAACATTTTCCCCATAGAGATAACATCGTCCCCTCTATTTGAGGTATTCCTCAAGGTTCTTCTTCCCTTCCTCTTAACATGTAGGAAGTTTATTCTTATTTCCTCGATGATTCTTACAATTTTAGAATTTATAAATTATCATCTTCCTCTAATGCAATGCGTTAAGATTGTTATCAAAGATAACATTATCAATCATATATCGTGATAATAGATTTGGCATAATCACAATATCTTTCTATCTAGTAATTATCTATTTTTTTCTCAAAATAACTAGATTTTCCAATTAACTAAATGTTAATAAAATTACTTATGTTTTCCTAAAATAATTGAGACCAGAAATCATAGGGTGTGAATAAAATCTCATTGAATAACTTTACATAATCATGGGATGGTACTTTCAATGTATAACATATTAGGTTTTATCCTAGGTTATCCACGATTATTACCAAAATTCATGGGGGTTCTTCTATACTAATCCTCAAGTCTATATTAGGGTTATGATCCCAAATATATGTTTTCTAAATATATTTCCAAGGTTGTTTCTAATTTTCCTCTGATACCAACAATAATTCCCCAACCCCAGAAGCCCATAGTCAGAGCATTATTTTAATACATTGGAATGATAAAAGGAATCCTCTCCCAAAGGACCGATCAGTTTGGCAGTATTGGAAAATAGATTACACACATGAACTTAACATTAAAATTAATAAAAGAAAACACCGCACAAATGATCCTTAGAGAATGTAATTATTCCCATAGATTAATCCTACATATCAATCATAAAACAATTCTTGGAATCCTGGGAAAATAAAATATATGAAATGGGTGAGATTAGATGCTCAGTAATGATAAACAAAATAGAGGAAGCTGTCATAAATATTCATAAACATTTAATTCAAGGTAAAATATGGAAAAAAATTATTTTAAAACCTTATCATCAGTATAACATGACAATAAATTACCATATAATCATTCACATAGACATTCTACTAGTTGAATAAACACATGTAAAATCAAGAACTAATCCCATAATGATAGAATGCATAATGTTGGACATCATAACCACTACTTCAAGGCCTTGTTCCAAGACCATTCAAAAACATTCTATCAAGGCCTTGTGTTTAGACACTAGTTTTTCTCATGAGACCTACCGATTTATCAAGGTGATATAGATGTCCTCTCACGTAACTTACTATGTCCAATTCATTTCTCATATTAAAAGGATGAAACACAACATAAAAATTCAAATTAAATCTATCATACAAAATATTAATACATTAAACGTAAACAATGAATGGTATAAAAATATAACATCCAAAATCAAACATATCATAACTCATTCAATACAATATGTAATATTGTATTATAATAAATCAACCTCAATCAAGAATAATATCCAAAAAAGGATGTGGACGTAGTTGAAAATGATCACCAAAACGCTTTGAAAGAAATATAAATCTTTCATGAAATCATTTAAAAGTCACACAATTTAGAAATTAATTCATTTAAAATATATTTTCGATTCAAATTATCCCATACCACTTTGAAAAATTTGAATGGAATTAACATTTTAAAACAATCATGTCCATATAAATAAATCCTTAAAATAATTTTCAAAAAATGGAAATTAATTAAATAGACATAGAAAAATAAATCATTAAAAATCAATGAATAATTTCAAGAGTATCTTTATTTTGAATAAATTTTTATGAAACATGGAAATTTCTGATAAATATGTCCCAATAAGTACTTAAACCAAAACAATCTTGAATAATAATGAGATTGAGGAATTAAGCCTTACCTTTGGTCTGATACTATTCATACATGTCTGAAACTCCTGTATAATGTATTTAAACATATTATTAACTTATATCAGAATCATAATAATATTTATGATATCATATGTGATTCTTTTATGACTATTTATTACCCATTTATTAAAAATTTCACGTTAATGCAATGTTTTGGGTAATAATCTCTTTGTTTATCATACATGTTTTGACTTGTTATTCATGATCATATAACTTAGATCATGATTTCATTACATATAGAATTTATTATATGATTTTTATATCATATTAATTCATAATATAAATATTTATATAATATATAGATATATGAAATGGAATACACCGTTAATGGAGACGGTAGGCCGTACGTACGCATGAATGTTGTTTCTGTTTTCGTATCGTATTGAATGAAAGTAAGTGAATGAAATATATGTACAAACACACACACATATATATAATTAAATTATACTTATTATGTCATATATTTCATAATTATTAATAATATATATTTTTAATGATCATTCTTGGAAGGTGAACATGGAAGATGAGTCTCATCGCCTCATAGAGACGGTAAGACGTACGTACACACGAGTGACGTTATCATTTCCATAACTATAAAATGGTATGGAATTGGATGGAATATGAATTTTACAGGAAAAAAATAATGTTATATTTATTATTTACATCAATTATATTCATAGTTATACCAAGAGAAATAAAGTGTACATGAAAAACAATTTACACCACAGCGCGGAGACGGTACGCCGTACGCACATACACATGATGATATAGGATGGGTAAAAAGAGGAATATGGTTGTAACATGAATATTATAAAATCTCATATCATTTAAGGTTCTGGAGTTATTATTTTATAATGGAAACAATAGAGGAGGAAGTAGAAGAAGAAAAGAACTTTGAAAGAGGTGATAAAACACTTACCTTTTTTTAGGTGTCTCTATTTGAGTTGAACAAAAGGACTCCATAGCATGGCAGTATTCCCAATGTGTAGTGTATATAATGATATTAGGGATTTTGGGAGTGAAAATGAGATATTTTTGACCGAGATAACGGTCTTTGGAGGTGTTAATTAAAGAGAAGGAGAAGATCCATTTTATAAGAAAGGTGAGGGGAACTTTAGGAAAAGATTGAAATATTAATTTATTATATATTTATTTTCAGTTTATAATAGATCCAAAGTAATTTATTTCTAGGATAAGTTGATAATGAGTCTAAATAATACCATAAAATTATTTTTAGACAATTTTATTTAATGAAATTCAGCTTATCTTTTTGGATTAACCCTTAGTTAAACAGTTTAACTCTTACCGTGTCTTCTTGTATTTTTATATTATTGGGTTAATTAATGACTATAAAATGTCAATAGAACCTCAAGTGGATAAATAATGAAATTTTTAACATTATATAAGTTAGTTGGACACGTATTAGATTTTTATTATTTTCATATGATTTAGTAAAATAATATGTTATCAAAAATGTATTTTTGGAAATTTTGACAGTATTTAGTAAATGGTTTTTGTTAAAGTAATAAAACACTTGATTAATTTTGACCAAAGAAATTAAACCATACATAATGTGTCATTTTCATCATGAAAATTATTGTGTGGCATAAAAAATTTATAATTATAATTATATTAATATTTATAAATTCAATTATTTGAATCATTCATTTATAAGGTAACCACAACATCATCATTATGTCATAAATAAATATATTTTTATAGTCTAAAAATTAACAATAAAATACCATAATGGAGGAAATATTTTCATATTTATCATTAATATTTATATTCAATGATATCATTCATTTAAACCTCAATGAAAATTGGTTTAGTAAAAGATACATGTTTACATTATATTTATCCTTACATTAAATTAATTATTATACCATGCCATTATCACACCCAAGTTGTACCATGGGTTCCTAAAAACATCATATCGAAGCCCATGGTAGGAAATTCTTCAACTGGTAGGATTAGGAATTTTTTTATCACTGTTTAATATTATTATCATATTATTTTTTACCATTATTTACAAGATTTACCCTCTAACCATGGAAAATAAAAATAATTAATAATGTTACTATTCATAATGTCTATAAATAAAAGATACCTATATAAAACATTTGGATATTATGATTAAAAATATGGAATCTATTTTTCAAAATTCAAAATAAAAATGTTGCTTTAATTAATTTAAAATTAATTCCCGTTGTCAAAAACAGAAAGTGGGTTTTTAAGAATTAAAAGCTATCAAAATATTGACATGTGTTTATGTCTAAAATTAATGATAAATTACATAAGATTACCAAAATTATATTACATTATAAAATTATAATCTAATTATTATTTTAAACCATTCAAATGTATAATTTAATACAATAAATTATTTTGGTTAAAAAATTTGTTTTCAATTAAAATTTATTATTTTTTACTATTCATCAAAATATGAATCCTATCAGAAAAGTACCAAAATTTCTCCCAACTAAATTTTTATGTCCCTGTTATAAGTAATTACTAGTACACACCCATGAATATGCATGACATTTTTAATTAATGGATTTTATTTGAAAAGAGAATTCTATTTGTAAAAGGTACAAACCAATGTTAATTAAATGGAATAAAAAATGAGAACATGCATCATAAATTTTATCAGAAAAAGAATAAAAAGAAATGAAATGGAAGAAAATAATGTAAAATGATTCAAAATTATCGTGATGTATCATAAATTATACATTGAAATGAATGAAATTTTATTTTCATACCAAGGACACATAAGAACATGTCTATAGAGAATGATTTCATTGCAATAATATGAGTGAAAATTTTAATAGTAGGTTTTATTTTTAGAGTATGTGCTATGAACATAGTAATGAAACAGTGTGAGAGACATCCCAATTATTAATATCCTAATAGAAATACACATGCATCATGACTGCAATGGTCACTTGTGGATGTTGATTGACTGGAATGTAGTTTCTTGCCGCACTTCAATATAGACCATGAAAAATAAATATTAAAACTTGGTCTCTACATAAATATGAGTGCGTTGATATTTTCTCCAATACATTAAACTATTGAATCAATAACATTTTAATTAATACCTTTGATAATTTCATATATCCACTATGAAAATAGCATGTAGGTCTCACAAAGCAATGAAGAAACAATAAAAGAAATTGTTTAATTTAATTGACTCATCCATACATCACATAGTAAATTCCAATAATGTTATGTTACAGCCCCTAATAAAAATTCCATAGAACACTAAGCTGATTTAGCCTCTTCCTCACCTCTCCATCGAAGCTGCTAGGGGTGTCGCTTCTTCACTATAGGTTCCCCGCCACCCCCAACCTGAGTTTTTTCTGTTAAATTAGCAGTGGTTCATAATCCTTTCACTGTTGTGATTTGTTTAAGATATGGAATAACAGAGAAATAACGATTTGTGTGAAAAAATGGGTGAGAAGATTGAAATCATATGTATATTGAAGAAAACTTAATATACATACCTCAAAAACTGACAGCTTCTTTTTTTTACTGTGAAAATTCACCAAGTGTTGTTTCATATATCTTGTGATATGTTTCCCAACTATCATTTTGTGATGTTAATTTACATAAAAATTAAAGAGGACTAAAAGATCTTCAACTTCTTGCAAGGGAGACAATGTTTATTATTAGTAAAATAGAAGAAATATACGAGTTGTTTTAGAATATTAGTTTTGCAGTGATTGATGACGGAGAGATAAATAAAGAAGAGTTTCAACTAGAACTATTTAATTTGAACAAAAAGAAAAGCCTATTTTTTGATCGAAATGGTTTCATTGAGGCAGGCGATAGAATTAATGGTTGTTTCTACACTTTCTGAATTTGGTATAAATATTTCTGATGATGTTATAGAAATCCTCATCGATAAGAAATTTTAGGAAGCTAATACAAAACATGATGAAAGAGTGATAATGAATGAAGAATACCTTCCTTATAAAGGATCCTAATCTATTATATTTTTTAGTAATTTCATTCATTTGTATAACACATTACAACAAAATCATTTATTTTTATGTGGATCATAAAGTAATTGACTGTAAATGTAAAGTGTAAATCTTTGATGATATGAAAAATATCTATGACATAATTAATTTTACAAGAACATAAATAAGAATTTGACATTTAAAACTTTAAATGATTCTATATACTTTAAGAAATATTAATAGATATAATGAAAATGAATACCTTTATGATATAATAATGATTTTTGGAATTTTATTTCTCTATAAAAATATTTATCTTCACGATACAAGTATCACCCTTTAGATCTGTCACCGCACAAACAAATGATTTTCCAGATTAATAATGGATGGAAATGTAATAACTAATTTTGAATGCTTTTTTCCTTATGATTATATGTAATAAATTGAGAATTTTTATTGATAAAAAATAGATGTAGAGTCTGAAAACATGATAGATCATTAAAAGTATAATTTTATAGTTCTTGTTACCATGTTTAAAAAAAATATAGTAGTAATTTAATATATACATTTGTATATAGGTGTACTGTATACAATGCAGTATATTATTGAAGTTTATGGAACTTTAATTATTTTGAACATTTGTATACATGAGTGTAGTTAATTTTTAGACATTGTATGGAACCATACAATGTTCAAGTATGTTTAAACAATGTGAATTATTGAATATTATGTATACTGGATTGTAATCTCACCAGTTTTGCTATCAAATATTTCTGCTACATTCTACCTACAGGTCCACGTTTCCCTTGGAAGCATGATACATGCAAATCTTCATCCAACCTACTCAGGGAGGTTTCCAAGAATAAAATATGAATCCATTATAATTCATAAACATTGATATATAAGTTCATACTGATAATATATAGTGTAAAAACAGTGCATATATTATTTGAGAAGAAATATTTCATAATGGATAAGGGCTTACCAGATCAACTTCCTTATTGTGGTTTCCTACTTCCATCCATCCCTGTATTTGAGAATAGATTTAGTTGACATAGATACATGACGAAAATTATATTTATCAGTAAACCAAATCAACCATTTACTCAACATTTTCACACGTAATATGATATTAATCCTTTTTTGAACATGTAACATACCATTACCTCAAAAAAGGAAATAATGATGAAGATAAGAGGGTTGTTACCTTATGATTCAATGCTACAGACCCATCCGTGAAGACAAATTAATATACTAATAGTAACTAAGTATGTTTCCATATTTTTTTCTAATAAACTAAAAGAATAATATGTTGGAATATGTAAGCAATAAACACATTTGAAACAAATAAGAGAAGGCAACCATCGAAGTAATGTAATAAATTATACAAGACATTAATCCAAGAAGAGAAAATAATATGTAAGCATGTATGTTTTATGGAATCATAAAGCATATGGTTTTCCGAATAAAATAGTGAAGAATTTGTTTATAACTATATACATATAGATTCAATGAAGAGGGGGGATAGAATAATCCACATCATAGGCAATTAGGGTTTTGGAAAATCAAGTAAACAAACAAATGAACTGACTGAGAAACTAATGCAAGGGAAAGAGGAAAAGTGTTTGTGATTTGGCTTGGTCCGATGACAACCTGGATACTGGCCTCAACCAAGTGGATAGGGTCTTACCCATTCACATTCCTCATCTTGGTTTCTTACTTACATATGTTCTTGTATTTGAGAAAAATATTTAGTTGACACAGAAACATGCAGAAATATATATTAATCAACAAATCAAATAAACCAAATACTTAACATTTTCACACATAATAATAAATGAAGCCTCCATAAAAGAGGTAACTTACCATTACCTACAAAAAGGAAATTTTCTTGATCATGGGGGGTGAGGTGTTACCTTATGATTCAATGCTACATACCCCTCCTTCTAGATAAATTAATATTAGAAAATTAACTGATAATAATCCCATCTTATGTTATAATAAAATAAAAGAATAATATATTGGAATATGTAAGTATTAAAATCATTGGAAACAAATAAGACAAGGAAAACTCAGAAGTAATTGAATAAATGTAATAGGGCATTAATCTAAGAAGAAAAAGTAATTTGAAAAAATGTCTGTTTTATGGAATCATCAAGCATATTTCTTATAGAATAAAATATAGTGCATCATTTGGTTATAGCTAAATGTATAGAAGTTCAATGAAGATCGTGTGGGGAATAGAATCATCCAAAAAATGTAAGAGTTCCATCATGGGAAATTAGGTTTCATTTAAATAAATGAAACATGTCAAATAAAAAATTCCAAATCTTGACAACGAGGAATCATTACATAAATGGAGAAAAAGTCCACGTTATAGTGGACCCAATTTCATTCCAACTAATGCACACACCAACAAACATACTGTGTAACTGATGAAGGGGAAAGTAGTTTAAAGGAAATCCTACCTGAGATTGATCTAGTGACCACCTGGATATCGGCCTCAACCATCTCGATATGGGATTACTGGTTCACTTTCCTATTGTAGGTTTCTTAATGTAAAAAATATCCATGTATTTGAGAGAATCTATAGATGACACAGTTACATGTAGAAATACATATTTATCAATTAATAAAACCAACCATTTACTAAACATTTGCACACAGGTTTCATAAAAAAGAGAACCTGACACTATTTTTTCTAAAAATAAGTTATTGTTGCTTCAATTATTTATAACAACCTACACATGAGTAAAATTAATTAATTTTGAAGATTAAATTAAGATATCGTTATGAATAAAAATTATCAATCTAATTAATTTATATTAAAATATATAAAGTTTAATTAATATTGATTGAAAAGTCATGAAAACATGTAAATCAATCACAAATAATTAATGAATTCAATATTGTTTAAAGTTAATAATGCTTCATTACCTTAATAATATGCTCCACTATGATATCCCTGATCATAAACTTGTGCCTACAGTGCAACCCATCAGTGTACCTCCAATAAAAGTTATAAAGTAGGAGTATTCAATGAATTAAATAAGACACATACATGAATTAAATCATCCAAAACCTATTTTTTTAATCCTAATTAAATAATAAAATCACACCTCAACAACCAAGCGCACATGAACAACCTATATCTGAAACCATTCAAGTGAAAAATACCAGAGAATTTAAAATAAGTAATTTCATTATTCCAATATATGATAGCCATTGAAAATATTCTAGAGCATAGACCAATATTATAGCATCCTAATAAATATTTGTGGTTAATTTAGAACAATCCTAAAGAGGTGTGATACCAATCAACATCCCTTAAAAACCATTAATGAATAGTACAAATCTATCAATTGAAATTAAGAAGCACTAAACATTAAAATTGGAATAGACCTACAGTGAAGATTTTAATATTAATAGCACAACAAAACAATCTTCCAGAAAGAACATGATGGAGCCTCGAAGAAGATAATTCCAACGGTTTCAAAGAAAATATTAATGTGATGAGACATGGGGAAGACAACTGACAATCATTCATGGGAATCCTAGTTCACAAACATAGAAAAAATAGATGATAATTAAAAAAATATTATCATGTTGGTAATATCTTCAATGGAACATATCAGTGTACCTCCAATGAAAATTAGACGTTATGAATATGCAATAAATTAAATCACCTTGATGCCCTGGAAACCATCTAACTGAACCTTCGAAACCTACACCAACACATTTTTAATTAAATAATCCAACAGAATGAATTAAATTAGCGATAAATTGTATCTTTTGAACCTTAATTAAATCATCCAAGTGCATCTCAACAACCTGCATGTTGAACAATTAATGTGAACAAAGAGTCATGATTTTAAAATAAATAATTAAATTATTCTAGCTCATAAAAAATAGTGAAAATATTCCATCACATACAAATATTTAGCACCCTAAAAAAATATTCACCTGAAAATAACAAAGAATCTAGAGTATTGATTACCTAAAATATAGCACAAAGCAAATGTCAAATCACACAGAAATTCAGCAGTCATTGGATACTGGATAAAATCAGAGAGAATGAAAAACCCAAATATCATATATTGAATCAAAATGAGAGTGTTGGGTTGAAATATTTGGCTAACAGTAATAGGAATGTTACCTTTTAGGATGGATGAACCAACCTTAATAGGTAGATAAGCATACTTGCAATGGATTGGAGGATACTTCTTGACTTCATTGGAATCCTAGTTCTCAAATGAAAATGAGACGGTAGAAATTTGAAATGAATTAAATCACCTTAATGACCTAGAAACCATCTAAATTACCCTTCTTAACCAGTAATAATACACTTTGAATTAATTAAGCCAACTGCATGAATTAAATCAGCGAGAACTTATATATTTTGAACCCGAATTAAATCATCCAAGTGAAACTCCACAAACTGCATCTGAAACCATGAGAGTTCACAAAGATTCAAGATTTTAAAATAAAAAAATCAATTATTCCAGAATAGTACAAATAGTGAAAATATTCTATCAAATACCAATATTTATCACCCTAAAAACATATTCACCTGCAAATAAGGATGAAACCAGAGAATTGGGTACCTAAAAATATATCACAAAACACATGTAAAAAGGAAAACTAATTTAGAAATCATTGTATACTGGATTAAAGTAGAGTGAATCAAAAACCCAAATATGATAAATTGAATCAAAATCAGAGTGTTTTGTGTTGTAATATTTGGATTAAAGTAATAGGAATGTTACCATTTAGGAGAGATGACATAACGTTAATACATAGCTAAAATGACATTCAATAGATTAGAGGATACTTTTTGATGTTGTAGCCCTGTATCACCATCGGAAATTAGGTGAGTATTTTAGGGTTTCGAGATGTCAATGATGGAGTTGTAGTGGTTAGGGTTACCACAACCAGATTCCGAGTGACAACCACCACGACCGGGTCAGTGGAAATCTAAGATTGACTATAAATGGCAGAACAATGGTAGGAAATCACCATCAGTTGATGGGATTACATTCAAATAAAACTAATACCCATATGCATCGATGTACTGGTTAAATATTCATATCGAAGAGGGATGATGAATATAAAGATGTGGCTGTAGAGGGGAGTTGGGGAGGGAGGTGGTGTCAAGAGGGGAGTCGGTGATTGATGGAATCATGGAGGGAGAGGGAAATCGAGGCAGAGGCATGGTGGGAGAGGGGATTCGGGGAGGGAAGAAGAATATAATGTTCAGCGTGAACCCTAATATGACCGACGCTGAAGTAGATTCGTGATTGGGGATGGGTTAATACGGAGTTTTTAGTCAAAATGATGGGGTAATTCAGTGGTTAGAGACAAAGAGTGAGGGGTATTTCGGCTATGCGTCTAGAAAGTGGAGGGGATAATGGTAAATGGATATAGGAATTGGCTAATGTGGTTTGCTGTGGTGGTGACACATCAGTAGAATATTCTCGTGGTTTGATGTGGTGGTGACATAAGAAATATATAACATGGAGTGAAATGTAAATAAAAAATTCATGAATCAATCAAAACCAAAGGTAACCTGCACAACCGGGGTTTGTGATCTGAACTTCTCTTCCTCATCATCATCATCATCAATGTCCATTGAATCAATTAAAATAAAACTATATAGTTCAAAAACATGCAATATTGTGTACAACTTGGTTGAATAATCTCTTAACAGAAAATAACATCCATGAAAACATTTTTAATATTATGAATTTACACATATTTAGATCAAAAAATTTAAATATCTTATGAAAGGTCTCCTGTTAACAAATTTGGATTTTTTACAGCTCTTCTCTTAAAGAACAACTGGATTCTCTTGTCACAAATGTGAAAGAAACCCAGTATGTTTGAGAAGATAAACCGGTGATCCTACAGTTCACATAGATACTAATATACCAATAATTAAAAAGGTAAATCAATTTTTTTGGTTTCCTATCCCTGAAACAATAAGAAACATCACCACATCTGTTTTTCTATCTATTTACCGATATCTGTGGAAGTGGGGTGCAATGAAATTCATCTACATTTTTCTAAGACAAAATGCCCCTAAAAATTTATATTTTCATTATTGAAATGAATATGAAAACATAAAAGTATCATATAATTGAACAGACGTTTCCTCATAAAATAAATGTTATACGGGTCATTAAACCCAAGAAAAATAGATAGAAAATAAGTTTCAGGTTGTGTAAGGTTGTTCAATGTATATAATTTACTCTAAATAACCTATAAAATTCCATTGTCAACCTATGATGCTCATATATGAGGACTTTTATTCATGAACATATACGATTGAAACATCCTTCATGTGAATCCTTGAGAAACATGTCATGCACATAGAAGCAGTAAAGAGATAGATCATAGCTGATACAAGGCAACATTGACACAAGAATGATATTAATTGGATTGAAATGTAAATAAAAAAATGTGAATCCATCAAAACCAAAGATTACATGCAATACCAGGGTCTGAGATCATCTATGCTCCTCTTCGCCATCTTTTCCATTTCCATAGCTACCAATTTAAGATCCATTAGTAGAAGATTTATTTTTCACAACTTTGTGACTTTTCCTGGAAATTTTTGATAGCATAAATAGCCCAACTAAGTTCCAAGAGGCTATTTCTTCTTGTAAAATGGAGATTTTAACTATATGGATGAAAAAAATTGCATTCACCATGTTTGCACACAAATTTGGAACTGGCAAACACATACCATAGATGATGGAAAGTAGATAATGGAACTAAAATCATGGATATTGCAAAACATATTCACCTGCAAATAAGGATGAAACCATAGAATGGGTTACATAAAAATATATCACAAGACAAATGTACAAAGACAAACTAATTCAGCAATCATTGTATACTAGATTAAAACAGAGTGAATCAATAACCCAAATATGATAAATTGAATCGAAATCAGAGTGTTGTGGGTTTCAATATTTGGCTGAAAGTAATAGTAATGTTACCATTTAGGAGAGATGACATAGTTTTAATACGTAGCAAAACATACATGAAACAGATTGGAGGATACTTCTTGACATTGTAGCCCTGTATCACCATCAGAAATTAGATGAGTATTTTCAGGTTTCCAGATGTCGAACATGGAGTTGTAGTAGTTTGGGTTACTGCAACCAGATTCTGAGTGACGACCCCCACGACCGGGTCGGTGGCAATCTAAGATTGACTGTAAATGTCAGAGCAGTGGTAGGAAATTACCACCGGTAGATGGAGTTGTAGTCAAATAAAACCAATACCCATATGCGTCGACTTACTTGTAAAATATTCATATCGAAGAGGGATGATGAATATAGAGATGTGTCAGGATAAGGGATTTGGGGAGAGAGGCGACATTAAGAGGGGAGTCGGTGATTGACGGAATCTTGGACGGAGAGGGAAATCGAGTCAGAGGCATGGTGGGATATGGGTGTCGTGGAGGGAGGGAGAAGATAATGTTCAGTGTGAAACCTAATATGACTGACACCAAATGAGAGTCGTGATTGGGGATGGGGTAATGCGGAGGTTTGAGTCGAAATGATGGGGTAATTTTGGGGTTAGAGACCAAGAACGAGGGGTATTTCGAGTGTGTGTCTGGAAAGTGGTGGGGATAATGGTAAATGGATATGGGAATTGGGTGACGTGGTTTGATCTGGTAGGGACACATCAACCGGGGAACACCCATGATTAGTAGATATAGTATATTTAATTTTTCAAAATTTATTATATAAAAGTTTAGTATAGTGTATTTAAAAATTATTGTCTGTTAAAATGCGGAAAAACATTATTTTTTTGAAAAATAATTATTTTATCTGAAAAATTGAATTTTACCTTATATAATGTCTAAGAAACACAAAATACGAATCTTAAAATTTATATTGATATATAAAATTTAAAATTTGGATAATAATATTTTTATATTATTTTTAAATGGCTAATTTGATAGGTGTTTGTGCGCCTACACTCTGTGATGCATACATATCACACTATTGAATTATTTAAAAAGGAAGTGTATTGTGGAAGCTTGGGGTGTTAGAACCTTGATGACAACACACTTTATAATACAACTAGTAAAAATTACTAATATAATTAACTCCCTATGCTAGAATGGTATGGTAATAGTCCTAACATTTCTACAGGTTGGTCATTATAATTATCGACCAAATTTCCCTTCGCAATATCTGAAATGAAAATGCACATGAGACAATCCTAACATTGGGAGGAGATGGGAATGGATCTCAACAAAGGATAGATAATTTTACTCCATTTAACACCCTCCAATGGATCCATACTATATATATTTATCTTAATGGTAAGAGAATAAACATTTCACCACCTAAAATCATTAGACATGGCCACCCATGTAATGAATAAGAGGTACTTGATATAAAAACAAGATATTATAATGGTTTTTATGACCAAAGTGAATATTGTTAATTGATCACATGAATCATTCATAATAAAGAATCTCAATAACCCAACACCAAGAGACAACCAAGACAAGACACACACTAACTCATCAATAAATAATTTAAATATTTTGGAAGATTAGTCTTTAGTGAGACACGAAATTAGAAGAAACGATATAGGAACTTGAAATAAAATGCAAATCATAGTGTGTAGAAGTCTATTAGTAATCTAAGAAAAGGGCTTTCTCAACACTAAATTCGTGGAAAAGACCTTGTATATATCCCATCCCTAAAGAAATCAATGGTTGTTGCTCATCCAAATATACTCTCGAATACACACTCTAAACCTAGAAATTTGAGCATGATCAATTAGGAATAGACAAGAGATGGTTCTTGACCAATCTCAACTACTCATTCCTAAATCATGTGCCAACTATATTGAAAATGTAAACATCTCTTTTAAAATATGTGAGAGTAGGTAACCAATTATAAAAATAAATATGAAATTTAATGATATGAACTACTATATTCCAGATATTACATTAAGGAATATTATTGGAAAAAATCTACTCAATCTATGAAATTTCAATGGTAATTGAGTATAATGACCAATCATGACCATATCATATTACTCTACCAATAATGTGTTTTGATGAACATACCATGATACATCACCTCCATAATATTATATATCCCTTATATACATTATGTTAATAAATGAGAAATAACAATAATATTCATAACTCGGATAAAATATGGAAGCATAACTAAACCAATAAGAAGAAGTAGCACACAAGCACAACATTATAGTCAAACCCACTACTCATATTTGGGAGTATCAAGGAAAATCATTTTATGGAACCATAATTCCATACATACCATTCAAAAAAGAGACAATGAGGTTTACACCTATTAATTCACCATTTTATAATAGTTTTAATGGAATTTATAATGTTATAAATTTTTCAAAACCAAAGACAAGGTTCCTAAAGAATATTTTTATTTAAAAAATATACATTTTAAAGAGACTCTTGAAATCCTTCATTGAGTTTGAACAGTAGAAAAATTATCAAGGTGATCCATTTGAGAAGAATAAAAACATTCCCTTTCTACTATTATAGAATAAAATATCTACATATGCACTATGGATTATATGCAGGTGTGCATATAACAAACCACTATGAAAACCATGAGAATTTTTGTAATGACCTGAACTATTAAAAATAAAATTCCCATTATGATTTAATTAAATTCGTTAATATGTATTATGGTTATAAAAAAACCTTCTATTATTTAATATTATTATAGAATATCATGTTGAAAAGACCATTAATAATCATTTCCATTGATAATATTCACTGAACAACGATCATATGATTAGTATAAATATATGGTTTTAACAAATCCAATTGACACAAACAAAGGATATGATGGCCTTAACTAGTAGGATCATAACCTCTGAATCCCATTTATCAGAGATTAAAAGGGATATAGAATCACTAGACTTTTACCTTGACTAATACCATTCTGATATCCCATAAATTAAGAATGATTGAAACTGTTTGTGGGAAAAGTTCAACCTCATCGAGATCACGTCCCAAACCGTGTATGCTAAACCACACCATGAAAGTCACAACAACACGCTCTTTACACTTAGGGATTTTCTATCCTGTTTAAAGGATATAAATCAAGAACCTATAAATATGGGTGTGTTCATTATTTTCAAAATATTAATGGTTACATCTACTTTTATTTATTGTTACATTATAAATGATATTTATTTTGATTCGATAAAATACAAACTGAAATTTGGGGTAATATTTGAATTCAACTAAGGAAATTTTTTTTTTAAATAAATCGATTTTTTAAATAAAAAATATTTTAATAAAATATTATTATTAAATAATATTTATTAAATATAAATTATCATATAACTTTTATGAAATCAAATGTAATTTTTATAAGAGTTTGAAAACTATTATTCTAAAAAAGCCATAATTTCTCAATAAATGTATATTTTATTTTTAAAGTAAAAATTCATATATTTAGAAACTTATTTGGTAAAAATAAATACTACTCTTTTAATCATAATATCATTATTATACAAGGGAGAATTTTTTATAATTTTCTAAGTCACTCAAATTTTTAGGTAAAAACTAAATACTGTATAAATATATGGTGTGTATTATGACAACATAATAACCCAAAAGTGATTTAATAAATACTATAAAGTGAATCCATGACAAAATTTATATTTTTCATTTAGATGAATTTGAATTTATGTTTATTTTATTAATTTTATAAGACTATTATGAATCCTCCAAAACATATAATATATTGTATGGGTTTAATAACTTTTCTTTAAGAGTATGAATCACTTCCACATAATATTGGTTATTATTTTATCAAGTTCTCCCTTTTCATTATTAAATAATAAAAATTTCACCTCTTTTGATGAAACCGTGGAAAAAACGGTGGTATGTTTTTTTTTGTATTTAATTATATAGATTCGAAAAAACCAATTTTTGAGGAAAAATAAAGAATTACCCACTAATTTTCTATATAATCCCACCCAAGCACACATTTTAGTTAAATCAAAATCCATTGATCCCAACCTTACTCTTACATCCCCTATCTATAGTTCTCCCAAGGTTCCCCCATGCTCTCAAGATTCCCCTCCCAACTATTTTTACTCACATTCTCAATGTAAGGGATCATTAAATTCCCTTTTTTATTCATGTTTCATTAATATCTTATGACTTATATTTCCAATTCCTAATTTTGGGATATGTCATTACATGTCCCAGATAGTTATAATTTTATATAAAAATTACGAGAGACCCATTTCTCTCTCATCAACCGATTTTATGAATTTTTATTTGAAGTTGTTATGCTGTTGCAATTTCACCGCGATTTTCCACGAAAAAAAACTATATAGTGAATACCATACCCATTTACTATCAAGAGTGCTCAAATTTACGAAATTATAATTATTTTACATGGCAATTAAATGTATTTGTTCCTAAACAATTGACCATTGAATAGAATATGATGACAAATGATTCCATGTTTTATAATCTTTGTGGAACACATAAGCATGAGAATGAAATGAATGTGATGGGTGCACCTAGAATTATATAGCGCTCAATGCATTGGGTCATGGTTAGTCTCATGAGATGTCATGTTGGGATATGGAGTAAACCAGATTCCATTGAGGGAATTTTTCTAACATGATTTCATTGTAGTTAACCATGACCTATGTTTATGATGTAGTGTTTTATGTTGACACCACATTTCCCAGGTTTCCATTATGGTTATCATGAAACATCATGTCTCATTTTTCATGTTTTTGTATAATACTCATTTTATGACCCAATTATTATCCTATTTTAAAAATGTATTACTCTCTTCATTTTATTTCATGCTTATCCTCATAATTAGCTTTATATCTCACCCTTTCTTATGTATTCCCCCAGGTTATACTATGGAGTTTTATGTGAAAGAATATTAAGGAAGTTTTCAATAAAGATGTTTTTTTCTTAATTTACATTGTTATGAAATGTACCTAATTCCTAAATACACTAGATTTCTTAGTTATATGGGTTGTATTAAGGGTAATTTTATGTAATAAATATGATATTAATGTTCTATAAAGATATGAGCTTTCATATTTGGAATTAATGGAAAATGTTACTTATTTTTGGGATTATGATTAGAAAAATATGGAGAAATGTACCTAATTCCTAAATACACTAGAGTTCTTAGTTCTATGGGTTGTATTAAGGGTAATTTTATGTAATAAATATGATATTAATGTTCTATAAAGATATGAGTTTTCATATTTGGAATTAA
This sequence comes from Viscum album, assembly GCA_963277665.1. Lineage (NCBI taxonomy): Eukaryota > Viridiplantae > Streptophyta > Magnoliopsida > Santalales > Viscaceae > Viscum > Viscum album. The sequence goes on along the minus strand of OY728122.1, from coordinate 2,141,916,034 downwards.
TGGAAAATGTTAGTTATTTTTGGGATTATGATTAGAAAAATATGGAGAAAGACATAAGGATAAGACTAAGTATAAGAAAACATCCCTAAATTTTGATAAGTATAGATTAATTTGTGTAACAGGAAAATAAATCAATTTCTGGATACTATATGTGGATGTGGCTTTGGTACAGATGTACATTGGGTTAAAACCCAAAAATACCTCATTGAGTTAGATTTGACCGAGAACTGGTGCATGATAACAAGACTTGTGGTTCACCTAGTTTGACACTCATGGGAGATATGATTTGGTAAATTCATAAGATGATTATTAACCATTAGTAAGGTAATAAAAAAATATTCATACGCATATTTTTTAGGAAATAGATCATGGATAACATAAAATAATGATTAGAAATTCATATGTTAAATAAGTAAATAATATTTGTAAGTTATCTATTTAAAGTAATCAGATTAACATTTATGTGTTGAATAGTAAAAAATAACAAAACCCTAATTTTATTTTTATTATATCTAATTGTAGGAACTTAGATTAATTTGGTAAACAATCATTTTGATAGATAATGTGATGACTACCCCAATGATATACCCAACCCGATGGGAGCGGGATTCACAATCATTGTGAAGATTATCTCTCAGATGACATAGGTTCTAAATATAATTATAGATTAGGAGGAGTTCTCAATATCCTTTATGAAATAGAATGATTTAATTGGGCTATTTATGTGATAAAGGAATCTAACATTCAATGGATCATATTATTCCTTAATTGTGGAATAATTGATCAACTCCATTGGGAAGATCTTCTAAATCTTCCAATGTTTTGAGAAATATAATGTTGTAGTGTATGTTTGTTTTATAGAGGGATAATTTGATTATTGGTTTTCATTAGTCAAGAATAAAAATCCTAAGGAAGAGATAGAATCTATAGGGTGGATGAAATTTCTGAAATTGTTATCGATAAATATTTTCATTGCACTTTGCAACTTAAAATGGAAAGGTATTTCCTTACACTCATGAAAAAAATGATAAATATATTTGGGATTTGGAGGTAAATATAAGAAGACTTTCAGGATACACCATATAATTTTTAATTACCCTTGAATGCAAGGTTGACTTCTTTTTTGTGGGATAAAACCAGGATTATGAAAATTTATGGCGATCTAAGACATTGATAGCTATAAAGAAATTTTCTGATGTTCCATCCACGTCAAGATGGTGGTCAAATAATCTCAAGGGTATCATGGGGATAAGAAGTAGAATGTTGGGTTTAATTTTGTTTTTCTGATGGATAAATCAAGTAGTTCAAAGAAATTGTAACATCTTTCTTATCAATAGTGCAGAAAGAATCTGATTAGAAATTTCTAAAGGGAGGTGAGGAAATTATTTAGATGCGGGAAGGAAGACAACCTATATAATAATTTCTGATAGGAGATACCCACAATTGCATTGGATGATAGGAATAATCCAGTAAACTCTTATTTCATTGATCATTTCTTCAACTTCAAGGAACCTAGAAATATTGGAAACCAATGCACTAATTCAAAGGTTTTCGAAGACAACTGACAATCTCCAATGAAAAAATGGGGAGTTTTCTCCGTCACAACCACTGAGGTGGATCCCAAAAATTATGTGATGACAGGTATACTATTTATTAATTCATGAATTGTGAATATAGTTTTTTATTCTATTTTTATGCATTCTTTCATATCACAAAATTTTAGTAGAACTGGTCAAGCACCACCACAAAGCATGGATGTAGAGTTGTCGGTGAAAACATAAAATGGGGAAATTATTGGATCCCACATATATAACTCCTCCCCTCTCAAAATATGTGGTCTAAACATCCAAATGATCCTTGTAAATTTCATTTGGTAAAATTTCATGAAATTATTGGTAGGGAATGTATTTCCCAATATATATCCACAATAAATTTCTGTAATAATGCAATCACTCTATATATCCAAAATCATCCTTTGATTCTGCATGAGTGCAAGGAGGAGGATCAATCTTATTCTGCACCAACATATCAATAATATATATTATTTCCCTATAAGGAAGCTTATCTGGCTCAAGTGATTGAGTCTAATGAGATAATCATCATTAAATACATTTCCATTGTGAGGGAATACACTGATGTGCTTCCCAAAGAATTTCTTGGCCATCCTCCTAAATGAGTGGATGAATTTTCGAACATGCTCATACCTAGGGAAATAATTTTATCCACGAATCAGTGTACAATGCATATTTTGTAAAATAAGGAGATGAAGAAAAATCTATAGTATAATGTAGATAAAGGTTTTATAGTCCCAAGCACTTTACCTTGGGGTGAACCAGTCATCTATGTCAACAAGAAGGATGGGTCAATTCCCCTTTATATTGATTACCATGAGAAATAAATTTCACGATCAAGAACAAGTATCCTCTAACATGGATTTATCACATTTTTGATCAGGTATGTGGAGAAAAATATTTCCTTATGGTGGATATATGGTCATTATATTACAATGTTATGGTGAATAAGGATTATATAAACAATAATTATTTTCATAAAATTTATGGGAACTATTAGTTCATAGAAATTCCATTTGGACACAGTAATGATCTTGCAATATTTTTGGGCATGATGAAAAGATTATTTAGAGATTACATTAAACAATTTGTTGTAGTATTTATAGATGATATTATAATATACTCTAAAAGCAAGGAGGATCATGAGGATCATCTGAGTGCTCTACTAATGGCCTTATGAAAGTAGAAGCTTTATGAAAAGTTCAAAAAATTAAGTTCTAGTTGAATAAAGTTTCATTTTTTGGGTCATATCATCTTAAGAGATGGCCTATTTATATCCCCTTTAAGAATAGAAGAAATAGAAGTTTGGATAGGTCCCACATATGTGAAAGATATCCGCAGTTTCCTGGTATTAGTTTTGTATTATCACCGATTTCTGAGAAAAAGTTATCTTGATTTCCAAACCCTATAACCAAGATTACTCAAAAGGGTGCCACGTTTTATTAAAATAATGATTGGGAAGAGAGGTTCATGGAGATAAAAAGGATTCTTATCACTTCACTTGTACTCACATATCCCATAAGTGGAAATATTTTTGTGGTATTAAATGATGCTTCGATGAAGTTATCGGGTTGTGTATTAAGGCATAATGACAAGGTGAATACCTATGATTCAAGGAAGTAGAAATATCATAAATATAACTACCAAAAATATAATATAGATTTGTATTTAGTGAAATTCTCTTTGAAAATATGGTGGCATTATCTTTTTTTGGAGAAGTGTGAAATATATATGGATCACAAAATCCTCAAATTTATTTTCACACAGAAACAATTGAATATATACCTAAGATGATGTTTTGATATGTTATATGACTATGACTTCCCAATTAACTACCATAATTGGTAATAAAATAAAGTGGAAGATTCTATAATTAGAACGGATCCAAAAACTTTATCATTTATGAGGATTTATATGGACTTGATATAGTTGTATTTGGAAATGGGTGGACATGGGAATGAAAAAGAAATGAACAATACCAATCTGTTCAAAAATTATTTCTCAACCCTATTATGAAGAGAAGACAGTGGATTCTCACATAGATATTATGGGTATTAAAAAATAGTGGATGCTATAATAAAAGTTAAATCCTCAAAGATCAGTATCAATGAGGATAGAGTTGTAAGATTTGGGTCATGAATATGTGTACCATCAAATCCTATGTTAAAGGAGTTTATAGATGATGGATTTTTATCTTCTCTATAAGTCTTGGAAGCATAAATATGTACAGATATCTTTGAGAGAACTATTGGTTTGAAAATATGATGAATTATATCATGTAATATAAATCAAGATGTCTTTTATATCAGCTAGTGAAAGAAAAAAAGAAAAAAACAAATGGTAAAGTTCATATCTTATACATACCAATGTGGAAATGGGAAAACATCACCATGGAAATTGTCACTAGTCAATAGTAAATAAATTAATTTGGGATATAGTGGATTGTCTTACAAAAAATTGCATAATTCATTGTGAATTGAGAGGATTTCTCACTCGATCAACTTACTAGGATATACATTATAAAAGTGGTGAGGTTCCACAAAACACCACTATCAATGGTATCTAATTTAGATCTATAATTTAAATACATATTGAAGAAGAGTTTCCAACATGCTCTGAATACCGAGTTAAACTTCAACATTTATTATCACCCTTGAACTATAGGCCAATCTGATCAAATGATATAGACACTTGAAGACATGTTCAGTGTAATCTCAATTGTTGTAAAAGTTGGATGGGATAAAAATATTCCTCTGGTTGAGGTCTCATACAACAATAATATATATAAAATCATCCAAATGGATCCCTATGAATACCTTTATGGGAAGAGGTGTAAAACACGTACATGCTAGGATGGTTTTGGGGAATAAAAATTAATAGGTCTTGAAATGTTGGAATACATTAACAGAATTCAAAATCACACCAAGTATTCTCATAATCAAAAGAATATATAGGATTACATTCATTGATGATATCTGGTTTTTGTTTTTGGAGACATGGTATTATTCCACGTATCTCCATTGATTAAATAAATGAGATTTGGGAGGAATGGAAAGCTTAGTCTGAGATACATTGGCCCCTTTGATATAATTGATTATATCAGAGAGGTTTCCTATCAATTAACACTCCAAACTAACCTATCTCATGTACAAGATGAATTCTATTTATCCATATTGAGTTTGTACATACCAGATCCCTCACATATACTCAATACTAAGGTGATACTATTAGACAATGATATTTATTCTAAGGAGTAGCTGATAAATATCTTATATCATAGAGACAATGTTCTACGAAATAAGAAAATTCACATAGTTAAATTATTATGGAGAAACCAAAAGTTTGAATAAGCATTGTGAGGAATGTGTAAGTGATGAAAAATAATTACCCTCATCTATTATATAGTGGGGAAATAAAATTTCAAGGGATAAATTTCTGAAGGGGAAAATATTGTAACAACCTGAGCATTTGTAAATAAAATTCTCCTAATGATTTAATTGAATTATTTATTATGTATTATAGTTATAGAAAAACATTAAATTATTTGGTTTTATAATTTTATATTATATTTTAAGGACCATAAATAATCATTACCATTGATAATATATCCAATGGACCATTATCACATGATTATTATACATAGAGGGTTTTAACAAATCTAATTGACACTGAAAAAGGATGTGATAGCCTCAACCAGTAGGTCTGTACACTATAAAGCCCATTTATCAGAGATTACAATGGAGATAGAATCATTGGGATTTTCCCTTGACCAATTCAAATCTAAAATCTAAAAACATAAGCATTAGATAAACATCTTATGGGAAATGTTCAATCTCATCAACATCATGACCAATACCGGGTATGCTGAACCACCCCATGAAAGTCTTACCATCACACACCTAACCCTTAAGAAATTTTCAGGTGTATTAAAGGGATTTGTATTACGAATCTTTCAATATGTTTGTATACATTATTTTCTATTGAAAAGGGGTTACATTTACTTACTAATATTGTAACCATATAAATGATTTTGATTTTGATTCAATAAAACACAAAGTGTATATTTGGGAAATATTCAAATTAAATTAAAGAAATTATTTTAGATAATTAATTGAATTTTTAAATAAATAATATTTTTAAAAATATTATTACTAAATAAAATTTTATTAAATAAAAATGATCTAATAATTTTTTGGAAGTCAAATGTAATTTTTATAAGGGTTCGAGCACTATTATTTCACAAAAACTCAATATTTCTCAATAAATGTCAATTTTATTTTAAAAGTGAAAATTAAAATATTTATAAAATTATTTGGTTAAAATAAATATTAATTTTGGGATCATAATGTTGAAATTATCCAATGGTGAAATTTTCATAATTTTTAGAGACAATCAAATTTTCAGGTTAAAAATAAAGAATATTTAAATATACAGTAAGTATTATGACATCCTAATGATGAAATATTCATGTAAAAATAATATAAAGGTTATCCATAACAAAATATATGTTTTATATATAAGATAATATATTTATTTTGTTAATTTTATAAATCAATTATGAATCCTCCATAACATATAATATATTTTATGGTTTTGAAATCATTTATTTAAGATAATGACTCACTTCCATGTTAGTAAGGGTATTATTTTATTAATTTCTAGCCATTAGCTTATAAAATGATAAAAATAATCTTTATTTATCATAAACCATGTAAAAAATCATTGGAAGGTTTGTGGTTTTGGTTATTTAATAATATAAAGTCCAAAACCTTTGTTTGAGAAATAATAAGGAATTCCACACTCATTTCTTTTATAATCCCACTGAAGATCCCATTACTCATCACTAAAAATACTTGGATCACATACTTACTCTTACATACCCTCTCTAGTGTTCTATAAATGTTACCCTAAGCACTCAAAAAGATCTTCCCAACCATTTGGAGTCACACTCTCAAGGAAAAGGATCCTCACATTGTCTTCTTTTTTCAAGTTTTCTTATTGTCTTATTCCTTATATTTCCAATTCTTAATATTGGGATAGGTATTTACAAGTCCCTAATACTGACCATTTTATTTAAAAATTATTATACTCCACTTTCACTCACATCAACCAATTTTTATTAATTTTTATATGACACCTTTTATCTATCAAAATTTCACCACGATTTTTTATAAAAAACAATTTTCTAGTGAGTACCATACACATTTCCTATCATGTATGTTCAACTTTATAAACAAATACATTTTTTAATTGGGACATACATGAATGTATTACAAAATAAATTATCATGGAATAAAATATGATGATTAATTATTCATTTTTTTATGTTATATATTGAACACTTAAGTATGAGAATGAAATGAATGTGATGAGTGAACCTGAAATTATATAGTGCTCCAATGCATTGGGTAACATTTCATCTCATGAGATGTAATGGTGGGATAAGGAGTAAATATTAATCTTCTATGGTATGTTTTAAATAATTATTCATCATTAGTTATCCTTGACCTATATTTATGATGCAATGTTTTAAGTTGTTTCCACATTTCTTAAGTTTCCTTTACGATTATCATGCTATATCATGTCTCATTTTTCCTAATTATGATTCCTTATCCTTTTAGGCCCATTTATATTATTATTGTATAAAATGTATTATTATCTTCATGTTATTCCATTTTTATTACTTTACTGGTCTTTATAGCTCACCCCTTTATTACATATGTCCCAAGGTAATCCTATGCATTTTTAAGGGAGGGCATGTTAAGATTGTTTTCAATAAAAATGATGTTTTTCCTATTTTAAGTTAATACGCAATGAACCAAATTCACAAGGAAACTAGACTAATAAATCTTCTTGTTTTTATTATGTATAATTTTATATAATAAATCTTATATTATTGTTTAATAAAGAGATGGGTTTTCATACCTTTCCTAGATTCTACTAACACCATAATCATATTGGATCACCAATTTGTAAAACATTTGAAGGACTACGAAAAATAATTTATTTCTATTTATACTAGTATAAATAGATATTAATATTTTACCAAATTATTTATAAACCAAAAATATATGTACCAAAATAGTTTACCCAAAATAAATATTTCTTTTAAATGCTATAGAAACGGTTTATCTAAACACAAATTTCATGATTCCACTCACACACCTATATGAAATAGGGCCTCCAAACATGATTCTATAATAATGTTGACATACATGAATTATAAAATCATATTTGTTTATTTATAACATATTAGCATGAAAATTTCATAAATACACACACACAAATACTCACCTAAGTATAACCCGACCCTCAAAAAATGGTCCCATGATCATGGTAACATTTGTTTAGGATCCAGTTTCTCGATGAACAAGAAAAAAATAAATCTAAACCATCGTAAGGATATCCATTAAAACCCTTTCATTTACCAATGTTTTATTTTAAAAATATTAAATATTAAATCTCATATGGTACTAAATGCATTCCAGAAAACTAGAATAAGAGAAAACTAATGAAAAAACAATGGAGATTCAGTAGTTCTTTGGAAATATAATTTTTATTAAAATATATAGGATTCCTACATAATCATGAAGGCCGTTATATTTTAATAAAAACTCGAAAGGCAAAAAAAACACCTAAATTAGATTCATTCCATATAATTTTTCTTACCTGGTCCAATATATCATAATCCTTATTTATATTTATCTATCCAATCCTAATATAGATCAATCCAAACTCATCCCATCCAATAAATCTAGGTATAAATACATTTATATATTGTTATATTTAAGAAAAAATAATCATATCCATGATAGGAAGGAAGAACTAGGTTACCAATATTAGTTTCCATGATCAAACACTTAAAGAATAGTCAATATCAATGTTTGGACATCAAAAATTTCCAAATATTAAGTAAGGGAACTCTGGAAATCGAGTACCTAGGCCAGCGGAGGATGAATCAATATTTTTCGGGAATTATTCACTTGTAATACCATATTAAAGAAATTTATCTCTCATCACATGTTTATGAATCATTTATTGAGGAAACATGTTTTTACAAATGGAATTTGTCTATGTTTTGATTTATTTTATCCCACATGATTACCCAAAAATTGTTTTTCAAATTGTGAACCATCTATGTGCCTACACAATAACCCTCAAACCCCTCACATGTTTCCCAAATAGTTGATATTGGTTACTTCAATATTTTCTCAAATTGAACCTTCAAAAACCCATCGAAGACCTTCATAAACCTTAAAAAAATTTAAATTATTAACTGAAACAATCCCTTACTTTTAATAAAATACATAATATAGGGGAATATATCAAACCAATAATGTTAAAATTAATCCATCTTATAATAATTTTTATATAATTTAATGTATTTATAAATTCATATAAGGTTATCTCTTTTAAAGGTTCTAATACAAAAGTTTCCTAATCCATAATGTTTTCTTTTCCAATATAGCTATCAATTCGATATTATTTATTTATAAATTCATATATAACCAAATTTTATTTTAATTATCGATAAATTTTTTCTTCTACTCTTTTTATTGTGGGGTTTTATATGTTTTCATACAATTTTGCCTCTCTTTGGTTCAAAACTCAAAAAAAATGATTCATATAATGGGATCCAACCCTATCACATCATTTCTATCAAGAATATTTATCCTCTATGTCAATATTAGTTTTTATGGATTTCCTTATCAAAAAATTTCTCATTTTAGAGGCTATTTTCTTCTATTTTTTGATTTCATTGAAATTTTTATATAATATTTTCATTCCAATGTGTTCTACACTAGTCATTTTCTATTGAAATTAAAAGAAAAGTGTCAATAGAATAGTTTTTGGGACATTCTAAACAAGTGAATTTTCTCACCATTTTTAGTTTTATTTAGAAATATTTATTTTTCATGTTTTCACAGTATTCAAATGTAATTAATATTGTCAATATTTTTATGAATTATTTTCTTTTAAATATTGGTTTTTAAAAACATAAAACTTTCCTATTTTTTCTAAATGAAATTTTATAATGCTTCAAAAATGTGTTTTTCCTATATCATAAAATCCATTGACAAATATTATATAGGTAGTATATTTATTCATTGTAAGACTTTGAAAAATACCATAGAATATTTTCAGATCCAGGTGCTTGGACGGTGCGAGATTTCAAGACCTGGTGAGCCTGGAATTAATATTATAAAAATATTTAATATGTTTTCTAACACACACATGTTGTTTTTTCCAAAATATTGGAATATCTCATGAAAAGAGTGTAGAATTAGAAATATGAGATCATAATTGAAACTAGAGTGTGGGGTTTACCCTAGTAATGACCCAATTTCGGTCATTAGTATATTTTCCAATGAGACAACAATTGGAGGCCACATTAAGTGGCTTAATTAATTAATTAATTTAATTAATCCATTTAACAACCAATACATATTTCCTACATTAAATAGATTGTATTGGAAAAACTATAGGGTTAGATTAATAAGCCAATTATTTTTGAGATAACACTTCATCATTCTTCATTAGAACATGAAAATTGGATGATGACTGGTGATCAGATCAAGATGGACTGATGGATTATAAATACGACAGATCATCCCCGTTGCTAGAAAAAAAGTTTTTAATAGATTATTGACCCATAATTGATGTAAGGATTTTATATTATGATTTTTGTGCCCAATTATTATTTTTGGAATGTTCTTGTCTGCTATTATTTGATTTGTTATTAATTGATAAATCAAATTATACCATTTATCAAATTAAATTATTCAATCAATTTTTTCAATGTAATATAATTATTATAACCCAAAATATCTTTCAAACAAGATCATTAGATAAGAAATCATAGAAAAAAATTGACTCACCATTGTTCATGTTCCTTTCCACCATTTTTTCAGGACATTCATCACCAATGGGATACAAAGCAATAGTTTGATAAATCTAGGTGGGTCTGAGTGTGATCAAACCCCTAGATTCATAGTGGATGTGATCAAAAGGACTAGATCAGTGATTTGAAGATAGATCTGGATGGATTCTATGATTTCTTTCTAGTATCATGGATATGAAGTGGCGTTGGAAGGAAACATGAGGTGAAATAGCTGACAGAGGCATTGCAGTCTTCAAGAAGATGCCAAGATTCTCATTTATGGCTATTGGAGGGTCAAAATTAATGACTGGATGTCTTAACCATTTAATTTGAGCGGTAAATATGTTCTAAATGTGTTGTATAAGGAAGATCTTGATTCTTTATCAAACCTCATTTAGTTTTTTGGAAAATCAAGATATACACGGTGTTCATTGTGAAAGATGCTGGGTAATCTAGAATTCTGTGATGTTTAGGGATTCAGGTTTGAGTTAAAATATAACACACCATGCAGAGGGAACACATCTCATGTGACACCTAAATAACAAAATCAGTCTGTACAATGGGTACGGTCCTAGGAGCCCATGCGGCCCTACATGTTGTGCATGTGAGGGAAAACTCTTTGTACCTTAGAGAGCGTACAAGATTTGAATGATGGTTCAAACTAAGTACTGGGCTAACCATGTAGAACTATTTATTTCTAGGGACATGTCATGTACCTACACATGGACAATGTACATGGTTAGAGGCTAATGGACACGGAAAGGCCCCGGGTAGTCGATACACTCTATGTGGGCCCTGTACAAGATGTGTACAACTGTATAGATTCTGATCTCTATTCATAGGATACATGAATAGTATTCAAGGTAGGTTAACATTACATGTGAACCCTTATACACACTATGTACATCCCTATAAAAATCTATATCTCTTATCTATTTTGTTTTTACTCAGATTCTGGCCAGCGTGTAGCCTATCTTGAGTGTTTTTTTCACATAGAATGAAATGGTAGAATTCATAGTTTATTTTAATTTATGATGTGATATTTTAAAGCATTACTCTTATTTAGGTGATGCTTGCTGATGTTAGTAATTAATAAAAATCATTACAGAGTTCAGATGGAGGTGGAACTCCCCATTTGTACCAGGGTATGAGTCCTCCATACTCTTTTTTAAATGGAGACAGTAATTCAACATCATACTAGGGTGTGGGACCTCCATAATATAAGTTCATATGGTGATGGTAATCCCCTATTTCACCAGGGTGTAGGTCCTGCACACTTTTTTTCAGATAGAGATGGTACTACCTTTTTACACAAGGGTGTGCATCCTCTATCCACGGAGATGATACTCCAATGATGTACCATGGTATAGGTTTTCCATACTCATTATTCAATTTAGATTTGGTACTACCCTATCATTCCAGGATGCTGGTCCTCTATCCATGAGGATGGTACTCCCCTATTACACCAAAGTGTCGGTCCACCATACTCTTCATACAACGAGCGGTGGTACAACCCTATCACATTATGGCATGAGTCCTCTACCAATTGATAAGATACTATCATGTATGAAAGTAGGTCCTCCATATATTTTATTCATGAAATAGATGAAATTCTACACTACATGGTCACAAGCCCCAAATCTATTGGGATAGTACTCCCCTATCGCACAGGGGAGCAGGTCCCCCATATTATGTATGCAATTATAGAGATGGTACTCCGTAGAATTGGTACTGGTCATCTATCTACTAAGTGGAATAACCCTATTGTATTAGGTAATGGGTCATCCATATTTTTGAGATTACACTCCCTTAGGCTATGGAGCCATGGTCATGTGTTTTCCCTTCTTAGGATTTTTTCAGAAAAACATAAAATATGTTGGGCATCGATGATGAGAGATTAGAGTTATAAGACGACTCATCATGTTGGGTTTTACTATAAGATAGATATCATCTCTCTCTCTAATATGGGTTTATTTTATGAGAATATGTAAATATATAAACCAATGTCATTGGGTTTATTTTACCTTTTTCATTGGGTTGAGCTAATAAATTTTATCATTTCTTCTATAGCCCGTACTTTGGTTTTTGGGGCATCCTACTGGGTAGGTATATACTCACCCCTATATGAAATTTATTGCACATTACATAGATTTTGAATTTTACACACATGTTTGTGGTGGAATTGGTGAATATTAGGGATAATTGGGTTTATTTGACCACAAATTATGGTTGAAGCATAGAGATCAAAATCCAGAATATCTTAGATTTATTTTTTCCAATTGTTTTCAGTTTAGGACATATTTTCGGGGGGGGGGGGGATTCACTTTTATGTCGTTTTTTTAGGATTTCACTATCACACTCTTTTTTAATCCCATGAGGTTATTACATGTATGTTTCTACACTAAATTATATTGTCCATTATTTTTATACATCATCACTTCTTCATGGATATGGGTGGGTGCGTGCGTACATGTACGTTTGTCAAAGGCCATTCATTTGAGTTATGTATTCTTAGTTATTTTTTTAGTCCCTGGACTATGGATGAGTTCATGGGGGTTGTTACAACTCAGCCATTTACTAACCTAGTATTCCTTGATGGGATGAGTTATTTTAGATTAGTATTAGCGGTGGATCGACATTGGGATGGTGTTTGGAGTTTTTCCCACTTATGAGGATTCATTGAGAATTTATTATAATAGTGTCAATGATTATCGAGGGTGGAGTTTAGGATAGGTAAACTATTTTTGGTGTAGAGACTGACATATCCATTCCTCAGGACTTTGATTACCATCTTATGAACTTGACAATTCAAGGCATTGGTTCCTTGGAATTTTTGTACATGCAACATATAGGATTGATTCTTTTGACTACCCTTCTTGAGTCAATTCCTAATATATATATATATGATCATAGTACCATGGAATATATTTATGACTTTTAGGGTTACTCTGTGAAGATAGCTCACCAGGATAAAAATTTATTATCCTGATGAAGATCTGATGAGTGGTGAGGCCTTAGTTCATGGAAAATCTCATAAGATCTTTCCTCCCAAAGGAAAACTAGCAACACCCCATTCTTTTGAGTATAAAATTATACGCACAGAAAAATATAAGGATACAAATATGATTATAACAATCAAGTAATTCCATCACCATAGAAAACTAAGGTTCCATGGTCAGAATGATCACCAAAAAATGGATGGTTAGATTGAGTCCGTGATATGAGATTTAAGAGTTGTTCAGACCCGAGTGATCAAATGGTTTCATTGGAAGCTAGTATTTTCTGTAGATTAGCTGGTCAATTCTATAGTCCAGAAACATATTTGTATAATTATTTATAACTCTCATGGTTGGACATCCATCTACTAATTCATGAGGATTATTACCCCTCACGTCTGAACCCAGTTCATATTTAGGAGATTTTAGAGATGTGGTAGGAAGGGATGTTAGTTGATGGGGATGTCATGAGGTGCACTGAATTTACTTGGTACAACACCAACAAGATTCAGGATTATTAGTTCTGGGTATAGATGATTGATCATGGTCTCTATAGAGACATCCATTCCATTGTGGTATCCCTATGAATTCCCACATATGATAGAGTGATAGTGTAAACAGTAGTGATAAATATATTCTTATCAAAGGGACACCATGAATATGGAGCCCTCAATTGACATCCCATGGATGAGTCATCTATATATTTTTTAGGTTATAGATGTTGTGGAATTGTGGGTGTACCCACACTCAGACTCATGAACGTGGTCACACAGATAAGGGACCACACAAAGGAATAGAGAATCACAATTATATTCGATGATATGTATGTTGAAAGGAACCGTGTTTTTCTGAATTGCAGGGTTGAGGAGAAATTTGAATTTTTGATTTTGAATGCTGGGAAAAGGGGTAAAATATTCTTTTCCCTTTTAATGTGATCTAGGATAATTTTAATGACCAATCTATTTGTCCCAAAATAGTGTTTTCACCCTAGGACAAGAGTTTGGGAGAAATCTGAGCCATTCAAATTTTGGTGGAATAATTAATAATTATAAATTATTATACGATTAATTAAAATTTTCTTATAGGTTCATTATTCCATAACATTTGAACATATCTATGGATTCAGATTATGTCTCTTCCATCGATTCTAGAACGGGATGTTTATCCTAGGCGATGCATAAACACGAGGTGGACATCAGGGCCCGCTTGGCCCGCTTGGCCCATTTTTCTCCTTTTTCTTTTATTTGTTTTTCTTTTATTTTCTATTTTTACTTCCTCCTTCTGACATACACCTCATATGGATTCTCCTATGTAGCACGACCAAGATATAAGAGGGAGATGGAGAAAGAAAGTGAGAGAGGAAGAGGGGGAGGAGTCGTCGTGAAGCTCTTGACGCGCTGGTTCAGCGTGCAACATCCGTGGACCGTCAAATCGATCGAAGCATCAGTGGTTTCTACCCAAAGGTAGGAAAATTTATGTTTTCACTATATATTCCCTTAAATTGGTTGTTTTATGTTTTTGTTGCCATATAAATCCTTCTTGTGGCATCCTGAGGCCCAATCTGTTGATTTGGTGGTGAAAACAGGTGTTTTGGGCGATGTGAGGGTTTCTCGTTCTAGGAAACGAGGATAAACAATGTACAGTTCATGGGAACACGCAGTGTGTACTTATTTGTTTGGGTAAGATGATTTTTTAAGATGTATACACCATGTACTGGTACTTTCCCTTATGGATGGGTACCTTGGAATGTCTACTCTTGTAGGGGTACACGACCATGTGAAGTACATGGCTAGACCCCATGTAGGGTAACACATCGTATAGAAGTACATGACCTGACCTTGTATTTTTCCAAGATATTTGAGGGACACGGGCATGTAACCCATGTAGGGTACAAGTTGTGTACCTATCTAACATGTCATGTACCTTGGTAATTTACTTTCCCATGTCACCTAGAGTACAGACCTTTGTGTCTCTATGAGAGTACATGCCATGTACTAAGGTTGACATGCCATGTACTACCCATTTCCAACCCTTTTAGGGGCTTTAATGCCTTATATCCCCATATTTGGAATTACACCCAACTGTAGTCCATTTTGAGTTTTTTTCCACATAGACTATGATGGTGAATCCTGTAGAGCATTTTGAGGACTCTTAATTGGTGTTTTAGGACTTTTATGAACATAGATAGGTTTTTCCTCTAGTTATCGAATTTATTTGTCTTTTGAGGGTGATACAAGAGTGTGAATTATTACTTGGATGTTCATACAAACCTAGCTGAGACCACTATTTTTAGATGAGCTATGAGGTATCTCTCATGACCTATGTTTTTGAGGATGTTCCCCTAGTGAGAATTTCCCTTATGGACTATGAGGCTATGAGGATGGATTCATCTAAGGATCCATAGATGGATTCCTTTGAGTATATGTTGTTCTTGGGAGTCCCATACATAATAACATTACTAATGTATCATTTCAGGGATCACTTTTTGTATGCCTCCATTTTTCTAGCGCTTTTGAAGATATCGTGTAGGATTCCTCATTTACCGTTACAACTAACAATCCTGAGTAGAATTACTTCATTTGTGTGTTTTCCTTGAGTATATTGAGTAGGATTCTTCTTAGTCCATAGTTTGATGGACCCAATGGGTTCTCGTTTCTTGATTGACCCAGATCAGTTACATCGAGTTTGGGTAGAGATAGTGTTTGTGTGTCACCTAGAACCTATGAAAATATTGTAAGCTTGTGGGGTACGGATGAAGTGTTAGGTAGGGTGTTTGGTGAACCATAACTCATTTGTTTATATATGATGCGGTTTTTTAGATTTATTAGTGTTTACCAGATCTGATTCCTGGTTGTTGTCTTTTAACACTACCACGAGACATTTTCTTTCTTATTGGGATGCCCGAACATGATTCCCTTGGGTCTAGCTTCTAATCAATGATTTTTTGATGTTTTACTAGTACCCAAATGTAGTACCTATGACATGGTTGTTTATCCTTATGTGTTTTTTTATTCCTTTTGTTATACATAAATTTATGTTGTATTAATTCCTTGGATGGACTCATAGGATAGATGTTCTTAGTGGGGATGATTATACTATCCTCAGCTTATGATGATTGGGTGGGTATACCCTTGTAATATTATAAAATGGTTTACAAGAGTGGGTATACTCATGTGTGATGATTTATGAGTTTGATAGATTTCATGGACTTCTCTCCAAGGATTTGGAATGTTGTAGTGGACGCCTTAGGTTGAGTATGCCCCTTGGGTATTTATTATGTGGGATGACTTGGGCCTCAGTAACTCGTGGATCTGAATTTCTTGAGGTTACATAGGACATGTGTTGCAGACATGATCTTAGGACCCCAACCACTACATAGAATTATTTTTCCATTTGGAATAAAATGGTACTCAATGTGGATGCCTTGGATGATTTCCTTGGATCCGACCCTTCATGGTCAATAATTATTACAAGGATTCTTTAAACTAGTTCCTTGGATCCCACTCTTTGTGGCATGGAACTTGTGTATACAACATTGACATCATGGATGTTATACTTGGTGATACATGGATTATGTGGCATGATATCCAACTTAATTCCCTTGCACATGATGTCCAATTGAGCAGGATTTTGGACCCAAGGTTCGACTGGTGATGTGGTTTCACGTTATTGATTCACATAATAATGAATATTCCTATCTTTGTATGTATGTATAGTTTTGGAAGTATACATATATATATATATATATATATATATTAAGGAAATCCATGGAATAACATTCCCATTTGTTAGGGATTATGGAACCTGGGTTTGACGGTGGGCTCATGTTTGTATTGATTACCTTTTGGTTATTCTTTAGCTAGGATAAGCATTTTTTTTTCATACACTTTTAGTAGCATAGTTATTGGATTCTTTTTGGGGTGGCCTTAAGAGATTCTTTCCCACCCCTTCACTTGCACCTCGATGTACATGTAGAACTTATGTCTACCTTTCAGGTTGAGAATGAGTTTAATTGTGGATAAGGCTGAGGCCTATTGTTGAATGGTCAAGTAAAGGTGCTCGAGTGGTTTATTAAAATCGGGCTACAGAAGATCGAATGTGTCTAGAGACTAGGTAAATTGTATAGATAAGATTTGGTACTAGAGACATGTACATTTAATTTCAGTTTCTTTTATACTCCTAAACCAGTATCATCATCCCAATGGGTGACTAGTGTTGTATTGTATGACAAAGTTTTTCTTCCTTTTACAACATTTAATTTATTAATACAACATGTTCTATTTGATTTTTTTACTTCTGTACTCTGTTTACTTGTCATTGTGTATGATACATAGCTAATTTTCCATTCTTTCTTACTCTAATATAGGGGAATAGTCTCCCTACTATCACACTCCAGGATCTCACTACTTGTCGGAAGGCTCTGGAATATGGGGGGGGCACACTTAACGCCTTGTAACCCACCAAATGAGAGAAACGATTTAGTGGAATCTGAGCCAAGATGTTAAAAAGTGGCATCAGAGGTGTTCTTTTTCCTATTGTTACTATTTGAGATATGGTAGATAGGAGTATTAGGAATATGTTGGAAACTATGTTATAAATCAGATAGGTGTGTCTAAAACACAAGTTACGGTAAGATGTCCTGGTTTCTAAGGTTTGATATTATAGTTATAATCTGTGATGTTACAGTTGTATATGATTTCTCCTTGAGTGACACACATGTTATGTTAATGTTTTGATTTACAATAGATGTCTGGCCCTTGGCCATTGAAAAGATGCCAGAGATAGAATTTGACTATTGGATGGAAAAGTAAAAATGTGTCTCATGTATCATTTTTGGCATGTAGGTTCCACATCATATAGGCATCCTTGTTTGTTGTTTTACTAACAACATAGACCTATTCATCAGGGCCTAATTACATATATTTTCCACTTTTATGGTGGGTTTTATGGATCTTCTTTGAGGAATTTTGGTTTGAGGATCATGACTTAGTCCTCAAGCATGGGAGGTGCAGTAGCATAGTAGGTCAATATGGAATGTGACACCTTTTGGAAGAAATCCTTGTAGAGTGTTGTGTCTCAGGTGTATGGTTAACTAGTTAGACTTCCGATTATAATGTTTATGGATACCATGAATCTTCTTTTGAGATTGACCTCAAATGGTATTGATATATATATAGATGACTGATGAGTGTTATTTGAATTTCACTTCTGCATTGGTTTCATGACCTCCATGGAGTAGTTCCTTCTGAGGATGCTCTGAGAGGATCAAGTCCTTATAGGCCATGCTTTTAGTTTTGACCTTTGTAGGTTGTTTTTATCGTTACCTTCTTCAAAGATATTGGACCTTTTAGGCTATGTGGTTGAACCTTGTGACCCCATTGTGATACTTGTCCTTTAGGGATAGGTGTGATACCCAAATTCCTTTGGTTTAAACTCATGCCCTTTTAGGTCTACATCTGGTTTGTTCTATGGAAACCTATGTGAGAGTGGTTTGTCAATGTTTACCAACACCTTTTTAGGTGTTAATCTTGTTTTTACGGTCTTTCTAAGATCAATGCATGGTATTTTATCATGTTCACTCCCCATATAATGATAGTCATCATAGTTTTCATCCATGGCCATCATAGTTGCATGATTCTGCTGCTCATACCATATTAGTAGTCATGGTTAATTCCCATGGATATAATAGTAGTCAAGGTTCACTCTCTAGACCATATTAGTTTATCTCATGATATAAAAAACTTTATCTAACACATTTGACGGAAATATAGCTCCCACCCATTGGATAATGAAATCATACATATATGTGACACATGTTCATAAATGATCATAAAATAACCCATGAAATGAAATGGGTATCATAAACATGTATACATATCATAACCTATTGAAATAGATAGGTTTCATAATAATATCATCATAATCACAACCCATGAAAAAGAGTTGGTTTCAAAAGAATACTATCTGTGAATGAGATACAAGCTTCATAAGAATTATGGCATCAAAAAAATAATCCATTCAAAGAAAGAATATTAATGGAAACATTTAATAATTTCACCACAAAATAATGAGTAACCCCAATGGATTTTATCTTAGATTGGAAATAATTTAGAATGTTATTTTAAAAACATTTCATATGGAAAGTACCCATTATTCTTTTAAAAAATATTTTTACAATATAAAATTTTTTAAAAACCATTTTCTTTGAAAATAGCTTTGAAAATATATAAAGTATGTTTTTCAAAATACATTTTTAAAATCATTTTTTCGTTGAAATTGATATTCAAGGATATTTTGAAATCATTTTTAAATGATTTTAAAAAACATTTTTTTTAATACAATATATTACCGATTGAAGATAGAGACAATTAGATTTTACCTAAAAACATTATATTAAATACCAAAGAGTGGAAAAGTGGTAGTAACAGTAGAGGATATCATGAATAAATAGAGTATAAGTAAAATCTTGAATATTCTTGAGATATGGATCGTAATATTTCATCAAGGAAGCATAAAATTAAACAATCATGAAAAGTGATGAGATAGACTTAAGATACATGTACAACTTGGTAACCTGGAATCATACTCTTCATGTATGAAATTGAAATTATATTAATATTAAGAAATCATTAAATACAAATATTCATGACATAAATTGTAAAAAATAATTATATACACATCATAAAAGAGTTTAGGTGCATAAAAAACATGATTCTCAAAGAAGGAAAAATGAGACAAAACTCTTTTACAAATTTGAAAACTTTTGAATTTTAAACCCGAAGAAAGAAGGATCATAAAATGGGATAGGGAATGTAAGACCCCAAGATTTTATGAGAAATATTCCTTTTAATTTCATTGATTTCTTGTGTTATATTCTAAACCAAGATTATATTGTGCTATACGCAACACTGTATTAGCTTGTAGCATACATAAACACTATTCTTGGCTTGTGTTTCACGCAAGAGAAACCTTCCTCAACAGCGTGTGTTGTACGCAATGCAGAGTTTCAAAAAACAAAGATATAATGTTATAATATTATTATGAACTAGAATTTATCAATACTATTGACTGAATTTTTAATTTTATAAAATTATCAATAATCTTACACATTATCTAGAATGAGGTATGCGAGAAAAATCGATTTTTCATATAAAAGAAGTATTTTTAAAAAAAATGCAGTTTTGCAGCGTTTTGATGGCGTACCCATTTTAAATATAATTTTTGACATGTTTATTAGTTCAATTTGACAAAATAAAATTCTTATTTTTAATCAGGATATAAAAATTTACTTTGGAAAATGTTTTGATATTTTTCTGATAAGTTTCATAGTTTGATGAATAGTAAAAATACGCTAAATTTTAATTAAAATCAACCTTTATCATTGAGATAATTAAATGGTTAAATTATAATATTGAATTTTTTTAAAGTATAAATAGAATTTATTTTTACCATTTAATATAATTTATGTCATTAGCAATTATTTTACATTGAATTCATAGTTAAAATCATTTCAATATTTTGCAATGTTTTAACTTTTAAAACTCATTTTCTTAATAACAGGATTAATTTTAAATTAATTTATGCAACATCTGTATTTTGAATTTTGAAAAATGGATTCAATATTTGGATTCAGTGGGTAAAAATTATGTTAATAGGGTACTATTTATTTTTGGGCATTATGAATTGTAATTATAGTAAATTTTATTTACCATAGTTAAAGGTATATTAGGAAATTAAGGGTAAAAATTATATTATAAAATTACTCTAACACTTGTGTTAATATTATTGTGTGATTATATTTCATCATAAAATATACTTGTGTTGAAATGGTATCTATTAGAAACCACTTGTATATGATTAAGACCTTTAATTTATTTTATTTAATGAAAGTGAAATATATCTCACACAAATTTTAATAATTAAATTATTTTTCATATGAGGTAATAGAGAATATAAATTCAGTTATAAATAATCATTTAAAAGATATATTTTTTATTTATCTAGGTAATTTATTTGTAATTTTTAAGAAATATATAGTTACATTAATAGCTTTTACATTCATGATGCAGAAATTATTTATTTAGTGAAAAATAAATAATATAGTTCTTTTAGAATAATAATACCCATAGAAGGCCAAAAACCTGAACAAAACATATTGGTCATGTACATATTAACCCTAACCATCCAAATTTATAATTGTTTACCATTTGGATCTTTATAAAACTGATTATGACATTTATAGTTTTTATGTTAAATGGTGTCAAAGTTTTCACCTTCAAAATTTAATAAATATATCATTTTAAAAGTTGGGTGTTTTAGAATTTAAATTCTACTAAAAGTAATATTATGAAAGATATTAGATTTATATTCATCATAGTATTTTATTTATAATTTTTATGCAATAAATAAGTATATTAAATAATTATACAAAAAAGTTGTAGTAATTATTTTATAAAGAAAAATATCAAATAAGTGGTTTTAAAATTTTTAAAATAAATATTATAACATGATCCACGAATTTTATAGATTAATATGACATTTTAAGAATCTATTATATATATTTTTTGAATATATTACCTGTGTGTATTTTATTTAAATTCAAATAAATGAATATTGTTAAAATTTACACTATTGGTATTTTATAAAAATAACATATTATTAAATTATTTAAAATCCCAAAAATAATTAAAATATTGAAAATTGAAAATTATATGGTGTAAAAGATTATAAACTATCCAATTATGTTAAATTTATGACATATAAGTATGTATTTATAACAATTTAAAATTGAGAATATTATTACCACAAATAAGATTAAATAAATTAAATTGATAAGGTTTAAAATAATTTCCCAACATGTCTAAATTTGATTGGATGATGATATTACAACCCTATATTACCATATATCCTAATTTGAGTCACTATGGAAGTTTTTAAGTGGGGTTTCATTTTATTATTAATTAATATTTTTGAGGTTTCCTAATGTGGCCCTCTCTTCTCTTATAAAAGGGCACATCATCCCTCTCCTCCTCACACCATTTTGAGCCTTCAAGTTCAGACAAAACCTGCCAATTTCACTTATAAACATCCCTATAAACCTACTATATTTCTGGGTATTCTTCCAAGACCTACTTTAGTGCCCTAAGAGGAGGTTAAGAGGAGGTACGTCGAAGAAGAGGTAATCTCTTCTACCGAATCTTTCAAGTTTCTTTATTCTTCTACTTACTCTTATTTCGATTTTTCATTATAAAGTAATAAAATCAGTATAAATAATATACAGATATGTTATTATAAATATGAAACAACCCCTTTTCAAATACTACCCATCCTATGAAAAATGAAATCACCGCGCGTGCGTACGTACAAAATACCGTCTCCACGTCGTGGTGTAATTCATTTTTCCACCACCACATTACATGGATGCATATAATGGTGTAATGAATAACTATATATGGTTATTATGACATGATACTGATTCTGAGATATTATATCATCCACTCTAATTCCATTCCATAATTATGGGAATGATATCATAGCTCGTGCGTACGTACGGATTACGATCTCCACGACACGATAAGATTCATTCTCCAAGATAACCATTCAAGAATGATTATAAAGTATATATATTGAATAATCATGAAATATATTACATATTCATGATACTGGATGTATTTATATGTTATTTACTTACTTCCATTCAATAAGGAAACCAAAACAGTGTTCATGCGTACGTACGGCCTGCCGTCTCCATGAACGGTGTATTTCATTCCATTTATCAATATATTATTTGATGACTATATATTATATATAAATATTTTTTTAAATTCTTGAAATATGTAATCATGATCTAAGTAATCATGTGAATAATTTCAAGTAAAAACATGTACGATAAATGCTTCAATTTTACCCAAAATGCTGCTTTAACAAGGAATTGACAAAAGAACAGGTAATATAAAGTCATAAGTTAAACATGTATGATATCATAAATATTTTAATGGTTCTATTACAAGTTAATAAAAAGTTTAAACCCACTATAAAGTTGTCTCGGACACATTCAAATTAAATTGGACATAAGGTATGTGATAATTTTTCAATCTCATTTTTATACGATATTTCTTATACGTAAGTATTACTCGGGTTATATTTTTCATCCTTGTCCACAAAAATTTTTCATGAAGTTATTAATATTCTACCATGTATTTTTAAAGTCATGTTTACCCGATTTTTACTTTTACTTTGTGTTATGGAAGGAATATTTCTTTTGTTTACCATACGAGGTACTTTTTGACTTTTTTGGTAAAAGTACGAGGAGAATGTTTGTTTAATTTAAACCGAAAGAACAGATTTTTTCGGTTTCATAACATCTTTTCTTCATGAAGCTTACTCTACCAGATTTCCATATTATTTTCAATCGAATAATTTTCTTTTAAAATTGTGTGGAATTTTTTGAAAAGAAAATGATTTGGAAGAAGAAAGGATATTTTCCTCAAGAATTCATTTCAAGTGTTTTGTCAAAACTATTTTCCATCTAAGATGAAATTATTTAGTTTGATCATGTTTCAAGTATAATTTATCTATTATTTACATGGTTTGATTCTTATTATGATGAAATGATATCCATTTGTTTTATATAGATTATGTTATAATGGGATTATGGTTATGAAACTCATTTTATTTTTTGGGTTATAATGAATGATTTATGTTTATTTTGTGGAAAACGTAAGAATGATTTCATTATGAGATGGGTGGGACCTATATCTACCTCCAATTAATTTGTTAAAGATTTATATCTCATGAGATATACGTGGATGGAACGACAAGTTAATCTGGTTCAGTTATACAGGATTTGAACGAGGAGTGAACATGATTCAGTAAGGGAATTTGTCCACTATGATGGTCTTGGAAGCAATTCCTTGGCTAGTATGGAAATCATATCATGGGATTAACAGTTTTCCAAAATTACATGTTTTATTCCCTATACTATTTTAGCATGATTGATGTTCCATTATGATCTATGCCTTACGTACTGCCATGTTTTATGTCATTGCTCAAAAATTTGGATGTTTAAGCATTATGTTCATGTTTTTAAATTCAAATGTATATTATTTGTTTTATTTTCACCATGCATACCATTAATGAGCATTTGATCTCACCCTTTATATGTTTTATTTTCCCCAGGATATAAATAAAGGTTTTAGTTAAGAAAGCAAAAGAGGGAGATCTTTATGGGAGATGTTGATGATCTTTCGTCATGATTATAAGATTATGTTCTGAGTTTCCAAAGACATTAAACTAATACAGTCATTGGGCGTCTATTTTTAACATGTGTGAAGTATTCTAAAAAAGTAATGTAATGTCAATGTACGTCAAGATACAGGTCTCTACTGTTGGTATCAGAGTGAAGGTTTAGTTAAACTTTGGAAATAAGGATGAGAAAACATTAAGTGAGATCCCTAGAGATATTTCTATGGTATGTCTAGGGATGTCCCTAAGATTTAGTTTAACTATAGGTTACAGTCCTGGAATTATGTTGATGATCATGAATAACATAGGGTGAACCTTAGGTGTCATGGATTACGGAATATGTGTTATGTTATACTTTTTATGATTATGTGGTTCCTCGTTATTTTAATTATTTCTTACACCATGGTTATTGGATTTAGTCAATGGAGGGAACCAGAAGGAATTGGGTCAACATTGAATCTAATGGAAGAATTTGTGACTATGAGCTACGAAATTGCATAATGCCTGAAAAGAAAGATATTGTGATTATGTCGAATTAGTCATCACAAAATATGATCAACAAGATTAACTTTAGTGGTATTCCTAATTCATCAAATAAGAGGAAGATGGACTTTTATGCATGTTCACATGGTGAGGAGCATAGAGAAAGGAAGATTGAGATTTCTAATGAAGGGAAGAATAACCTTCATGAATACATAAAATGGAGGGGAAGATGTTATCTGTGTGGGGAGAAGGGTCACAGAGTGACAGACTGTTATGGAGTTCAATGTCTTATCTGTGGAGAACATCGGCATTACCCAACTAAATTCCCTGACCTAAGAGGTTACTTCTAAATCAAGGAAGGGATTATTTAATTAAAATCATTGAATAGGATGGATTTAAGTGTTTATATAATGGTAATCAAGAATAATGTTGTTGAGGTACTTTTATGGTATATTGGAATATCTATGTAATGGTCCATTGTGGTTTCCATAAGAATATGGTTCCTGTATCCATGAAATGTGAATGAAATATTTTTGGAAAGTAGATGATATGCGTAGAATGAAGGGATAAGGTGAAAATAATATGTTTGAAATTATTAATGAGCTCATGACTGATATAAGGACAATGTGACATCATGGTTTGAGTATATATAAATTTTTGGATTTTGGTATATGGAAAGAGTTAACTTTTGACATCATTCATGTTTTCACTAAGGTTCCATGGTAACTCATGTTTCAAGAGAATACATGATTAAGGTATTTACATGTTTGGAATGTGACCAAAAAGATATATCGTATGATATATGGGGGATAAATGATGGTATTCACAAGCTCGGTAGATGACATTTCTAGCAATCGTTTACTTTATACTATGCAAATTGATAGAGGTATTTTGGATAAGACAAAAGAATTGAATGGATTAATTTTGAAATCAGATAGTATTTTTTAAGACTAGAACCTTTTTTCGATATTATTTTTGGAATGTTATAATAGAGAATTTTTATAATAAGGACAACCTGCAGGACGGATGACAACCTGTCGCATCGGACATGGTTGTGGGAATTGAACCCACAACCAAAGTGTGACATGCCTTTATCGCCTACCAATACCCTACAGGAAGTCCCCAGTTAGTAGAAATTAGTTTTATTTTATTATGCAGTATGATCGTTGAAGTATATGTCCATTTTTGGTATCATTTTCGGTTAATCTCACCATAAAAGGACTTATGTATTTTTAATAAATTTTTCTAACTTTTTGAGAAAGACGGAATAACCTATCATTTTATCACATGATCTTCTAACATTTCAAGAAGGAAAAATTCAACTTCATTTCTTTAAATAAGAGATGAAGTGGAAATTGTTCATGGAATGAACAACGATGATATTAAATTGAAATCAAGTAAGTATTTCAACTTGTGTAAAAAATTATCATCATTAGGGAAATGATCTTGAAAACCAAAAATGTTGTCCTAGTGCTCTCATATATGATGAATCAGATGGTACCTTAGATCATCAAAAATTTACGACTTTTTGATTGTTGGCTTTTTCGTATCCACATTCTCTACCACTCTTCATATATTCATCTATGTTGTCCTATGTGGAAACCCACTATTGAGTTACTTTGGGTGACCGTTATGATTCTAAATTTCCTTTTTGAAAATGATGTTTTAATATTCCTTTTTACAATGTGGGGTTTGATGAAAGAAACTATCATGTAGTAAACCATTTATAACCCCGACGAATTTCATGGGAAAAATTCATTTTAAGGGGGGTAGAATGTAACACCCCGAGATTTTATGAGAAATATTCTTTTTAATATCTCTGATGTATTGTGTCGTACACTAAAAAAATATTAGATTGTGCTATATGAAACACCATATTAACTTGTAGTATACACAAACACTATTCTTGGACTGTGTTACACACAAGAGAAACCTTCTTCAATAGCGTGTGTTGTACACAATACCGAGTTTCAGTAAACAACGATATAATGTTATAATATTATAACAAAATAGCAATTATGAATAGTATTAACTGAATTTTTTATTTTATAACATTATAATTCGTCTTACACATTTTATAGAATGAGGTATGAGAAAAAAATCAATTTTTTGGATAAAAGAAGTATTTTTCAAAAAATGCAATTTTGTCGCCTTTTGTTTGGCGCACCCATTTTAAATCTAATTTTTGACATTTTAATATTTTAAATTTGAGAAAATAAAATTCTTATTTTGAATTAAGATATAAAAAATTTTCTTTTATAATGATTTCATATTTTTCTGATAAGTTTCATATTTTAATGAATAGTAAAAATACGCTAAATTTTAATTAAAAAGAGATTTTTCCATCGACATAATTTATATGATTAAATTATAATATTGAATTGTTTTAAGGTATAAATAGAATATATTTTTACCATTTAATATAATTTATGTCATTATCATTTATTTTTATTGAATTCATAGGTAAAATCATTTCAATCTTTTTCAAAGTTTTAACTATTAAAACGCGTTTTATTAAAAACGGGATTAATTTTAAATTAATTTCTGAAAATTCTATGATTTGAATTTAGAAACATGGATTCTATATTTGGAATCATTAGGTCCAAATTATGATAATATGGTACTTTTTATTTTTGTGAATTATGAATAGTTACTACGGTAAATTTTATTTTACATAGTTAAATGTAAATCAAGTAATTAATGGTAAACATAATATTATAAAATTACTCTAACACCTATCATAATATAATTTTATGATTATATTTATTCCTAAAATATAATTGGGTGGAAATGGTATCTATTAGAAACCACTTGTATGTGATTAAGACCTTTAATTTATTTTATTTAAATGAACGTGAAATATGCCTCACTCAAACATTAATTATTTAATTATTTTTAATATTAGGCTATACAAAATATAAATTCGGTTATAAATACTCATTTGAAAGATATTTTCTTTATTTATCATGGATATTTATTTGTAATTGTTATGAAATATATAATTACCTTAATAGCTTATAAATTAATGATGCAGAAATTATTTTTTAGTGAAAAATCAATAATATCGTTTTTATTATTCTAATAAAACCCCTAAAAGGCCCAAAAAACCTGACCAAAAATTATTTTTAGTGTACATATGAACCATAATCATCCAAATGTGGAATTTGTGACCATTTGGAGCTTTATAAAAATCATTATTACATTTATAGTATTTTATTTTAAATGATGTCAAAGTTGTCAACCTCATAATTTAATAAATATATCATTTTAAAAGATGGGTGTTTTAGAAGATAAATTCGAATAAAAGTAATATTATGAAATCTATTATATTTATATTCATCAAATTATTTTATTTTTAAATTTTTATCCAACAAATAAGTATATTAAATAATTATACAAAAATGTTGTAGTAATTATTTTATTAAGAGAAATATATAAAAATGGTTTTAAAAATTTTAAAATAAATATTATAACATTCTCCATGAATTTTCTAGATTAATATGTCATTTTAGGAACCTATTAAATATTTTTTTTGAAATATATTCTCAGTGTTTATTTTATTTAAATTCATATAAATGAATAATGTCAAAATTTACACTATTGGTACTTTATAAAAATAACATATTATTAAATTATTTAAATATCAAAAAAATATATAAAAAATTGAAAATTTAAAATTATATGGTCTAAAAGGTTATAAAGTATCCAATTATGGGAAATTTACCACATATATGTATGTATTTACAACAATTTAAAATTTAGAATATTATTACCACAAATAATATTAAATAAATTAAATAAGGATAGATCAAATTGATATAGTTTAAAATCATTTCCCAACATGTCTAAATTTGATTGGTTGAAGATATTACAACCCTATATTACCTCAAATTCGAATTTAAGTCACATTGGAAGTTTTTAGATAGGGTTTTATTTTATTATTAGTTAATATTTTTGAGGTTTCCTAAAGTGCCCCTCTCTTCTCTTATAAAAGAGAACCTCATCTCTCTCCTCCTCACACCATTTTGGTCCTTCAATCTTGGAAAATATAAGGCCCCAGCCTTAAACCTTACTTAATCTTGAGTTACTACAAGATTACACATTGAGGATCTTTTCAGGTTTAGAGTTTTAGAGAATTAGATCATAAAACTGGCATTACATTCCACATTTAAACAAAGTGGTTACATAAAAGATAGTATTCATTTTTCCCATTAACAGAAACATATTCCAAATAAAACATGGATTCTTTCTTGACACTTCCTTAATCCTATCATCATATCAAGTACCCTTCCCTTGACATTAGAAAAACATTTCAAAAACATGGGATGAGCATAAAAAGCTCAGTAAGGGATATAAAAATATAGAAAGGAAACATGAGTACGTGTATACATAAGAATGAAATCATAATTTACCCATAAAACATAAGAACTTTAACATACCTCATAAAATCATGAATAAATCATATAAATCATATGAAATAAAGGTAACATGAGGCATTCATAACATTTTTACATAGGGAGTAACCCTCTTGGTTACGTTTGGAATACCCACCACACTATATTCCCTAAATCTCTTCGGAGAAACCATAAAGTTTCACTCCTTCACGTTACCCAATGAATTGGAGAGCTATATCAGGCTCACCTTCCCTTAGTTTATCATGGAACCAACCGTCTTCATATCAATGCCCAAGAACCTTAACCTAATCTTATCACATAAAACATGCATAAAGGAAACATAACATTTCCACCTTTCAATAACAAGATATCAATACAACACATTGATATAAAAACATTATGAAAACCATTTTCAATACCAAAATAATAGAAAAGTAAAGCATGGTATTTATTTTTCTTTTAAAAAGAAGGTATGTCTTGTAGAAGAAGCCGAAACTCAAATAATGGTCACGGCGGCGGAGAAGTCGTTGTCGCCGCATACGTACGACAAAAACATTCCCTTTTTTCGTTTAGTAAAATGCTTCGTATAAAAAGAATCCTTTTGGAGAAACGTAAAAGTCAAAGGGGTTTATACACCATATAAAATAAAGTTGTGTATAAAACAAAATATGCCTCAATGAAAGGAGATTGAGACGAAGTCCCATACAAAGACGGTATCCTTGGATTAAGGATAAATCAGTTACATAACTATGCGTGACAAACGAATACACAAAATATAAGTGGGTATTAAGTGTAAAACAATCAGAGGACATTCACACATAATCATAGAATGACATATTCAAGGTGTACAAGTTTATCCCAAAGAATCGAAATTGGGATAAGAAGTTCCCTTGCAAAAATTAAACAGCCTAACGGCGTCACTTCAAAATTCTGAAAAAGAGTTGATGAGAGATAAAAAGGGTATCTCATCACTTGGACATAAAATTTAAATCAATAAGGATATAGAAGAACATATCCAAACACAATATTATGTGAATTAAAAGACATAACAAAATAAGTCTTTTAAAAAGAGGAGGGTGAAAGGTTCCCTTACTGACATGGGTATCTTTCGAAACATACGCCCTGTGAAAGAAGGACAATACAACATTAATGTAAATACTCGTAAATGAAAGAATATTACACAATGAGTAAAATAATGTTCAGTACATACACCACTCAAATGAAATTGTGTCAAATGTAGCATAAATATCACGGGAATAAAAGTGAGATGAAAAATCCCTTACGAAAACTTAGCAGCCTAACAGCGCCACTTAAAACATCCAAAAATGAATTGATGAGATCAAATAGGGTATCTCATCACATTAAAA
Organism: Viscum album; assembly: GCA_963277665.1. Taxonomy (NCBI): domain Eukaryota; kingdom Viridiplantae; phylum Streptophyta; class Magnoliopsida; order Santalales; family Viscaceae; genus Viscum; species Viscum album. Next base: position 2,141,885,098 of record OY728122.1, on the reverse strand, counting down.
TAAAATGTACAGCAAGAGGAATATAAAAGAACATCCCCCATCATAACAAAGAGGATCTTAAAAGAAGTGACATAAAGGAGAGTACTTAAAGAGAAAGAGAGAGGTTAGATCTATTACGAAAAATCGGCAGCCTAACAGCGCCACTCAAAACTTAAAAAATGGATTGATGAGAGATAATAGGGTCTCTCATCATATGAACATAAAACATACAGTAAGATTAATATAAAAGAAAATCCCAATCACAAGAAAGATGAGATTATAAGGAAATACATAAAAGAGTGTACTTAAAAAGAAAGAGAGGAGTAGGATCCCTTACCTCGGGTCCGACTTGACTCGATCATTCTTTAACATCCTGAATAATAAACTTGAGTTAATTTACACTTTCTTAATAACCTTTATCTAGTTCATTATTCCTTTTATATCACTTATTTCCATGTTATAAACATTATGTAATCATTTAAGTTAATAATGTTTGTTTTGTCGATATTTGGTTCTTAAGTCGAAAGTGGACTTCTTACAGTTACCTATTATTCGTGTGGTCAAAGGTTCATTATATCCAGAATTATATTAATGATTTGGATATCATATATATCATATATATCCAGAATATACATGTATTTATAATATTACATAATCATTTAGAGGTAAGAAATGAAATTCACCGTTCATGGAGACGGTAAGCCGTACGTACGCATGAACGCTACTTTCATTTCTATGTCATATTAATGGAATTAAAACCAAATGATAGGTATTTATATTTTAATTCCATATTTTTATTCATCATTTATATGTAACATACATCATATCTAATAACTTTAAATCCATCCTTTATACATCCCACATATTGCATTAACGAATCAAATCACTTCGAGGGGGCGGTAGTCCGCACTTCCTAAAATGAAATTATCGTGTTTACCCACAATGGAAACCATAACGTTATGCCATAAAAAGGAAAATAAAGAAACATAAACATATTATATATCATATAGAAATATATTGACATCTTAATGGCCACCTTTTAAGGTGTTATATGGGTGTTGAACAATCATCGTTTCGTGAGGCATTAATTCACCATCCACAGAAACAGTATGTTCTTTAACCATTTTATGTAGGTGTGGTTAACGATAGCTATAATTATTCTTATAAAAACATCCTAGAATATTTAAGATACAGGAGTTGTTACAAAATAAATTAACAAAAAGAGTTTAGGGGGTTGGAGAAGCAAAAGAAAACAAAAGAACACAAGTGAAGACATTACCTTAAAATTGGGTAACTCCTTTTGATTTGAGATCAATGGCTTCCTTGGGAAGACTTCTGCCCAAAGTGAGGCTTCAAGGAGTTATATAGGGATGTGGAGAGACAAAATGGGAAGGTTTTGGCTGAGCCAAAGGCTTTGGAAGTGTGGGTAAGGAGGTAGAGGTGGGGGCCTTTTATAAGAGGAGAGGAGGGGCACTCTTGGAAAGGTATAAAATGTAACTTTATTTTCAAATGGGTTTCGGATTTTAATGGTCCCAAATTGATGTGTTTTGAGGATAAGGTGATAAGGGTTCGAAATAAACCCATCCAATAGGTTTTGGACATGTTTAGGTATTATATTTTACATTATCTTCCCGTATTATTTAAATCCTTAAATAATGAGGTCATCGCTGCATCACCATGATGTCATAAATAATTTAATTTATTTAATGTGTAAAAATTATAAAAAAATACTATGATGTAGGAAAATTTTTAGCTTTCCAATGAATATTTTTAGTCCATAATATCATTTATGTAGAAAAAAGTACAAATATTTTACTTAGATGATACATTCTTTGTTACATTTAACATTCTTTAAAAATAAAAAGATAAAAAGTCACTTTCTCACAAAAGTGATTCCATGGGGCCCCCAAGTTTGGCAAAAGGAATCCCACGGTCGTCCATGAGACAAAAAGTAGCATTATGACACATTTTTTGGTCATTTTTTATTATTATGGTACTATCTAATTATCTTTAACTACCGATTACTCATTAATCAAGATAATTAAAGATAATTACCGTCGTTACTATTCATAATGTCCAAAAAACAAAAGAGTATTAATTACATAATTTGGACCTTCTGATTCCAAATATGTAATTAATTTTACCAAATTCCAAACACATAAATTTCAATAATTAATTTAAAAAAACTTCCCGTTGTCAAAACAAATAGCGGGTTTTTTATAAACAATATTTATGAAAAGGTTGGCACTTGTTTATGCCTAATTCCAAAGTGAAATTAATCCCAATAACCATCATTGAATTACGTGGTAAAAATTTATTCTAATTAGTATTTAAAACAAATTAAAAAGTTAATATAACCATATAATTAAATTATATGAAAAACCAGTTTTGATGTAAAATGCAGTATTTTTCACTATTCATTGAAAAATGAACACTGTCAGAAAAATACCAAAAATTAACCCAAGGTAAATTTCAATGTCCCAATAATAAATAATATGTTTATTTTGAAAAATAGATCTTACAAAATTGTCAAAAAGTTTATTTAAAAGTGGTTCTCCATCAAAATGAGATTAATCGACCTTTTAAAGAATATTAGAATGTTTACCCTTAAAAACTGGATTCATTTGAATTTTTAAAACTCTAACATTTACTGAAAAGAGTAAAAATAATTGACAAACATATATAATAATTTTGTAGTTAGTTCTGTTCATTCCCTCCATTACAACGGCTAGGCGTTTACTACCATTTAAAATGATATTATTTTATTATTAGAGTGCAACGTAAGATTCCCAAAAACTCGTTGTTGCGTATTGGGTATGCCATTGAGCATAGCATCCCCTTTAAAGTAATATTAATATTTTATTTCACAAATTTGGATAAATATAAAGATGTCATATTATTTATTTACCTGGGGTGTTACATCCTTCCCCCCTTTTGGGAATTTCTTCCTCGCAATTTTAAAATTGGGCTTGGAAACATCCTTGAAAGTCCAACATCGGAACAAGAGTCGGAAAAACAATCACTTTAAAATAAAGAAAGATAAGTACAATGGTCACCCGAGTTAACCCATACTAGGATTACAAGTATGAAAATATGGACATGGAGGAAAAAAACAAAGGGTCATGTTCTGATGGAGATTGATAGAAAACATGTTTAGGAGAAAGTTAACCACAAGAAAATCACAAACTTGTGATGGGTTAAATGGTATTCGATTCCCCAGTAGGAAAAGTTAATATAAAACATTTTTGTTTTAAGTTACTTTTTATTGAGGAATTTATTCATATGGAAACATAATCACTTATCATGTTGACTTTAAACTTTTATTAGATTCCTTACACACTCATATTTTCTCCAAAAGACGAGTATTTAGGAAGAATTTTTCATATTAAGAGTACTATAATCAACTTCTAGAGAATCACCTAATCCACAAAAGAGAACTATATAATTCCCATGTCTTTATACTTGAACCAAAACCAAAACCAAAAAGGTTAGTACAAGATCAGATAATCCAGAAAAGGATAACCCTTTATAAAAAGAAAATCTATTCTTAATCACCAAAATTTGTCCAACAAAACCCAAAGTTCAACGATGACCATTCTATAATCAATTTGTCCATAAAATTCTTCAAAGTAAACCAAACTAAGATTGAAACCTAAATATTTGAAGGATTTAGTCAGTTAGTCTTCTAAGTTAAATGGTAACATTTATCTCCAAACAACATCAGTTGCTCTTAATGTCTAGTATTGAAAAGTAATTAACCTAATCACATATCCTCCATGATTGGTTAATAAATATCAATAGATAAACCAAAATCTACTTACTCTTAATTCATAAAATCATCTAACTAAAAAGAATCAGTCAAACTACCCAGGGACTTCATGTAGTCCAGTGGTAGGCGATAAATACCAGTTGCAATTTGGTTGTGGGTTTGATTCCCGCAGCTTTGTTCGACGCGACGGGTTGTCACACGGTCTACGTGTTGTCTTTTTTCCAAAACTATATAATTCTCAAATCATTCCCTAAAAAGAGATAAAATAATCAAAAACAACCATAACATAATTTAACCTCAATTTTATCTCATGTCTTTCACTTCCATCAAAACATATAGTAACCCATAATTACCTGAAAAGTAAGGATCATATAAACCCAAATGGTTCTTTATAACTATGTCCATTAAAGAACAGATAACTATTCCTTGAATAAAATTTTCATATATTAAACATCAGGGTTACACATACTAGAAAAATATTCTAATGTAACCCCATCATCAAAAGAGACTTAATACTCTTAATAATTTCACCATAACTCTTGAAGCCCTTATATGTTGACATCTTACTCATTCAACATTCTTCATGATCCATTAACCATTACATTCCAACTTATTCTGAAATAATTCATTCCTATAAACAAAATCATGAATCATATCCTAAGATTCCAAAATAGGAAAACAATAGTTATAAAATAATCCATACCTTTGATTGGTCATTTTCAGTTTCTTTATCCTCAATTGGAATGGAATTAGGTATTGGTAAACGGACATTTGTACGATCTTGGTGATCTCATTCACGAAACTTCTTCATAGGACATGTGTTTGCATAATGACCATGCACACCACGTTTAAAACATTCAATTGATCCCTCATAAAGAACTTCTTTCCCTTTCCTCGAGTCAACTGGATGCTTCCTTTTTCCTTGGCAGGTTCTTGCTTTATTACCTTCATTTCCACATCTATAGCATATTTCTGTCCCTTTGAAACATTTTCCTAGGTGTTTCTTTCCACATTTTTAACACATAGGTTTTTGAACACATTTACCTTTATGATTATTACATGTAGTTCCATAGGGATTTGTTTCTCACATATATGATGCCTTAGAGAAATCACCAAGGTTTAGGTGGTCAATCATTACCCCAGATAGTTGGTTGAGGATAATCACAAGAGTTCTCATTGCAGCTCCCATATCATTCAGTTGCTTGCTCAAAAAACTGTCACAGTTTCCTTCACATCCACTGTTACTTTGGTGCCTGCTAGATCCAGCCATCTACTATAACCAAAAAGGTTAGTGTTAGTATATCAACAAAACCATCATGTAATAATGAGGAAGATAAACACTAATATATACTTACTCATTCACTTTATCTAAAACTAGGACTCTTTCTGAAATCCTAACCATTATGGTAATGTCACTTATGCTTAAAGAATACCCTAACCTCTAAAGTTATCTAAACCAACCTATGATACCAACTATAAGGACCCAGCCTTAAACCTTACTTAATCTTGAGTTACTACAAGATTACACATTGAGGATCTTTTCAAGTTTAGAGTTTTAGAGAATTAGATCATAAAACTCGCATTACATTCCACATTTAAACAAAGTGGTTACATAAAAGATAGTATTCATTTTTCCCATAAACAGAAACTTATTTAAAATAAAACATGGATTCTTTCTTGACACATCCTTGACGCTGTCATCATATCATGTACCCTTCCCTTGACCTGTGAAAAACATTTCAAAAACTTGGGATGAGCATAAAAAGCTCAGTAAAGGATATAAAAATATGGAAAGGAAACATGTGTACATGTATACATAAGAATGAAATCATACTTTACCCATAAAAATAAGAACTTTAACATACCTCATAAAATCATGAATAAATTATAGAAATAATAAGACATAAAGGTAACTTGAGGCATTCATAACATTCTTACGTAGGAAGTAACCCTCTTGGTTACGTTTGGAATACCCACCACAGTATATTCCCTAAATCTCTTCGGAGAAACCTTAAAGTTTCACTCCTTCGCATTAACCAATGCATTGGAGAACTATATTGGGCTCACCCTCCCTTAGTTTATCACGGAACCACCCATATTCATAACAATTCCCAAGAACCATAACATAATCTTATCTCATAAAACATGCATAAATGAAACATAACATTTCCACCTTTCAATAACAAGATATCAATACAACAAATTGATATAAAAACATTATGAAAACCATTTTCAATACCAAAATAAAATAAAAGTAAAAAATGGTATTTATTTTTCTTTTAAAAAGAATGTATAGCTTGTAGAGGAAGCCAAAACTCAAATAATGGTCACAGCAGCGGAGAAGTCATTGTCGCCACATACGTACGACAAAAACATTCCCTTTTTTCGTTTAGTAAAACGCTTCGTATAAAAAGATTCCTTTTGGATAAACATAAAAGTCAAAGGGGTTTATACACCGTATAAAAGAAAGTTGTGTATAAAACAAAATATGCCTCCATGAAAGGAGATTGAGACGAAGTCCCATACAAAGACGGTATCATTGGATTAAGGATAAATCAGTTACATAACTATGTGTGAAAAATGAATACACGAAATATATGTGGGTATTAAGTGTAAAACAATCAGAGGACATTCACACATAATCATAGAATGACATATTCAAGGCGTACATGTTTATCCCAAAGAATCGAAACTGGGTTAAGAAGCTCCCTTGCTAAAATTAGACAGCCTAACGGCGTCACTTCAAAATTCAGAAAAAGAGTTGATGAGAGATAAAAAGGGTATATCATCACTTGGACATAAAATTTACATCAATAAGGATATATAATAACATATCCCAAAATAATATTATGTTAATTAAAAGACATAACAAAATAAGTCTTTTAAAAAGAGGAGGGTGAAAGGTTCCCTTACCGATATGGGTATCTTTCGAAACATACGCCCCGTGAAAGTAGGACAATACAACATTGATGTAAATACTCATAAATAAAATAATATTACGTAATGAGTAAAACAATGTTCATTACATATAACACTCAAAGGAAATTGTAGAAAATGTAGCATAAATCTCACGGTAATAAAAGTGAGATGAAAAATCCCTTACGAAAACTCGGCAGCCTAACGACGCCACATAAAATTTCCGAAAATGGATTGATGATATCAAATAGGGTATCTCATCACATTACAATAAAATTTAAATCAGGAGGAATATAAAATAATATCCCCCATCATAACAAATAGGAGATTAAAATAAGTGACATAAAGGAGAGTACTTAAAGAGAAAGAGAGAGGTTAGATCTCTTACGTAAATTCAGCAGCCTAACAGCGCCACTCAAAACATCCAAAATGGATTGATGAGAGAGAATAGGGTCTATAATCATATGAACATAAAAATTACAGTAAGAGTAATATAAAATAACATCCCAATCACAAGAAAGATGAGCTTAGAAGGAATGACATAAAAGAGTGTACTTAAAAAGAAAGAGAGGAGTATGATCCCTTACCTCAGGTCCGACTTGACTCGATCGTTCTTTAACATCCTGAATAATAAACTTGAGTTAATTTACACTTTATTAATAACCTTTTTCTAGTTAATTATTCCTTTTATATCACTTATTTCCATGTTATAATCATTATGTAATCATTTAAGTTAATAATGTTTGTTTTGTCGATATTTGGTTCTTATGTCGAAAGTGGACTTCTTACAATTACATGTTGTTCGTGTGGTCAAAGGTTAATTATATCCAGAATTATATTCATGACTTGGATATCATATATGTCAAATATATCCAGAATATACATGTATTTATAATATTACATAATCATTTAGATGTAAGAAATGAAATGCACCGTTCATGGAGACGGTAAGCCGTACGTACGCATGAACACTACTTTCATTTCTATGTCATATTAATGAATTAAAACCAAATGAGAGGAATGTATATTTTAATTCCAGAATTATATTCATCATTTATATGTAACACACATCATATATAATAACTTTAAATCCATACATTATACATCCCACATATGGGATTAACGAATCAAATCACTTTGAGGGGGCGGTAGTCCGCACTTCCTAAAACGAAATTATCATGTTTACCCACAATGGAAACCATAAAGGTATTCCAAAAAAGAAAAATACAGAAACATAAACATATTATGTAACATATATAAATATAGTGACATCTTAATGGCCACCTTTTAAGGTGTTATATGAGTGTTGAACAATCATCGTTTCATGAGGCAGAAATTCGCCATCCACAGAAACAATATGTTTTTTAACCATTTGTTGTAGGTGTGTGTAAGTGTAGCTCCAATTATTCTTATAAAAGCATCCTAGTATATTTAAGATACTGGAGTTGTTACAAAATAAATTAATAAAAAGAGTTTAGGGGGTTGGAGAAGCAAAATAAAACAAAATAACACAAGTGAAGACATTACCGAAAAATCGGGTAACTCTTTTGGATTTGAGCTAAAAGGCTTCCTTGGGAAGTCTTCTGCCCAAAGTGAGGCTTCAAGGAGTTATAGAGGGATGTGGAGAGACAAAATGTGCAGGGGTTGGCCGAACCAAAGGCTTTGGATGTGTGGGTAAGGAGGTAGAGGTGGGGGCCTTTTATAAGAGGAGAGGAGGGGCACTCTTGGAAAGGTATAAAATGTAACTTTGTTTTCAAATGAGTTTCAGATTTTAATGGTCCCACATTGATGTGTTTAGAGGATAAGGTGATAAGGGTTCGAAATCAACCCATCCAATAGGTTTTGGTCATTTGTAGGTCTAATAGTTTACATTATCATTCCATTTTATTTAAATCGTTAAATAATGAGGTCATCGCTGCATCACCATGATGTCATAAATAATTTACTTTATTTAATGCCTAAAAATTATAAAAAAATTCTATGATGTAGGAAATATTTTTAGATTTCCAATGAATATTTATTGTCCAAAATATAAATTATATAGACAAAATTAAAAATATTTTACTTAGGTGATACATTCTTTGTTACAATTAACATTCTTTAAAAATAAAAAGATAAAAAGTCACTTTCTCACAAAAGTGATTCGATGGGGCCCCCAAGTTTGGCACAAGGCATCTCATGGTCGGCCATGAGACAACCAGTAGCCTTAGGACAGATTTTGTGGTCATTTCTTATTATTATGATATTAGCTTATTATCTTTAACTACCCGATTACACATTAATCAAGATAATTAAAGATAATTACCATCGTTACTATTCATAATGTCAAAAAAAAAAAGAGTCTTAAGTACATAATTTGGACCTTATTATTCCAAATATGTAATTAATTTTACCAAATTATAAACACATAAATTGCAATAATTAATTTAAAAAAACTTCCCGTTGTCAAAACAAATAGCATGTTTTTTTAGAAACAATATTTATGAAAAGTTTGGCGCTTGTTTATGCCTAAATCCAAAGTGAAATTAATCCCAATGACCATAATTGAATTACATGGTAAAAATATATTCTAATTACACTTTAAAATAAATTAAAAAGATAATATAACCATATAATTAAATTATATGAAAACGTAGTTTTGATGTAAAATGCAGTATTTTTCACTATTCATTGAAAAATGAACATTATCAGAAAAATACCAAAAATTAACCCAAGGTAAATTTCAATGTCCAAATCATAAATAATATGTTTATTTTGAAAAATAGAGCTTATAAAATTTTCAAAAAAGTGGATTTAAAAGGGGTTCTCCATCAAAAGGCGGTTAATCGACCATTTAAAGAATATTAGAATGTTTACGCTTAAAAACTAGATTCATTTGCATTTTTAATCCTCTAACATTTATTGTAAAGAGTAAAAATATTTGACAAACATATATAATAATTTTGTAGTTAGTTCTGTTCATTCCCTCCATTACAACGGCTAGGCGTTAACTACCATTTAAAATAATATTATTTTATTATTAGAGTGCAACGTAAGATTCCCAAGAAACTCGTTGTTGCGTATTGGGTAGGCCATCGAGCATAGCATCCCCTTTAAAGTAATATTAATATTTTATTCACAAATATGGACAAATATAAATATGTCATATTATTTATTTACCTGGGCTGTTACAGAAAAACCCTCAAATTTTCACTTATACACTTCCCTAGAAACCTACAAGAGGTCTGGGTCTTCTTCTAAGACCAACATTAGTGCCCTAAGAGGAGGTTAAGAGGAGGTGCGTCGAAGAAGAGGTAATCTCTTCTACTGATTTTTTCAAGTTTCTTTATTCTTCTAATTCATATTCTATAGTTTTTTCATTAAAAAGTAATAACATCAGTATAAATAATATACTGATATGTTATTATAAATATGAAACAACCCTATTTCACCATCTACCCATCCTACGAAAAACAAAATCACCGCGGGTGCGTACGTACGGAATAGCGTCTCCACTCCGTGGTGTAATCTGTTTTTCCACCACCACCATACATGGATTAGTATAATGGTGTAAATAATAACTATATATGGTTATTATAATATGATACTAATTCTGATATTTTATATCATCCACTCTATTTCCATTCCATAATTATGGGAACAATATCATCGCTCGAGCGTATGTACGGATTACCGTCTCCACAACGCGATAAGATTTATTCCCCAAGTTAACCATTCAAGAATGATTATAAAGTATATATATTAATTAAAAGGAAATATATGACATATTTATGATACTTGATTTATGTATATGTTATTTACATACTTCCATTCAATTAAATAAGGATACGAAAATAGCGTTAATGCGTATGTACAGCCTAGAGTCTCCATGAATGGTGTATTTCATTCCATTTATTGATTTATTATATGATAAATATATATTATATAAAAATAATTTTTTTACATTCTAGAAATATGTAATCATGATCTAATTTATCATATGAATAATTACAAGTCAAAATATGTATGATAAATTATTCAATTTTACCCAAAACGCTGCATTAACATGAAATTGAAAAAAGAAGGGGTAATATAAAGTCATAAGTGAATCATGTATGGTATAATAAATATTTTTATGGTTCTTTTACAAGTTAATACTTTGTTTAAACCAAATATACAACAGTCTAGGAGACATACAAAATAAATTGGACAAAATGTAAGGGATAATTTTCAATATCATTTTTATCCGAGATTATTTATATGTAAGTATTTACTGGGGTTATATTATTCATCCATGTCCATAAAAATGTCTTCATAAAGTGTTTAATATTCTTCCATGTATGTTTAATGTCATGTTTACCTCTTTTTTTACTTTTAATTTTTGTTATGTAAGAAATCATTCTTTTGTTAACCATACGAGGTACTTTTTAAATTTTTTTTGTAAAAGAACAAGGAGAATTTTATTTTTAATTTGTACGGAATGAATGAATTTTTACTGTTTCATAACATCATCTCATCATAAAGATTACTCTAAAATATTTCATGATTATTTTCAATAAAATAATTTTCTTTTAAAATTTTGTGGAGTTTTTTGAAAAGAAAATGATTTTGAAAAAGAGAGGATATTTTCCCCAAGAATTCATTTCAAGTGTTTTGTCAAAACTATTTTCCATCTAAGATGACATTATTTAGTATGATTATGTTTCAAGTATAATGTATCTATTATTTACACGGTCTGATTCTTATTATTATGAAATGATATCCATTTGTTTTATATGGATTATTTTATGATGGGATGATGTTTATGAAAACCATTTTATTCATTGGGTTGTGATGAATGATTTATGTTTATTTTGTGGAACAAGTAAGAATTATTTCATTATGAGAATGGTGGGACCTATATCTCCCTATAATGAATTGGGTAAAGATTTATATCTCATGAGATATATATGGCTGGAATAGAATGTTAATCTGGTACAGTGACATAGGACTAGAATGAGGAGTGAACTCGATTCAGTAAGGGAGTTTGTCCACTATGATGGTCTTGGCAGCAATGCCTTGGCTTCTTTGGAAATCATATCATGTGCTTAATGATTTTCCACAATTACATGATTTATTCCCCATTCTATTTTATCTTGATTGATGTTCCATTATGATCTATTCCATACGTACTTCCATGTATTATGTCATTGGTCAAAAATATGTATGTTTAAACATTATGTTCATGTTTTTAAATTCAAATGTATATGGTTTGTTTTATTTTCTCCATGCTTACCCTTACTGAGCATTTCAGATCACCCTTTATATGTTTTCCTTTCCCTGAGATATAAGTAAAGGTTTTTGGCAAGAAAACAAATGGGGGAGATCTTTATGGGAGATGTTGAAGATCTCTTACCATGATTAGAAGATTATCTTTTGAGTTTCCAAAGACACTAAACTAATATGGTCTTTGGGCGTCTGTTTTTGTCACGTATTAAGTATTCCGCAAAAGTAATGTAATGTCTATGTATGTCAAGATATGGGTATCTACAGTGAATGCCCATAAATTTAATTACATGATATTTAAATAAAATAATGGGTAGTACATACACCACATAATTGAAAAAAGTGGTGATCAGAACATGAATCTCGCATGAATTAAAAGTGAGATGAAATCTCCTATCTTTGTGTTTTGACTCTCTCAATACTAATTCAATATTCATCTATAATAAATATTATTTTATTATAAATATTTTATAGAATAATATTCTTATACATAATACCATATATGTATTGATTATTACCTTATATTACCATCTTGTTAACGATCCTATGTTAAAGTATCACTTCAGGTAAAATTTGATTTGTTCTTCTCATGCATCTTAACATGTTATATCATCTGTCCTTATACTTATATCCTTATTCTAGAATCTAAACCTCGATATAAATACCAGTTATATATAGTATATATGTATTATAATAATATTTATAATATTGTGGTATGAAATAGAATACACTGTTCATGGAGACGGTACACCCTACGTACGCATGCACAATGTTTCCATTTTTATTGGCGTATTGAAATAAAATATGTTATTGACATATGTATATATATTTATAATTATTATACTATCATTAATATAACATATATATCATATAAGTTCACTAAAACCATCCTCAACACATTACATGGGGTGTGTGAATGAATAACGTCACTTTGAGGGGTGATAGTCCACACATCCTCAAACCAGATTATCTTATTAACACCTAATGGAAAGTAAAGAGATGTGTGTTTTAAAAAGAAAAAAGGAGCTTGAATACATAATAAATTTAATATATTAATTATATAAATATATTTTCCATCATAATATCCACCATGATAGGTGGTAAAGAAGAAATGAACAATCATCATTTTGATTGGTAGAAGTTCACTGTACACAAAAATTGTATGTTCAATATCCATTAGATAGAGGTGTGTGAAAGTGTAGGTATAAATATTTGTATAAAAAATCCTATTATATTTATAATATTGGTTCTTTCAAAAAATAATTTAATAAATATATTGGGATTTGTGAAGATGGAAATTAAAATAAAGGATCTTGAGAAAAGTCGTTACCTCTAAAATGGGTAACTCCTTTTGGTTTCTACCAAAAGGTTTTGTTGAGAAGATCTAGGCCCAAAGGGGGGCTTCATGGTCTAAGGGTTTATTTTTGGGAGGCTACATGGAAAGATATTTTCCAAAAATAAATTATTTTATAGGTTCATGTAATGGTTAAAATTGGTGGCTATTTATAGGGAAGGAAAGAGACTCACATGGAATTTTTAGAAACATGTTAGGTTTGCATATGTTATTACTTAAAAAAATTCATAAAAACCAACCCAATTCAATATTAGAAGGTTTATGGTAGAAATATGCACATAAAATGGATGTTGGAAATTTTTCTAGTTCATTTTGGGTCTTAAATTTAAGGTTTATTACTTTATTATCCTAATTTTTCTCTTAACCAATGTAATTACTTTTCATAACCTTCACTGATCATTTTTTTCAACTACTAATTTGATTTTATTAGACATTATAAATTATGGTGATTAAAAATATTGAATCCATTTTTCCAAATTCTAGGCTCATATGTGGTATAAATTAATTTAAAAAATAATCCTATTGTTGGGACGACACTGCGAGTTTTACTTGTAAAAATGATCAAATGATTTCTAAGTATTTATGAACAATTTTAATGTAGAAATGGTTCCAATGAAATTAGTTGAATTACATGAAAAAATATAATGAAATTCACCTTTTATATAAAATTAACATATATTTTAACATTGTAAATAAATTAAATTAAAAATCAGTATTGAATAAAAATATGATATCTTCACTATTCATCAATAAATGATGTTTCTCAGAAAAATCCCAAAAAATCACCCTAAGATAAATTTTAAATTATAAATTAAAAAATGAGGTTTATTTTATAAAATTAAATTTTTTAATGTGTATAAAATTAATTTTATTAGAACAATATTTTAAATTGTATTTTTAGACATAGAAGGACTTTATCGACAACCATATATTTTATTATTAGTATGTTTCATTTATATAAAAAATAATGAAAAATATTTGATAAATAGTTAATAATATTCATATAACTATGTTTAACAACTAGGTTATGATTATCTAATTTAAAAAATAAATGTTGTTTCATAGAAACTCAGTGTTGCAAGTATCATACTCCAACTCACTATTGCATGTATCGTACGCCAACTCCATGTTGCATGTAACGTACGAAAAGAAGATTATGTATTAAATGAATCACTGAATTAGTGAATTTCAAGATGAAAATTTTAATTTATTTAAAAATGGTCAAAAGTAACTCGGGGTGTTATATTCGACCCCCCTAAAAATGATTTTTTCCCTCAAAAGTCATCACTCAGGTAAAAAATGAGGACACTTCTACTTCAACATATCCTCATGTTCCCACATAGCTTCCTCTAACTAGATATTTCTACACCAAACCTCAAACAAGTGAGTAGTCCTGTTTCATTGAACTTTCTATGATCAGTTTAGAATTTCATCTGGTTTCTCTTCATAAGAAAGATCATGATTCTGTAGTATGACCTCTGAGTTCAGTACATGTGAAGGGTTGGCTATGTTCTTCCTCGGGAGGGATACAAGGAAAATATCATGGACTTGAGAGATATTTTTAGGAAAGTCCATGTGATTGGATACCATCCTGATACGATCAAGAATATCAATGGTGCTGGTATACATAGGGATTAGATTCCCTTTCTTCCCAAATCTCATAAATTTCTTGCATGATGAGATTCATAGAAACACTTTTTCAACAACATCAAATTATAGATCACACTGACAGTTATTATCATAACTTTTCTATAGGATTTGAGGTTCCTAGATATGATTATTAATGGTTCTGACCTTCTTTTCCATTTCTTCAATGATCTCATGTCCCAATAGCTTTTTTTTCACTAACTGCATCACCTCAATTTGGATCTCTACATTTCTTCCCATTGGGAGCTTCATATGGTTCCATTTGAAAGCTTTAATGAAAAATTATGTTTTAAGAAAAATCAACCTAAGGAGGGGTTGATCCCAACCTCCTTAGAAATCCAAATAAAAATATCTCAACATATCATATAGTGTTTGAATTTATCTTTTAGACTGGCCATCTATTTGAGGATGATATGTAGTGCTTAAACTTAATCCCTTATCAAGATCTTTCTGAAGACTTCACTAGAATATTGAGGCAAACCTCATGATTCAATATGATATGATAGAATGTGGTAATCCATGCTACCTTACCACTTTTATAATGTATATTCTAGAAATTTGGTCAGTGGATAAATCTTATCTAATAGAAATGATGTGTGCTGATTTAGATGGTCGGTCAACTACCCCCATATATCATTAATCACTTTAGTGGTTTTGGGTAGTCCAATGAAAAAATATATACTGATGTTCTCCTATTTTCATTCTGTTATGGGTTATGGATGAAACATCCCATTAGACTCGTGTCATTCAGCCTTAACTTTTTGTCTTTCTAAACCCTGAGATACAAACTTTTTGAAATCCCTATTCATTCCATCCCACCATAAGAATTATTTTATATCAATATAAATCTTTGTACTTCCATGTTGAAAAGAGAATGAAGAAATATTCCATTCCTCTAATATCTCCTTATTCAAATCTATCTTGGAAGGATCACGTACACAGTTCATGAACATTATCAGTACATCCTGATCATGGTTAAACATAGTAAAATTTATAACATTATATTGAAGTTCATAATATTATTTTTTTTCTTCATTAATATTCACTTGGATATAGGTTTGAACAATCATTTGAGAAAGATATGATTTCCCCCTTCCTTCAGGATTTTAGGATCCATCATTTTATAATATAGAAATATTGGATCTTCTATGATCCTCATCTTAGATAAGCTAGCATGATGTTTTCGACTAAAATAAGAGACCACCTTGTTCGCTTTCCTAGGGTTGTAATGTATTGAGCAGTCATAATGCATTATCAACTCTAACAATATTCTATGTTTCATGTTAAAATCATTCTATGTGAATATATATTTTAAACTTTTATGATCAGTTTATATATAACACTTTTCCCCATAAATATAGTTACTCCAAATTATTAATGAAAAAAGATACCACTACTAACTCCAAATCAGAAGTTGGGTAATTTTTCTCATGAATTCTCAACTGTCAAGAGATATAGGCTATAACCATGTTATTTTCCATAAGAACACATCCCAATTCTCTCATGGAAGCGTCTCTATAAATTAAAAACCATTCTCCTCTACATGGTAATGTATGAATTGGTGCACAAAAAAACGTTCTTTTCAATCCCTTGAAATTGTTATCACATTCATCTATCCAAAATAACTTAACACCCTCAAGAGTTAACTTGATTTTAGGATTAGATAGTCATGAAAAATTCTATACAAAACATCAATAATATACAGCTAAACCAAGAAATATATGGATCTCAATCATTGTGGTTTGTGTAGGCCATCTTTTAATAGCCTCTTAAATTGATTTATCTACTACTACACCATCTTTTGAGATTACGTGACCCTAAATATGAAACCATTTTCCATAAATATTCATAATTTATAATTTTTTCAAATAACTTCTCCTTCCTTAGAATCATCATTACAATTCTCATGTGTTATTCATTCTATTCCTTACTCTTTTAATAAATAAGATTATCATTTATGAAGAGTACCATTAACATATCGAAGTAATATCTAGGGAATTTATTCATTAGATCCATAAAGATAGCTGGGGAATAAGTAATACCATAAGGCTTCACTATATATTCATAGTGACCATAACTTGTAGGGAAATATGTCTTGGATATATCCTCCTTCTTGATCCTCAATTGATGATATCCAGAATGAGGGTCAATCTTGGAAAAGTATTGAGCTCTACACAGTTGATCAAGAAAGTCATAAATATGGGGAAGGGGACACTTGTAGATGATTGTGATCTTGTTCAACTTCCTATAATCAATGAATAGTCACATTGATCCATCTATCCTTTTCAAAAAAAGAACTGGTCCACCGCAAGGGGACTATATTTGTAGAATGAATCCCTTATCATACATTTCATGGAGTTTATTATTTAATTATTACAACTAAATCAGGTCCATTCTATATGGATTCATTTAAATTTGTGTTGAATGAGGTACAAGATCTATTGATAACTCAACATCACGTTTTCGTGGAAGAAGTGGAAACTCTTCTAGAAGTACATCCAAAATCCTGCACAACTGTTATATCAACGCTGTCGATATTCTCCCCTACAATTTGAGACATGAAACAATTTTCAATGGGAATGAAGACCAAAATAGTAGATGTAATATCTACAGGACGTTCATACATATCATCATATTTATGGATGATGATAAGAGGTCTTAAAATATTGAACGTATAATTCCATCCTTAAAAATTGATATGGTATTAATGGAGAGAAATCCATTCCATTCCTAGAATGATATCAAATTTGACCAAAGGAAGAATAACAATATTTATAGAAAGCACATTCTAAAAAAATTCAACTGATGAGGAATCATAGACCTGAGTTGAAATCATCAAACAATTAGGGATTTGAACGTCAAATTCCTCACCTAATTTTATTGGAGGAATATTAACACCATTATAAATTATTTAGATATGATTGACTGGGTAGATCTAGAATCAAATATGGCATTAGCAGTTCTAGATTGGATGGTACGTGTACCTTTCATCAGGTCCATATAGCACCCCTCATCAGATATAGCGATTTCATGATATTTCCACTTATCCCTCGACTTAATTGGTTGCTAAAGTCTATCATCAACACCAACCCTTTGGTTTGGGTAGTAGTTATCATAATTCACATTCTCCTTGAACTTGTAGTGCCGAATCAAGGGAGGTTCATTATGTGTGCCTCTTTCTTCATTAGTGTTTGAGCTAAATTCTACCTATCACCTCTGTAATCAATTATCAGGTGGCCTTCCTTTCCACAAATAAAAAATTTATTAGACCCCATAGTGTAATTTCCACTATGCTTCTTCCCATAAATAGAGCATAAAGGAAAGTATATCTTCTTTTATCCACGGTTTTTAGTGTCTCCTGTAAACTCCATATTCCTCTTCATGTCATATCCATGAGATTGATATGTGACTCCTCCATCTATTTCAACCTTTATTGCATAACACCAAATCCCTTCATAGATACTAAAGTATCGTATGGACAACACCCTTCTGAGACTTGGATTTAAGACACCAACGAACCTAACAACTTTAATTTCAGGTTGGATGACAATTCCTGAAGCGTACCTTGCAAATGTCATAAAATAAGCCTCATAGGATCCAACAGAACCATTATACATTTTCTTCAATTCAAGGATCTATTTATCAATCTTGATACAAATAATATGAGGAAATTAATTGTAGAAAAATAAGTTCATGAAGCCATCTTAAACCATGGATTCAATCTAATAGTGCTACCTCATATTCAAGATTAGAGTCTATCACTAATATATATCTCATTTTGACTGATAAACTACAAGAATGACTTTCTCATGCTTAGAACAATGATGAACATAGAATATCATTTCAGTGGTATAAATCCATTGTTCATAAACAAGTGGATCCGAATACCCTCTGAACAAATGTAAAAATTTCCTTATGAAAGACTCAACAGAATGATGTCCCCTCCTTTTATCATTTAGAAGCCCACCATGATTAATATATTGAGAAATATGTGTGAGTAGAGCAATGAGGTTTTGAATTCTAGCTCCCATAGCATTCAGTTTCTCAGGAGGAAAATAATTTCATTGTCCATCGGAATCACCATTAATGCTGTTCCTTTTTGTTCTAACCATTGAAAAAAACAAAATTCATTTAGTAATAAATAGTTGTCATAACGAGTAACTATGTAATCATGAAAAATCACTGTTAGGATGCCTAACATCAGGAAAAAATTTTAATCTGTGACACCTTAGGTTCATCCTGTGTTATTCATATCCACCTTATTTTTAAATTATTTATAATTATTTGTTAGGTGTTTTTAAATTACCAAAGAATATCCCTTGGGAGAGTAAAAATAGTTTTGCAGAAAGTCCCATTGTTGTATAACATATTACCTTGAGTCAAGCTTGAAAAATATTATCAGATTTGTTACCCCTAGGTACATATGTTCCAGCGCCACATCCACTAGTAGTATCCAGAAATGGATGTATTTCTAGGAAAACACTCACTCTATCATTCACCAAAATTTGAGACATTTTCCTATACTTTTCCATATCCATAGACATATTCCTCAGACATGTACATAGGTTTTTCACTATGATTTCTCATCCTAGCCTCTAATGTTAAACTATACCTTTTCTCTGATACCAACTACAATGACCATACATTTTTCAAGCATTAACATTACATAGATTTTTTTGTTATACTTAATCATTTTAAAAAATGATTCCCAAAGACAGCAGTTGGTATAATGCCACTGGAAACATGGAAATCGAAACACCAATACATATGTGAGCTAGATTATATCCCACTTGGTTTTTCTTTACTGGAACTATTTTAAGAAACATCAAACATAATACATATTTTCACAACTTGGGGAAGAAAACACAAAAATTTGTGATCTAAAATGCTCGGTAAGGGTAAACAAGGGATACATGTAAGCATAAACATGAGCCTAAGGGTTTGAGAATGTGATAATTAAAATAGAATATCAAACCCTTTATATCAAAGATCATATACTTGAATCATTGAATAAAACATGAAAGTTGATAATAAATGAATAAAATGTAAAGGGAATAAGCCATAAAATAACAACATATGAGTAAGACATTGAATTGTTGAAAACACATAACAATATAATTATTTCTATATTATTCAATGAATTTCTACTAATACCACCTTAATAGTATTGTTTCACTCCCTATACCATCATAGTTGTTATGGTTAACTCAAATAGGCATCATATTAGCATATGTTAACTCCTCAAATCATCATAGTGGTCATGGTTCACTCCTATGGCCTTCATAGTAGTCACAGTTAACTCCCAAAACCAACATAGTTTATCTCATGAGATATAAAACTTTACCCAATGAATTTGAGGGAGATGTAGGTCCCACAAATCACATAATGAAATCACACATTCATATTTCACAAGATCAAACATTATCATATAATAACAAATGAAATGGAATGGGTATCATGAACATGTAACACATACCATAACCTTTGTAATGAGATAGGTCTCATAATAATTTCATCATAAGAACATCCTGTGAAAAGAAGTTGGTTTTAAAAGCATATGACCTGTGAATGAGATATAGGCTTCATAAGCATCATGCTATCAAACTATTAATCCATTCAAAAAAATAATATGATTGGAAAAATTTAATAATTTCCCTATATATGCATGAGTAAAACCAATGCATCTTAACTTATATGATAAATAATTAGGAATGATCTTTTAAAAATATTTCTTGATGAAAATATCCATTCTACATTGAAAAATTCTTTTTATAACATAAAACCTTTTGAAAAACATTTTATTTGAAAATTTCTTTGACAACATATAATTGAGGCTTTGAGAAAAATAAAACATTTTTAAAATCCTTTAACCTTGATAATTCTCTTCAGGGATCTTTTGAAATCATTTAGAAAACAATTTTTAAATTATGGTTTTTGAATACAATATATTTCTGACCGAAGAGAGATACAATTAGATTTTACATAAAAATAAATATCTTTAGTTTTTTTTTTGGAAAAGTGGCACTAAAAATATAAGATATCATGATTAAACATAGGACGAAGAAACTCATGAAAATTCTTGAGATATAAATCATAATATTTCTTCAAGGAATCATAAACACAAACAATCTCAAAAAGCGATGAGATTGTCTCAATAAACTCATATAACTTGGTAGCGTGGTATCATACTATTGATTTAAGAAAAAGTAATTAAATTAATATTTATATATCATAAAATAAAGATATTCATGATATAACATGTAAAATGTAAGTATATACACCTTTAAAAGAGTTTAGGTTCCTATCAAAACACGAGTCTCAAAGAAAGAAAATTGAGATAAAACTAGTTTACCAATTTGGTAACTTATGAAAGTTAAACCCCTTGAATGAAGTATAATAAAATGGGAATGTTAATAACTATAAATATAATTAAATTATATATATAATAAAATAATGTGAATTAATTACACTACACAAAAGAAGATAGTGCTGATCAAAACATGAATCTCATGGAAATTAAAACTGAGATGAAATCCCCTTAGCTTGTGTCTTGATTATCTTTGTACTAATACAATATTATTTTATAATAAATATAAGTTTGTTATAACTATTTTATATAATAATTTTATTATACATTAAAACATATATTTTTTTACGACCTTATACTACCCACTTGTTAACAATCCTAGGTTGAAGTTTCACTTTTGGTAAAATTCGCTTTGTTCTCCACATGTATCTTAATTTCTTATATCATTGGTAATTATACATATAACATGGTCCTAGAATGTACAAAAAGATATAAATATCATGAATATATAGTATATGTGTATTATAATAATCTATATAACATAAGAGTATGAAATGGAATGCACCATTCCTAGAGATATAAAGTCGTACGTACACATGAACATTGTTTCCATTATTATTATCGTATTGAATGAAAGTACATAAATGTAATATGTATATATGTGTGTGTATATATATATATCATTATTAAAGTATAATTAATTTATCCTATATATTATATTAGTCTGCTAAACCCATCCTTAATACATTCCATGTGGTGTGTGAACGAATAACATCGCTTTGAGGGGGTGGTAGTCCACACTTCCTCAAATGAGATTATCAAATTAACACCAAATGGAAATTAAAGATATGTGTGTTTTAAAAGGAACAAAAAGGCTATTGGACATACTAAATATAATATAT
Source organism: Viscum album (assembly GCA_963277665.1). Classification (NCBI taxonomy): domain Eukaryota; kingdom Viridiplantae; phylum Streptophyta; class Magnoliopsida; order Santalales; family Viscaceae; genus Viscum; species Viscum album. The sequence continues at coordinate 2,141,862,980 of OY728122.1, read as the reverse complement.
GACTTATATAAACTGATTTTCCTTCATAATGGAAACCATGATTGGTGGTAATAGAGAAATGAACAATCATCGTTTTGTGAGGAAGTAGTTCTCGGTACAATGAAATAGTATGTTGAATATCCATTAGATGGAGGGGTGAGAATGTTTAGGTCAAAATAATTGCATAAAAACATTACAGTATATTTATTGTAATATATTTTTATACAATAATGGAATAAAGAGAGTGGTAGGGTGAAGAAAGAAAATAAAGGAAATGAGCTTGAGAGAAGGTATTACCTCTAAATTAGGTAACTCCTTTTAGTTTGTGCCAAAAAGAAATACCTGAGAAGCTTTTTTCCCTAAGGGAGGATTAAAGGTCAAAGTTACGATAATACAGAGGCTAATTCGGTAGAGTTTCAACAGATTTTAAAGGTTTGAGAGGTGTGAGGAATGGGTAGTGGTGGTGGCCTTTTATAGGGAAGGAAAATGACTCACTTGGAATTTTTAGAAACAAGTTAGGTGTTACCATGTTATTACCTAAAAAAAGACATTAAAAACCAATAGACCTAAATAATTTAAAGTTTATGGCTGTAATATTGACAAAAATGGGTTTTTTACTTGTTTCAAGGTCAGTTTGGGTTGTAAATTTAAGGTTTAGTAATCTATTAACATAAATTTTCTCTTAACTATTGTAATTAATTTTAATCACCTTCAATAGTATTTTTTTTAAAAAAAATTTACCTTATTATAAATTCTAAATTATGATTATAATTAACAGGAATCCATTTTGAAAAATTCTAATAATGGAAGTGAAAGAAATTAAATTAAAAAATAATGTATTTGTGGGGACGACCCTGCGGGTTTTTATAATAAAAATGATCAAATGTTTGCTAAGTCCTTATGTCCAATTTAAATACAGAACTGGTTCCATTTGTGAAAATTGGATTAAGTGATAAAAAATCATCTAATTAATCATTTAAATCAAAGTAAAATATAGTTTAACCTTATAAAGAAAATAAATTAAAAAGTAGTTTTGAATTAGAATCTGGTATTTTCCCAATTCCTCAAAAAATGAAGTTTCTCAAAAAACCACTAAATTTCACCCGGAGAAAATTTTGACAATCTAAATTCAAAAATAAGGTTATTTATCAAAATAAATGTATAAATTTTCCTAAAATTTATTTTATTAGAAGGGCGTTAAAAATATTATTTTTAGACATAGAAGTACTTTACCACAACCCATATCTTTTGTTATCAATATGAATCATTTATATAAAATAATTAAGAAATATATTTTAAAAGTAGTTAATAATATTTAAATAAATATATTAAATAGATGGGTTATGGTTATCTTATTTAAAAAATAAAATAAAGTTTCTTAGAAACTTAGCGTTTCCTGTATAAATGTCAACTTAGTGTTGTGTGTATTGTACGCCAACTCAGTGTCGTGTTTATCATACACTAACTCAAAGATGCATTTAATGTATGTAAAGTCTATGTTTCATGAAATTATTCTTTTACATAGTAGATTAAAAGATACAAATTTTAATTTATTTGAAAAAAAGGTCCACAGAAACTCGAGGTGTTACTCTCCCTCCCAAAACCAATCCACCAACAAGATTAGTATATAAGTATCAAGTTGGATCTGGATCTAGGATGATGGTCTAAATAAATGAGGAAGTAAAAAATGATCATTACTTACCTTCATTCCGACAACAACCTCTTCCTTACTAGGAAAACTATTCAATCTTTGGAAGAATCAAAATTTAGCAGGAGATAAAAGTGGTGCCAACATGTTAACCCCCACTGACTCCCAATGGATATGAGACGTCTTAGAAAATGGTGTCCCTCGAGATTATTTACATAATCCATTCCCTATATACTCAAATAGAATCCATGCAAGGGTGACGTGATGTTTTGCATCCTAAGAGGAAACTATATCCTGATTGGGATGATGACACTTTACCTCCACCCAATTGTTACAATCCTACATTCTTTACATTTGATGGTGCAGGTGACCCTGAACAAAATCTCACAGACTTTGTATCCCAAAGTGGGTTGATGATAGGACCTCAAGATCAATAGGAGGTAACAAAATTGAGGTTTTTTATATTATTTTACATGGTCTTCCTTTGTTTGGTATAATAGTCATCCCGTAGGATCTCTATCAGGATGAGAAGACCTTCATCATCAATTATATTATGAATTCAGTTCTATATTAAGAAATATGTTGATCCATGACATGAAAAACTACAAACAAGTTGAGAATGAGAGGTTTTTTGACATCATATCAAGGTGGAAGGGTTTCACCTACTCACTCAACATTCCTCTTCTGTAAGAGAAACTATTGGAACTCTATAGTGATAATATTAGGTATGAGTTATATATGCCTATGATTTCAATGATATATATCAGTGGATATCATAAGTTTTCCAAAATTTCCCAACATTTAGAAGAATCCATCCAACATTCCTGATTCAAAACTCAACTCATGACCGCAGAATATAAGAAAGGGATAGCTAGATAAGAAGATGTAGTTGTCACTATCAAGCCTATAGCAGTGCCTATCCAAATACCTAGGAAGGCCCTGAACAGACAAATGCCTCTTGTCGAGCAGAAACAACCATCAAATCACCCCCAGCTAAAAACATAGAGAAATTGGGATGGTCTATGATTTCAATAACATATGAATAATCCATATTATTTTCAGAATTAACAAGTCCCTGATTGTTTCTTGGAATCCATGGATAATAACATGCTCAAACTTCTACAACCCAGGATACCCAATGAGGTTGACCTCACCAGCTGTCATGATTACTGAACATTCCATAGAAGGTTATTCTATTATATGCAGAAATATTTCATCATCAAGGATGTATTTCAAAGAATGATCGATTCCAGATGGGTGGTTCAAGATAAATCCCCATAGCAGTTGGCTTGCATAACCTTGATCAAACTAAAAGAAGAGGGTGATTGGTAAAAGGTCCCAGCCTGACATTCAAAAAAAATTCAACAACTAAATGACTAGAAATGAAATTGATGAAGCACAAGAAAATCTAAAAGAAAAATTGTGCCAACTCATGATATCTCCACCACTCAAGGAGGGAACATCAAATATACCTCAAAATGGTGGGTGTTACCACCAAAAGTAGTAATAAATAAAATAAGAAGAGTCCTATTATACTAGTAAGAGAAAATTTACTCTCACTAACATCATCCATGTAGAAACCAAAATATGGGAACTTCCCACACAAACAGATCCCTCATCAGATGAAGAACTCATATTTGGTTCCTTCATAAAATAAAATTGTCAGACCCCCTCTATGACGATGAGCTTCCCCCAGAGCATGAGTTTCCCACTCTTAACCGGGGAAGGGGAGGCCATATTCAACATATCCAAAGTTACATGGGATATCTTGGACGTGGTTAGACTCAATATTCTATTCATATCACCATATAAGACATATATTTTTCTAAGACTCATGGGAAATTTCTCCTTTAGGCTCAAAAGATGCTACGAGGTGCCTTAGAGACCTCCAGTAGTTTCCCTCTTCCTATTGGCTTTCATGAAAAAATAGAGGGGGTGAAATCTGTTCATCCTAGACAAAGAGAAAGGTTGTCATGACCTGCACCACTAGTAAAAGATACTCCCTCAACCTCTGTATAAGAACTAGGTTCATCTATCACAAATTCCTCGACTCCTCATTCGTATGCCCAGGAGAAACACCATATTAGAAAGCACTGACCTATGGAATATAAATATGACATTTTGAAATAGTTGTAAATAGTCCCATTGAATCTTTCAATCCTCTATGTGCTCCATATTTCAATATAAATCAGAGAGGCACTTTTTGAATCCCCATACAACCCAGAAGAGTTCAAGGTAGAAGTCTCTGCAGCCGATGTCTATCGAGTGGAGACCATGTCATAAGAATTTCACATCACCATATCATTCATTGATCATGATATTTAAGAGGAAATTCAAGGAGAAATCATACACCAATATGTAACAATAATACTCAATAATTTAAACATCAGAATGGATCTGATTGATAATGGTTCTGGGATCAATCTTATCAATTTACAAACCCTACGATGTTTGGGATATAGTGAAGGGGATTTTTCTTCCACTAAGCTCACCATCCAGGGGTATGATAAGTGTGAGAAAATAACTATCATGAAAATCATTCCTGAAGCCTAGTTTAGGGATCTTAAATCAGATAGTGAGTTTATGGAAATAACAAAATACACAATGTATAACGTCTTTCTTGGAAGGCCTTGGCACCATAGCCAATTGTCGATACCATCAACCTTCCTCCAATGTATGAAGTGTCCCATTATTGTAAATTTCAGTATAATACATGGTTACCGTTTTCCCATTGAGACATGCGGGACCTAATATTCTGAAACATATTTCTATAAAATGGGTGGAAAATTACCAATGGTGGTTGAGGATGTACATATTTCTACTCCCAATGGTTGGGGACCACCCTTGTGAATCCCTGGAGTATGATCGATGGTAAATATGTGCTCCCCATAAACCTGGTCGAGGACAAAAATATAACCCCATTGGTTCAAGGCACTACTATCCCTAGTGAAAACATCAAAGAATAGAATATCTAACATCATTCTATAATGATTCAGTCAATAGGGGTTTACAATGTCTTTTATCATGGACTCTCTCACCCAGATAATGAGGGTGGGGCCCCTAGATGGTTATATTTTCTGGAAAATGTATCCCCTTACATAGATATGGAAGAAGATGAGGTTGAACTGGGGAAATACCCTCTAACATTCAAGGAAGGTGTCTCCACTACCAACAATGAACATGGGTAGATAAATATAAGAACAAAGGAAGACTTGTGGCCTACACTGATTAGGGTCGTCATTCCCCACAAAGATTAAGAGATGTACGTTACATTTCTAAAGTGGAAATGATATGTATTCAAGTGGTAGTATGCATACATTCATGAATAGAACCCAGATGTGGCTACACACGATCTTATCCTACCATATCATCATTGATGCTTCAAGAAGGTATCTAGGAGGATGCACCCCTCTCCTTACACCAATATAGAGGTAGAAGTTGACAAGTTGATCAAATCCAACTTTGTTTGAGAATTTTATTACTCTATATGGATTTCCAACATTATCCCTATCTAGAATAATAATGGGAATATTAGTGTCCTAACTGATTTTATAAACCATAATCGACATTTCCAAAGGAGTGATTTTTAATTTCCAAAGAGATAACTATTGATCAATGCAACTACAGGTTTCAAAGAACTTTATTTCATGGATGGGTATTCATGATACAATCAGATAAATATGGACCCCGAGGATGATGAAGCCACTGCATTCAAAGCACCTCAGGGGATATTTTTCTAGTTGGTCATTCCATTTGACTAGAACAATGTTGTCGTCACATATCAATGCACCATGCACCATATAATTAAGTCATTACTAGGAAACACAACTGAATGTTACGTTGATAACCTGGAGATTAAATATCAATGATTATGTGATGACTTCAAGGGCCTTCAAATAATTTTAAACAAGTTTTGAAACCGAAATGTCAAGATGAATCTGCTGAAATAAACTTCTGGGGAAACACTAGGGAAATTACTTTATTTTGTGGTATGCCTCATAGAATTATGGTTTCCTTAGAGAGGACTAGTACAGACTTATTAATGTCATCCCCAAAAATCTCAGAAAATTGAGCGGACTCCAAGGTAACCTTTAATATATTTATAAGTTTATTTCCATACTATCTGGTAATTCTCTACCCTTCACGAGGGTAATGAATATGGGAATTTCTTACCAATGTGATAATGAATGAAAAAAATCCTTTGAAATACTAAAAAAGTAGCCATTTTACCCACCGTTTTTGATGCCTATAGTTGAAGTGTGGCCACCCTTCTAATATGTGGGCACCATGGAATGCTCATTAGGTTCCCTCCTCACACAAACGAATGATGAGGGAAGTGAAAATAGTCTCAATTACATCATCCAAACAATTCTATGTACTAATACCCAATACTTTGATGTCTAGAATAACTACCTTGAACACATATTCATAGTGAAAATATGATCCATTATTTGCAGCCCCACGATGTCCAATTGGTTTCTCACATTGATCCACTCAAGTAAATCCTTGTCCATCCAATGCTGACTGGGCTCTTGTCTAGATGGGTGGTTATTCTTCAGCAACATGACGTCCACTCTGTGTAACAAAAGTCAATGAAAGGAAAATCCCTCACTGATTTCCTCGTAGCACATCCTGCCCTAGAGAATATATCAAAAGTCACCGAGCTTCCATATAATAAGTCTTCTATACCCAAGATGCTCCCCAAACATGGGTGATGTATTTTTATGGTTCCTCGTGATGTCCTATCGAAAAAACAATAGAAAACTCGAAGCACAACTAGGTGGTCTTGGAGAATGTATTTTCCTCTCATGAAAATTATGGTTTTCTCTACTATTTCACACAATCTGAAGGTTTCACAAATGTTAAGGTATAATACTATGACCTAATTTATTACTTGGAATTGTCCTAAAAACTACATATAGACAATCTAAACATCAATGGGGATTAAAAGTTAGTGATAAAGTAGATCAATGGAGAATATAAAATCAACAAAGAATAACTGCGCCCTCTTACTAGCTATGATAGGGAACTAATAGAAGAGTTCCATGTCGAACACACATTGCATCATGTTCCCCAATCATATAATTCTTGCACTAATTCATTGTCCAATGTGGCCACCATCTATTTCGATCTTGATTAGGAAGAAACAATCTTCTACATTACACATCAGAGATTGGTCTGAGTCATCGTCGTATGTGATACGAAAAATATCAATCCGGTCAAAACTTCTCAAGAGCGCGATGCACCAATATTCACCACTAGATGGATGGAGACCATACTCGGAAATAATCATGTTGGGACTATCGAAATGGATAATTCTTGAATGGAATAGATTTGGTGTCGTGCAACGAACATGACCCTAAAGGACAACCTGAATGATAAGAAAACCCTCTAAACCATGGCTTAGATGGGATCCTCCTCAAATTCAAAACAGAAGGAGATATTTCCACTATCATGGAATAATTTCATGCATTCTATTGTGAAACCCATCATTCCAGGACCATTTTCTCCCATTAGATCAGGAAGTTAGGATATTATTAGAAAACTTTGATACAAGACTTCCTGGAATTCACCAAAAAAATGTTATGCATGCCGAATCCACCCGAACTTCATCCACAAACCTCCAAATTTTCTAAATATAACTAAATAATCCATGATATTTTCTATTTGTGGGATCCATGTCGTGTGGCCATATCCCCCAGCCACAGTTAAGTAGTTCAAGTGCATCATTACTACTACTGTAACACCCTGAGTTTTTACGGAACTTTTTTTTATAAAAACATTAATCATCTATTTATATAATTAATTACACTATGTAAAAAATTCATTTCACATGGAACTAACTAGGATTACATTTCAGGAAACACCGACTTGTAATACGTTGCATGTAACACCGACTTGGTGTATGATACACATAATAGCGAGTTTCTAGGAATTTGGTTTTACAATTATCTAAATGAGATAATTAAAACCTATCAATTAAACATAGATATATGAATATTAATAACTAAATTTCATGTATTAATAATAAAATATATGATTATAAGTAAATTCCTTATATGTATAAAAGTACCATTTTCTAGAATGAACCACTTTTAATGTCCTTTTATTAAAGATAATTTCAGAAATTCATGGAAATTTATTTTAGTAAATTAAAAAACATTTTTGAATTCATAATTTCAATATTATATTATGCTGATTTTTTTTATTATTCTAAGAAGTTTCAATTTCTGGTTAATAGTGAAAAATATTGCACAGTAGTTAAAACTCAACATTTCCTTTTAAATAAAAATTTTATATAATAAATTGATTTTAAAGTCAAAATAGATAATTACTACATATATTAATGCTATTTAGTTCATTAAAATAATTTTAACAATAAAATTTGATATAAAAAATTAGTGTACTTTTGAACATCTCTTTTACCCGCCTTCTAGTCACATTTTAAAGATTAGTATTAAATGTAATTTTACCACTTATGTGAATTGAATTTCAAAAAATACACATAAAAGGTAGTAATTAGAATGAAAATGTGATATAATAGGATCAAAATAAATTTTGGTGACAAATAACTTTAAAATTTTATTTACCATGATTAAAGGTAAATAAGGTAATTATAATTTAAAATAATATTAAAATACTATAAAATTAACCTAACACTTGTCATGATTTCATTGGTTTTTTCGATCCAATCATCCTTAGGTGAAAAATAGGATCCTATCTATGAAACAAGTGTAGTATTAGTAAATTTATTATATTTTATTTAAAGAAGTGTTAAAAGAGTCATATGCAAAATTTAATACATAAATAAATTTTTATATAGGATAATACATAAGATAAATTCAACTACAATTATTTATTTTATATATTAGAAAGTTATATTCATTATATATCTTATTTCTAATTTTTAGAGAATAAATAACTTAATTAAAGACTTGTACAGTAATGATGCAGTAATTGTGTAGGTCATTGAGATATCAATAAAATGATATTAAAAATATTAAAATAAATATACTTTTACTTAATTAATGGCATAAAATAATTTTATAGGTAAATTATATATTTTAGTCACATATTAAAAGTATTTTTTAGAAGTTAATATATTGGTTTGATATTTTTTAAATTTCCAATATTTAATAGTATCAAAATTGAAATAAATGATACTTTAAAATAAATAATATTTTATTATATTATTTTAAAAAATAAAAATATGATGTTTGTAAAACTAAATTTAATAGGGTTATATATGTCATAAATTATATAGTTGGGGTTATTTTGGAATTTTATAGTAACTATATTATCCCTATAGTGTAAAAAAGACATGTTTTTAGAGAAAGAGCTAAATTGTTCAACTAATTGTTAAATCCAAAAGATAAGGTTAATTATAGGACCAAAATAAGTATAAAATTAATTTTTTTGAGATTATTTCAACCCATATTCTTCTAAAATTAAAAAAACCCACATTTTAGTTATTTTAAATTGAAAATAAATTTTCAATAAATTAATAGTTTTGGAGTTTCCAAAAGTGCCCCTCCTCCCCCTTATAAAAGGGAAATTATCCTTATTTTTAATTCACACATCCAAAGTCATTTGGATAGAACAAAACCTAAATATTTCTTCTCTTATATTCCCTCACTGCATCATAGTGTCCATAATTTGGGGATAAAACCATCCGAAGGAGTCCTCTTGAGAAACTCAAAAGGAGATACCCGAAAAAGATGTAATTATTTTATCACCTCTTTCAATGTTATTTTCTTATTATACTTAATATTTCTATTTTGTTTCCATAAAAATGTAATAACATGAGTATCAACTATATTCTGATATTTTTTTATGTTTTTTGGACTACTATATTCCCCCTTTTACCCATCCTATGAAAAACAATACCACCATGCGTACGTGCTTATGACTTACTGTCTCCACGCCATGGTGTAAACTATTTTTCATGTATACATTTTTATATTAGTATGAGGATGAATATAAAGGATTTAAATAATAAATATGACTAAATATTATGTATTTATAATTTATATTCCATCCAATTTCCTACCCTTTACCAATACGAAATGATATTGTCACTCTTGAGTACGTACGACTTACGGTCTTCACGACGCGATGATATTCATCTTCCACATTCACTATTTAAGGATGATTATAAATATATATATTATTAATAGTTGTGAAATTTATGATTTAATCATGATACTGGAATAAGGATATATTTATATACATATATATATATATACATATGTCATTTACCTACTTTCTTTCAACATGTCAATTAAAAACAGAAACAATGTTCATGTGTACATACAAGTTACTGTAACCTTGAAAGATGTATTCCATTTCATTTTATTTACTCTATAGATTATTAAAATATAAATATAATGGATATACAAGATATTTATATCATGATATAAATTCTGTAATCATGATATAAGTATAAGGACCACCGATATAACAAATTAAGACAAATGTGAAGATCAAAGTGAATATTACCCGAAGTAAAACATTAACATAAGATTGTTAACAAGTGGGTAATAATAGGTCATAATTAAAACATAAGATGTATTAGATATAATAAAATTATTTTTTAAAAGATTTATAATAAGATTCTATTTATTATACATCACTCTTGTTCGATTATGAAGAGATTCAAGACATAAGGTAAGGGGATTTCATCTAAATTTTAATTTCTGTGAGATACATGCTATGTTCGCCACCCTTTCCTTTTATATGATGTATGTACTACCCTTTATTGTATCTAATGATTCATATAATTAAATTTATGGGTATTTACATATCCATACTATGAGATTTCTTTTATGGGGTCAATGTTTCAAAATATTTTTTGTTATAAAAATCAGTTTTCAAAGAAGAATGGATATTTGCCTCATGAAATGATTTTAAAATATCTTTCAAAATTATTTTTCTTCTAATATAGAATCCATTGGTGTTACTAATGACTTTATGGGTAAATTATTAAATTTTTCCATTCATATTATTTATTTTAATAGACTATATTTTTATGGCGTTGTGTTTATGAAGCAGGTCTCTCTTTCATTGGTTATCTGCTTTTGAACCCTACTTCTTTTCACAGGTAATGTTTATGATGAAATGATTATGAAACCTATATCGTTTCATAGATTATGATATGTTTACATGTTTACGATAATCATTTAATTTCATTGGTTTTGTTATGATTTTTAATGATATTGTGGAATATGAATGTATTATTTCATTATGGGACAGGTGAGACCTATATCTCCCTCCAATGAATTGGGTAAAGTTTTATATCTCATGAGATATAAATCGATGGTATTGGGAGTGAACCGTGACTACAATTATGGCCATGGTAGTGAACCATGAATACTAATATGGTATGAGTAATGAACTCATGCTACTATTAGGGCATGGGAAGTGACCCAACACTTCTAAGATGGTCACAGAAGTGATGCCTTGGATACTATGGAAATTATTATATGCTTTTTTGTTTGACAAAATTCATTGTCTTACTCCTATATTATGTTTTAATGGATTATTCTCTTTATTTAATTAGGGATTATTTCCTATAAACAACAAATATTTATTCCATGATTTCTGTGAGGATATTTGATATGCAGGGTATGATATTTTATATTTCAAGATCACATTATCATAGCCTTATAATCATTTTTATGGTTATATGTATACCTTGTTTACCCCCTGTGGAGCATCTGAGATCACCCTGTTTATGTTTCATTCAACTGGGTTATGATGATATGTATTATGATTGATATATACAAGAAGGGTTCAAGTCAATAAGAACGTAGTGGGATATTATGTAGTTTAATTATTTACTAGTGTTATGTTTCCAAGATTCCAAAGGCACGAGACCAATCACGATCATTGGTCATTTATTTGAATAATATTTATCTATTCCAAAAAATTTATGTAATGTTAATGTTTTGAAAATAGAGGTTCACTATATTCGGTATCAGAGAAAAGGAATAGTTATACCTTGGATTATAGGATGGAAAAACCTTAGTGAGAACCATAAGGACATGCCTAAGGATAAGTCTAATAGGAAGGAAAAAAATAGGAAAATTCCCTTGAATTTTAGTGAAGGATAGAGTGAGTGGTTTCATAGAAATACATCCCTTTCAGGATACTAAAAGAGGATGTGGATTTGGAACATATGTACTTAGGGTTAAGAATTCATAAAATATGTTCCAAGCCTGACTTAGGATAATATTGTACATGATAATGGACTTTACTGCACACCTGGTTTGACAATCTATGGGGATATGCTTTGGGAATTCACAAACTGTTCAAAAACCATTATGAATGAATTAAATAAATGTTCTCTAATAAAAACCTTGGATAAATATAATGTGTCATATATTTAAGAAGTTGTCATAAGTTATACATCTTATAAGTTATTTTTCATGTTTATGTGTTTCCCCATTATGATAACTATTTATTACTTTATTATTTTGGTTTTAGTCAATGGCTGGAACCCAAATGATCCACATTTATGGTTTTTGTGACTAAAATTGAAATGAATTTTCTCTTGGGAAACTAAATTCTATGGAAGATAGAATGAAAAAAATCATACCTATACTCACATATATTTAACAAGCTATGAATCATGGTGGACTTCAAAGTGAGCCATAGAGTGAACAACATTGTATTGTCTCTTTCATGAGGCAACATCCACATTTTTTCAGAGGGTCTTTGGATCCACTAGTTTTTGAACAGTGGATTGGTAATACTAGAAATATATTCTATGTTATTTAGTGTCCGGAACAAGAGAATTTCATTCTATTTGTTTATTATTTAGGAGGTGATGTAGATCGGTGCTGGACTCTAATCATGAATACAAAGTAGTAAAATGATATTGAATCCATAGATTGGGATGAGTTTAAGAACTTGATTTTCAATATGTACTTTCCTTAGATTCTTTGTTCCAATATGGAGAAAAAGTTACAAGATTTTATTTAAAGGGATAATGAATCTATTGGTACCTATGAGGTTGATTTCACAAGACTAGAAAGGTATACTTTAGGAATTATCATCCAACCAAAACGTAAAGATCATAGGTTCATCGGTGTCTTAAAGACAAGTCTGAGAATGGTGTTGGCCCTAATAGACATTATTAGCTATTAAGAGATTCTTCATTATGAAATCATGGTTTAAATGGAGATGGAAGTCACATATAAATCTCATTAATTGGAAATGAACATGAAGATGGAGTTTAAATGAAACTCTAAAAATCATAGTGAAAAGAAGATGAACATTCCTTTATACACTGTGTGGGAAAAAATGGGTGGAAATTTAATTAAGGACTCTAATTAATGTTTGAAGTGCAGAAAGGTAGGACACTGGGGAATTTATTGATGGTGTGATAGGATGAAGACAGTTAATGATGTGAATACAGAAAAAGCATCATAGAATGAATCCCCAATATTCAGTGCTACAAGTGTAAGGAGTATGTGAATTATCCTAACCACTTCCCAAACCCAAGGGATAGGGATGATGATCGACATAAGAAAACACTTAATCATAGGGACAAAGGTAGATCTCATGTATTCGTTATTTCTGATGAAGGGTGTGATTACAACGTAATGAAAGATATATATACCGTCCACTCTAGAACTACTAATGTCATATAAAATTTAGGATCTACCCACTTTTTCATATCTAAATAAATTGTTAAGGGTGTTAAGATTCAACCAAAATAGTAAGATGTGGAATTAGAAGAGAAAAACCCTAACAGGTCCCATGATTTAATTTCAATTCTATGATTCCACTGCAGTTGATGTTTGTAGGATTGTACTTCCATCAAATCTTTTCATTCATCCTTTGGTTGAATTAGTTGACATCTTAGGAATGGATTAGATTTCTCTCCAAAAATACCACATCAATTATCAAGGAAAGGAAGTTACGTTTGATATTTCAAACCCTCATATGATCATTCATCAATGTGATAATAGGTTTGAACTTCAAATAGAGATTAAATTCATGTATGGGTCTTAATTCCCATTCAAAAGGGTTCTTTATCACAAAGGGTTGGGGATAAGATCGACATCGATGATATGAGCATTGTTCTAGATTTTAAGGATTTGTTTCTAGAAGAGTTTCATAGGATTCCATCAAAATGTGAAGTTTTGAACATAATAGAATTCATACCTCATTCCACACCAATTTCAAATAATCCTTATAATATAGCCCCTATTGAGTAACATGAATTGAAGAAGAAAATCTAAGAAATCATTGATAAGGGATTCATTCAGCCAAGTGTGTCACCTTTGGGAGAACCAGTTATTTTAGTCATAAATAAATATGTATCAATGGTAATATGATTTGATTATCGTGAGTTGAACAAGATCACAATCAAGAACAAATATTATCATCCCTATATTTATGAGTTGTTTTATAAAGTACATAGAGGACAATACTTTTCTATGTATAACATTCATTCAGAATATCATTAATTGATGTTCAAGAAGAAGGATATACTAAAGAAACCATTTTATACAAGGGTTGAATAGTATGAATATATAGTTATGCCTTTTGGTAATACTAATTTCCCTACTATCATCTTTGATTTAATGGATATAGTTATTATAGATTACCTCGATATGTTTTTGGTAGTCTTTATAGACAAAATTCTTATCTATTCAAAGAGAAAGGAAGGTCATGAAGATCACTTGAGAATTGAACTACATACCCTAAGGAAGGAGAAGTCATTTGAAAAATATACATTGTGTGAATTTTGGTTGCAAAATATTTCATTTTGGGTCACATAATATCAATATTTGGTATAGTAGTAGATCTATCATAGATGGAGTCTATTGAAAGCTGGCCTAGACCATCCACAATAACTAAGATCCAGATCTTTCATGGGATTTCTAGAAGCTATCAATGGTTTGTGGATAATTTTTCATCACTATACAATCCTCTTACCAAGTTAACCTAGAAAGGTGTAATGGTCCGATGTATAGATGAATGTGAGGAAAATTTCATGGAACTGAAGAGAAGGGTGGTCAGGTCACCTATTCATACATTACTCTATAGTGCAGAAGTGTTTATAATCAATAGTGATTCATCCATGAAGTGATTGGGAGGTGTTCCTAAACAGAATAACGTGTTTATAGCCTATGCCTCCCAATTGTAGATGATTCATGAAAAAAATTACCTAACTCACGATTTAGAGTCAATAGTGTTAATTTTTTCACTAAAGATACAAAGGAATTATCATTAAGAAGAAAAGTGTGCTATATATACTGATCACTAAATTGTGAAATATATATTCACATAAAATGATTTAAACATGAACCATAGATGACGGTTTGAGTTGATAATGGATTATGACAACTCAATACATTACCACACAGGGAACGCAAACAAGGTTTTTGATGCTTTGAGTTGAAACAATCAAGCTAGATTATCCACTATGTTGATAAAAAAGATCATATATGCCTATATTTTCAATGGATGGATCTAGAAATCCATAAAGAAGGGGAAATATCATATCTATCTCAATTGAATGTGTGAACCTCTATCTAAGTGAAGATTAAGGAGGCACAAAAGGAAGACTACGAGGTATAAAAGAATGTCATAAATGTTCCAAAGTTTAACCATGATCAGGATGGAATGATGAGGATTAGGAACTGTGTATGTGTTCCTTACATATCCGATTTGAAGAAGGATATTTTAAAGGATGCTCATAGTTCCTAAATCTCTATTCATCATGGAAGTATGAAGATATATAGGGATTTGAACGAATATTTATGTTGGGATGTCATGTAGAGAGATATCACATAGTTTGTATCTAAGTGTTAGGTATTCCAACAAGTTAAGGGAGAAAGAAAAAAGTCTACTGGGTTGTTTCATCAATTACCTATACCAGAATTGAAATGGGATATCTTGACTATGGATTTTATCATTGGAATAGCCGAAACTTCTAAAGGTTTTAATTCGATATGGGTGGTATTTTATCACCTTACTAAGTCAGTAGAATTCATTTCAATATGAGATTATTTATATCTAGATCAACTTGCCAGGATATACGTCAAGGAAGTGTTAAGGTTTCATGGAGTAACACATTCCATTGTATCAGATTGAGATATGATGTTTACCTCACTGTTTGGGAAAAGTATTCAAAAATAATTTGATATAGAATTGAGTTTCAGTACTTCTTATCATCCTAAGAGAGATGGTTAGTCCAAAAGAACAATTCAGACCCTATGGATATGATGAGATCTTGTTATCTAGATTTCAACGATGGTTGGTATCAACACCTTCCTCTAGTTGTTTTTTAATACAACAATAGATTTCACTCAATAATTTAGATTGATCCATATGAACCCCCTGTGAGAAGAAATTTTGAGCTCCAAATTGTTACGATAAGGTTGCAGAACGAAAGCTAATGGGACATGATATTGCTGATGAAATGGTCGAGAAGGATAGAACAATTAAACAACATATCAAAAAAGAGAAAAGTCAATAGAAACGTTATGTCGATAATAGTTAATGCGATCTGTAAGTAGAAGTTAGTGAAATAGTGTTTCCATGAATCTCACCCTGGAAGAATGTTATGAGATTCATGATGAATTGGAAACTAAACCCTAGTTATATTGTTCCATGTGATATTATTGATCGTATCATGATTGTAGCCTATCGCATGGAATTTCCTCCAAATATATCTCATGTCCAAGAATTTATTCCATGTATATTTCATAAGGAATTACATACTTGACCCTCCACAAGTACTGAACTCTGAGGTCTGATCACTGGAACATGATCTTTCAGTTGAGGAGCTACCAATTTAAATTTTGGACCGATCAGAGAAAATTAAACAAAACAAAACCACTCACCTGGTAAATGTTTTGTAAAGAAATAACCAGTTAGAGGATGCTATGTGGGAACTTGAGGATATGATGATTTAGATGTTACCACATTTTTTACCCGAGTGATGAATTTCGAGGGAGAAATTAATTTTATGGGGGGTAGAATATAACACCTAGAGTTTATATGGAACTTTTTTGAATTAATTAAAACTTTCATTTAAATATATTAATGCACTAAGTCAAATATTCCATTCACATGGAACTGACCCAGAGTACGTTGCACGCTACACCAACTTGGCGTATATTGGATGCAACACTGACTTAGCGTACGATACATGCTACACTAAGTATCTACGACACATCTTTAATTATTTTTACTACATAAATGAGATAACTATAACCAATATGTTAAACATAGTTATATGAATAGTTAAAATTACTTTTTAATTATTGGTAACAAAAGTATGATTCATGGTAAAGTCCTTATGTGTTTAGAAATACTATTTTCCCAAATGAATAACTTTTAAGGTCATTTTAACAAATATAATTTTGGACACTCATGGAAATAGATTTTGTTAACATAAAAATAATTATTGAATTCAGAATATCAAAATTAGATTCGAGTTAATTGATGGTATTTTTATGAGATGTTTAATTTTTTGATCAATAGTGAAAAATTGCATAGTAGTTAAAAAATGAATTTTTCATTTAAACAATTGTTTTTACATTAAATTGATTTTAAATTCACAATAGATAAATAATTTATAAATTTTCCAATTTAGGTCATTGGAATCATTTTTTCAATGGAATTAGATATATAAAGTTATTGAACTTTTGAACGTCTCTTTTACCCGCCTTCTATCCACAATTTCAGGATTACCAGTAAACATAATTTTACCACTTTAGTGAATTGAATTTCAAGAAATAGACATTCATGGTTGTAATCAGGATAAAAATGAGATCTAATAGAACCAAAATATATTTTATTATGAATAGTTACTCTTAAATTTTATTTACCATTGTTAAAGGTAAATAGGTGAATTAAATGTAAAAAAAATATTATAATTATATAAAATTACCCTAACACTTGTCCTGATATCATTTGATATGTGTTTTTCGACCCAAATAATCATTAGTTAAAAAATATGATCATATTTAAGCTACTTGGGCTAGATTAATACATTTATTTTATTTTATTTAAAGAAGAGTTAAAACATTCTTGTTCAAAATTTAATAACTAAAACATTTTTATACATGGTTATACATAAGATAAAATAGAATATAATTATTCATTTGACATATAATAAATTTACCTTCTTATTATTTTTTTATTGATGAAATATATTAATTAATGTCTTGTATAATAATAATCTAGTAATAGTTTAATTAATTGAGATATCAAATAAACTATAATCAAAATATTAAAATAAATATAATTTTACTTCATTAATGACCAAATATAAATTTATAGATAAAATAGAAATGTCAGTAACATATTGGAAGTATTGGTTCTATGTTTTCTTGATGTTTTGATTTCTTTTAAAATTTGAAAATATTGAATAGTATCAAAATTGACATAAATGATACTTCAAAATAATTAATAATTTATTAAATGTTATAATATTCATGACAATATAAGGGTTGAAAAAATAAATTCGATAGTGTTAAATATGTAACAAATGATCCAATTGGGGTTCTTTTGGAATTTTATAGTAATAATATTAACCATATAGTGTAAAAACACAAGTTGTCATGGTAAGAGTAAATTTGTTTAACTAATGGTTAAATGCAAGTGATAAGGTTAATTATATGAGTCAAACATGAATAAAATTATATGTATGAGAGGATTTAGACCCATACTCATCTCAACATCGAAATAACTCACTTTGGAGTCATCTTACTTCTAAAATAAATTTCTAAAAAATTAATCATTTTCGAGTTTCCTAAAGTGACCCTTGCCCCCCCCCCCATTTAAAAGGGAACTTATCCTTCATTTTAATTCACACCTCCAAATCCCTTAGGATTAGAAAAAACCAACCCATTTTATCCCCCGAATTCCATCACTACGTCATAGAATATGTACTTTGGGCGAAAATCCATCTTACAGAGTCCTTTTGGGGAAATAAAAAGGAGATACCCGAAATATGGGTAATTGTTTTATCAACTCTTTCAATGTTATTTTATTCTTCTACTTACTATTTCTATTTTATTTCCATACCAAATTAAAAAATTGATCATATAATATATTATGATATTTATTTTAGGATTATCGTACAACCATATTACTTCTTTTACAAGTCCTATGAAAAAAAATATCACATTGTGTGCATACGTACGACTAACCATCTCCACTTCAGGGTGTAAACTATATTTCAAATATACCTTATTTATATGGATATAACATTGAATATAAATGATTTAAAAAACAAATATGCCATAATATTGCTTTTTAATAATTAATATTCCATCCAATTCCCTACCTTTTACCAATACGGAATTATATCATCATTCGTGCATACGTACGACTTACCGTCTCCACGATGCGATAAGATTCATCTTCCACATTCACCATTCATGGGTGATTATAAAAATATAGATTATTAATAAGTGTGAAATTTATGATATAATAATTTCACTAGTATACTTTTATATTTATATACATATATATATATATATTCCATTTACAAACTTTCTTTCAACATGAGAATTAAAAACAGAAACTGCGCTGATGCGTTCGTATGAATTATCGTCTCCATGAACAATGTATTCTATTTCATACTTATTTATGATATATATTATTAAAATACACATATTCTAGATATAAATGATATTTATATCCTGATATACATTCTTTAATCATGATATAAGTGTAAGGACCAACAATATAACAAATTAAGACACATGCGAAGGATAAAGCGAATGTTACCCGAAGTAGAACCTTAACATATGATCGTTACCAAGTGGATAATATAATTTCATAATGAAACCATAGATGGAATTATATATAAGAATATAATTCTGTAAAATATATATAATAAACTTATATTTATTATACCAGAATCTTGTGCTGGTATGAAGGGAGTCAAGACACAAGGTAAGGGGTTTTCATCTCAATTTTAATTTCTATTAGATACAAGCTATGTTCTCCACCCTATCTTTTTGTATAGTGTATGTACCTCCCTTGATCGTATCCAATTATTCTTATAATTAAATTTATGGGTATTTACATATCCATTTTATGATCATTCTTTCATGGGTTTTATGTTTCAAAATTTTTAATGTTGTAAAAAATCAGTTCTCAAAGAAAAAATGTTATTTTCCTCAAGAAATGTTTTTAAAAGATCCTTCAAAATTATTTTATATATAATATAACATACAAGGGTATTACTCTTGAATTTATGAGGGAATTATTCAATTTTTTCATTCATATTATTTAACAGAATGGATTATGTTTTGATTGAATGATGTTTTTGTAGCTCATTTCTCTTTCACAAGTTATATGCTTTTGAAACTTTCTTCTTTTCACGGGTCATGTTTACAATGAAATGAGTATGAGACCTATATATTTTCACAGTTTATGGTATGTTTACATGTTAATGATAACCATTTAATTTCATTGGTTATGTTATGATTTTTAATTATCTTTTGTATCACGTATGTATGATTTCATTAGGAGATGGGTGGGACCTATATCTCCCTCCAATGCATTGGGTAAAGTTTTATATCACCAGAGATAAACTAATGTGGTCCTGGGATTGAACATTTACTACTATGATAGCCATGGTAGTGAACCATAAATACTAATAAGGTATGAAGAGTGAACACATGATACTATCATGGTATTTAAAGTGAACCCATACGACTAAGATGGTATTTGAGGCAATTCCTTGGCTACTATGGAAATAATTATATGCTTATGTGTTTTCCACAATTCCATGTCTTACTCCTTTGTTATGTTTTCATGGATTATGTTATTTATTTAATTATTGATTATTTCTTACGAACTTCCAATGTTTATGACATGATTTATTTTATGATCTTTGATATGTAGGGTATGATCTTCCATTTTTCACACTCATGTTCTCATAACCTTATACTCATGTTTATACATTTATGTCTCCCTTTTTTACCCTTACTAAGAATATTTGATCACCCCTATTAGGTTTCTTTCCCCTACATTTTGATGATATGTACTATGTTATATGTATCTAAGAGTGTTTCAAGTCAAGAAGAACCCATTGGGAGATTATGTAGTTAATTTATGAACCTGTTTTATGTTTCCATGTTTCCAAAGGCACTAGACCTATTATAGTCTTGGGGAGTTAGTATGTATAATTTTTATGTATTCTGGGAAATTTATGTACTGTTAATGTTTTTAAAAGAGATGGTCACTATAACTACTAACTTATTTTCCAAATGTTTGAGGAACTACTCCTCAAGGAGGTTTGTTTTTAGAGTATCATCATCTTTTTGAAGTCCCATACCATCACCAGGTTCGGAGTCCCTCACACAATAATGATAGACAATGACACTAACTTCTATTCCAAGGAGTTAATGTAGTTTTAACAGGAGTACATAATTGATTCCAATCACGATATTGTTGTCATATAGTAACAAATGGATAGACAGAGGACATAAATAAGACTCTATCGAATATAATCCCAAGAATGACGAACAAGGATAAAAAGTCTTTTCCGAACAAACTCCTCCATGCATTATGGGTCTACCGTACCACCACGCATACTACTACACAAACAACACCATACTCACTAGTGTATGGTACTGAGGATATTTTAACCATATAATTATTGCACCCCTCACTCTGAATTTCCATTTGAGGAAAAATATCACATGATGAACAATCATTAATGTAGCTGGACGCGTTGGAAGAGCTATAAGAGAAGAGGATTCCCATAATGAAAAATCTTGAAATATATCCGAAATGGATAGATCGATCATTTAATAAAAAATTTCTCCCCCATTAATTATTTTAAATAAAACTGGTGTTGTCCCTGAGTACTCAATTGATTCTGGGAATGAAGCCCCCGAAATTGGATCCCATGTGGGAAGAACCTTTTATAATACATAAGGTTTATCAAAATGGAGCCTATTCACTAGACACCATTAATGAGGAGCATGTCACAACTCCCACTAATATGAGGTTTGTCAATAAATAGTTTTCCTAAGCTGTCAGCCATGGAAAACACATTAGAGTAAGTCTCATCATTTTTCCTGACCACAAGATGTTAAACTATATAGAGTTTGTCCTTGCAGCAAGACATTAAACTGCACAGTTTCCTAAAAACTACACATGGAATGATACATATCATACAAATATACATAGTGATTCCTAAACCTATATTCTTGGGCCTATACATAGGATTATTCTCCATTCATAATAGGTGAACCAATTTCTTTACCGCATGAGGTAAAACTACACGGACCCAGAACCTCCCCCTTCACGATGGATGACCCAATGTTATTATCGCATGATGTAAAACTGTGTGGATCCATGATATCCATCTCCACTCACATCGAGTAACTTAAATCCTTTTTGGAAGAAATTAAACTATTAGGTTTTTTCTAGAACCACGCATGGCTTGATTCTTATTTCCAATGAGATACATTGGGATGGCTCAATCCAATATCTTAGTCCATCCACTACATGATATGAAATGCCCTTATTGCAACACCTTATATATATAAATTTTAGGGAAACCAATGTTGTTACTTATTTATAAAATCAACCATTTATCATGTGATCTTATGAATTATGGAATGTATATACCCTCACATGAAAGGTATACAAGTACACAACATGCTTATTATGAGTCCTCAACACATGACGTTAAAATGAAAATTCTATGCTCTTTCCTCATGATGTTAAACTGCACATTTTTCCAAGAACTATGTGTGGTTTTATTCTCATTCTCATGAGATACATAGTGAATCCCATACTTCCACTATTGGGCCCAACAACAATGTTCCCATTAATTCACGTCGCATCACCTCTATCCACACCACAAGATATTAAACTGCATGGATTTTCGAGAACTATGTCTGGATTGATTATCATATTTTATAAGATAGGAAGAGATTCCAAAAGATCCATTATCGGGCCAAGATAAAACATTATCATTTATTCATGTCATTCTGCCTTTTTACTCACCGCAGGACATTAAACTGTATTGAACATCAAGAACTACGTCTAGTTTGATTCCAATCATTACAGGATACGTAGTGATGCATGGCCCTCCAGTCTAGGGACCAGATAAAATTTACATTGGAAATAATGTCCACCTTTCGGTATTGGTGAGACTTCTATAGAGTATTTCCAATTCCAGAACCACACTTGACTTGATTCTCACCCCACAAGATGCATAATGATTCCCTAATTTCAAACACTATGCCCAATCACAAAAAACAAATATAAAAACATCCCTCTTGTGTATGGTCCATACATTCCCATGAGACTTAATTTATAAATATGTGTGGATTTATTATCATGCTCATAAGTTACATAGTGACACTCGAGTCTCTATATTTGGGCCAAACCACAATATTTCCACACCTTCATTATGGCTCCCATGTTATTATCGAACGATGTTAAACTTCATGGAAGTATGTCCTTAGAACATGAAATTAAACTCCATGGATGTAAATCCTTAACACGTAATATTAATATTAATGGACTTATTTCATTACGACATTAAGATAAACAACATGGGACTATGACCTCACAACATGAAGTTAAATCTACACGAAGGCTAGTACATCCCCACTATATGGCATTAAGCTAGAAACATCACCATCCATTTCTCAACCCTTATCAAAGGACCACAAGAGACTTACCCTGGATGACCTGATGAAGGGATTCTTCCACCATAATTTAAGAAACCTCAATCCATAATCCACACTCCATTCCTTGGGTTTTTCATATCATTGTAACCTTCCACGACCCTTGGAAAGGATATATGGCTTCAAGGACCATTTTTATGACTGTTAAAACATGGACCTAGCTCTTATATATGCGCCTAATGCCGTCAACAAAATGTATCACTACAAAAAGGGAAATTTCAATCCTCGTAACCCCTAACATCATTGTGGAAACACTTGACGCCTTAGTGTTTTTGAACTACTCCCTATATGACTGTCTTGTATCATTACTCTTGACCTGAGAACCTTCATCCATGATTTAAAACATTTTCATATCCAGCTCAGAAGGATGTTGTGGGTTCTCTTAACCCTTGATATCCTAATTAGGATCTTTTGTAATATCTCCCATATTATGTACATGTGAGTCATAACCCTAAACTGCATGTACTTTGTTCAAATATATACGACCATGAAACAGTAGCCTATAATGGTCCAAATCACAAGATATTAAACTGCAAAAAAAAAAGAGACACAAAACATTTTCAGTCAAAAACCTGCAAAGGGATACCTAATAAAAAGTCGATTATATACCTTTTAAAATCGTCATTATAAATGTTTATGAAATTATTAGATAATAAATAGATATGGAATAAAATATCATAGGGTGTACCCAATATCCATTGTAAAAGAAAATCTATTCTCGCTAGACCCCCTGGTCAAGGAGAAATGTAGAATAATTTTTTTCACATCTCTTGTCCATGATAATATTTTTGATAGGTGGTGGTATATCTTTTAAGGTACTCTAACCCTCCAGGGACTTTACACATTCAACAGATAAAAATTCATGGGTTGGGGTGTCTCAGATCATTGTAACCTTTTCTGCCCCATGGAAATGTTATTTGACTTCAAGGACCCATTTCATGATTTTGTATACATTACCATGGCTCTTACATATGCGCCTATGGAAATAAACTGAATGTGTTACTATGAAAGGGTAAATTCTAATCCTTGTGAGCCCTGAATTCATCACGGCAACCCTCAGCACCTCAGGGTGCCTGAATTGCTCCTCGTATGATTGTCCCATATCATCCTCCGAACATGGGCACTATGGGTCATGTTTTACAATCTTCACACCAAACTATACAAGTGAATTTCTTATCCTTGATTCTACATCCCCTACTTTCATAACCATTCTAAAGTACATACTGTGACACTTCATTCCCTAGCCTATATATCCCACACCATGTGGTTGTAAACCATAGGGCATAGGGACCATACTTCATGATTTAAGAGATAATTGCTCTAGGGTTCAGTAACTCTTCCAGGATATCCTTACATACATACAAAACCTTATCATCAGGACGTTGAGTCGTCAAAAATATTTCATGGACCTCATAGAAGAGTGGAAATAATCTTTCGCATGGTATAATACTGGTGAATAAGGGCCTTAACCCACCAACTAAAGGAATATTCTTTTTTCTAGAAAGGATCTTCAACACTTGTGGGACATCAAAACACCGTGGTGGAACCTGGAATCTCATAACATCAAGGGACGTTCCTGAAATGTTTTCACCATCTCATATTCATGGAATATTAATTTTTTGTTATGATTTACATCAACCATATTACAACTATCTAGACATATATAGCTTCAATAATATTTCTCCCTAAACCCATATCACCTCCATGAACCTTCCATAGCACTTAAAAAAGGTAACCGGATTCAATATACCCTTTTAATGAATATGCATTCATACCTATGGATCCTACATATGTGCCAATGGTTGTCACAAAAATGAGGCACTCTGAAAAAAGTCATTCTGATCCCTGCAAGCCTCAGCAACACCATGGTAGAACCCATCACCCTAGAGTGTTTTAGGTCATTCCTGACATATCTTCACCATATCACATGATCATATAGAAGTTCCGAACTAAAATACCCTAAAATAAAAGCAACATTAGGTCTATGTTAAAAGACCACAAACATAAGAAACATGATGTCTGATCTAAATGTCCATAAACTAAAAGAAACATTAGGTTCGAGCTAAATTGCATTAAACTAAATCAATATCAAGACTATGATAAAATACATTAACTAAAATGATTGATGGTATGTGCTAAAAGTCATGAAAATAATGTTATATTAGGGATGAGCTAAAAGATAGTAAAATATAGAAATAGAATGTCTGAGGTAAAAGGACTTAAACTAGAACAATATATGGTCCAAGATAAAAGACTTTAATCTAAAAAGATACAAGGTCCAAGCTAAAAGACCTTGAAATAAAGCAACAATAGGTTAGATCTAAAAGAAACTAAACTAAATCATGAAAACAAATTATTATGTAAGAGTAGAAAGGATCTCTATATGGCCTTTGAAAAGTCAATCAAAGCACACCAAGCCTATCAGATTTATAAAAAATGGAGAACTATCCATTCGGGAGATATAATTTACAAGGTAACCAGAACATATCATCAATAATGGATTCCATGATAGTTGCAATTCATGAGCATTTCCATAAACAAATTGAAAAATCCAACCATTCAGATATGCATGGATTTATGAAATTGTTGGATAGTTTCAATGATTCTCACTATATCGGAACATTGAAACATCATACAAATCGGGAACATAGACAAACTGGACTACGCCATATAATGTTCAGAAAACTTATTCATTGGTACCATATAAAATTTGTGATCACTACATGATGGACCATATCCGATAAATTTTTAATCCAAAATGTGATTGAAAATGTTTAACACTATTATAGAATCTGCCCAGAAAATTCATTGAGATCAAAGATTCTTTGCCTCAATAATGACATATATCAGCACAATTGATCAAAAGGATCATTCTCCACCTCTACCACACATTGGAGATCCCCCTCTTTGGTGGAGACATTAATAATTCCATTCATTGCGATGTACATGAGTCCTTTATTCTCAAACATGGGTTTTTACAATATCTAGAGTGCATATTCAAAATCGTATATAACTTTATAAAGGCAAACAATTTTAGATTCAAGGTGATTAATTTTAGACTAGATTTGATTAGTTTGAATCATTAAAGCATTAAGTGCATCCTAATGAGCATAATACTCCATCGCACATTGGGTGTCTTCATTGATAGATCAACTGAAATTATTCTTTACTGAAGTAGAATCCTTCGTAGCTTCTACCCTCAATTATAGTTCCCTCTTCTATTCACGCACAAATATCACCTCCTTTACCTGAGAATGAATATTGAAATGGTCAAAAAATAGATAGCTCAGGGCAAGACACATGAATCGAAAATCACCAACAGATATTTTAACTCATCCGAAGTGGTCTGTGACACTAAAACCAAATACCTATCCACATATATCATCACATTGACTAATAAAATGATGTTGATCCAGGACCTTGGTATAGGTTTACCTTGGAGAAGAGAATATATTCTGGAACAGGGTCACTCAGAGATAGGGTTGTTCCCACGGTATTCGATGATGAGGGGAGAGAACCAGCCTTAGTGTTGGTAGACCCTATAGGAGGAAGTATTAGAGGGGATGCACTAAAGCCTCTAAGATTTTGGGTGAGGACGTTGTAGTAAGGGGTTCCAGAGTTGTATGTTATTAGATGAATCATGCATCATTTCCATATAATAGCATATGTGACTAAGGATTGAAACATACCTTTTTAGTTTTGTCACTGGTAGAATACACCAACACAAATCCATAAGAAGGAGAAGATGAAACTCCTTCTTATGATAAATGAATTCACATCACCTCCGACACTTTTTCTATAGAAGTACATCACTCTCCATTCTTAAGGAAAACAAGAAAAAAGAAGATATTAGGAGGTATGATACAAGTAAAAGAAATTGTATCGTTATAAAGAAGAATATAACTTATTCCAGAAACATTATTTCATGCTGGATTAAATAAATCTAATAGATTGATTTTTATATCAGTCATTTTGTTATTATAGAATAAAATTTTGGGATTGGGTATAATTGTTAAATTATTTATTACTTGATTAATATACAACTTCATTTTCATTACATATGAAAATGGATCGAGGCACAATCAAACAAAGGTGGAGGTTTATTCCTCACTTTAATTGTTTATGGATTTCTGTCCCAATTCTACGTGAGTTCATCATTGGTGATTTTTTGGGAAAATAATTCAATGAATACCCACACATAGATCATTTCTTATTTTTTATCTGGTGAAATTGATCATTACCATGAGACAAGGATGGATATTTGATGAAACAGTTGTAGGATATAATGGAAGCGATGGATCGAGACTGGATCGGTTTTTTACTTTGTGGTTTTGGCATGTGACACCAAGGAGGCATGATGAAGGGCCTTCCCAATCTTCGAATACATCCTTATCCCATCCATCTACATCATAGAGTGTAACGCCCTGACCCTCGTTACCCAGAGTCGGTGCATTATTTTAATACATTATAATGATTACAAGGAATCATGTCCCGAAGGACCAATAGGTTTAGTAGTCTTGGAAAATAGATTCCATACATGAATGTAACATTACACTTTATAACATACAAAACAAAATAAATAATCCATTATGAACACCATTATTCCTTTGGATTAACCCTACATATAAATTACAATACACTTCTTGGAATCCTTGGAAAAAATAAAACATAGAAAGGGGTGAGCTTAGATGCTCAGTAAGGATAACAATATAGTGGAAACTTTCATAAATAAGTATAAACATTTAAGGCAATGTATAACTAAAACAAAAGCATTTTAAACATGAACTTCAGAATAATATGGTAGAAATAAAATGAAATAATTCCATTTACTTATTCACATGGATATTTTACTAGTCGAATAATCATATTAAATATCAATAACCACTTTCATAATGATGGAATGCATAATGCTGAACTTTAATTTCTGTGTCAAGGCCTTGTGCCAAGAACTAACGGTTAAGTGTAACTGGAACACAACCTAGAGAGCCTTTGTAACCAGAATCCATCCCGAAGAGCCTCTGTAACCGAACTCCAACCTGAAGTGCCTCTAATAACTAGACACCAACCGAGAGTGCCTCTAATAACCGGACACCAACCCGAAGTGACTCTAAAAACCGAACACCAACCCAGAGTGCCTCTAATAACCAGACACCAACCTGAAGGGTCTTCTATAACCGGACACCAACCTAGAGGGCTTACATTTACTGGAACCCATCGCGTAACATGCTTGTCCAACACATTCATCTTAATAATAGGATGAAATATAACATAAACATTCATATTAAAACTAGCATACGAAATTCCAAAACATTAATCATAAACCATTAATGTCATAAAAATAACTCATCCATAGTCAAACATATCACAAAAAAATAAATACAGTATAGATGATTTGTGTCATAATAAATAAACTTCAAACAAGTGTAAATTTTTTCAAAGGATGTTGGCATAGATGAAATCAAAACTATTTGAGAGAAATATATTTTGTTAAATCATTTAAAATAAACATAAATAGA
Organism: Viscum album; assembly: GCA_963277665.1. Taxonomy (NCBI): domain Eukaryota; kingdom Viridiplantae; phylum Streptophyta; class Magnoliopsida; order Santalales; family Viscaceae; genus Viscum; species Viscum album. The sequence continues at coordinate 2,141,834,145 of OY728122.1, read as the reverse complement.
AAAGAAATCATTTACTTTGAAAATATTCTAAGAAGCTTGTAGGGGATGATTCAATGATTTTATATCGGTGAAAAATAGCTGCACCCTCCGTATAAAGTAAAAAAATGACATTCTTACCTTAATTCCATTGAAAATGTTAAAGAAGACATTGTTTGGAAAACGACAGAAAGATTCCTTTATAAACTTCTTATTAAAATTCAAAAAAAATTATAAATGAATTTAACCAATATTCTGTAAATGTTAAGAATGTTTTGAAATAAATTTTTAAGAAACTTGGATGTGGATGATAAAGAGGTCCCAGTAGATAACTGCGTATAAACAACCTCGGATAATGAAGTGATTGTGAAATAAACCCTTACCAATTTGGAAACATATGAAACATACACCCCATGAAATAGGTACCATACAATTAATATGTAAATACAAATAAATTAAAGTGTATTACACAAAGATTACAATTATTGGCAGTACATACACCACACAAAAGGAAATAGTGGAAATATGGCATGATTCTCACTGGAATAAGGAGTGAGATAAAAACCCCTTACCTTGCACTTTCCTTTAGTCAAGGGTACATTTATCCTCGTGTATGAAGACTATAGTATGTTATTAAATTATAATAGAACCATATTAATATTTACTATATCATACATTATTCATTTATGACTTTATACTACCCATTTAATAATGATTTCCATGTTATATTAATATTTCGGGTAATATTCACTTTCTTTATCGTGCATGTTATTACTTGTTGGTCTTGATTTTCTTACTTAGATCATGATTTAAATACATAATTAATATAAAAAATGATTTATTTATCATATATATTAGAATTTAAAAATTTATAATTGACGTATATATGAAATGGAAAACACCATTTATGGAGACGGTTGTCTGTACGTACGCATAAACGCTGTTTCCATTTTCATATAGTATTGAATGGAAGTAAGTGAATAAGATATATGTAAGTACATAAATACTTATATATATAAATATATATGTCTCCAGTAGCATTATTATTTCATATATCACATACTTAATGGTAATATATATTTTTATATTCGTCGATGAATGGTGAACTTGGAAATGAATCTAATCGCATCATGGAGATGGTAATCTGTACGTACGCACGAGTGAAAATATCATTCTTTTGATATTACTATAATATATAATTCGATGGTATATAATATATAAATAATACTTATCATTTTTTATTTATTATTTACATCAAATACACATCATTATTATACCCATCCAAATAATAATGTATTGAATAACAATTACACCACGACGTGGAGACAGTAAGTCGTATGTACGCACTTATGGTAAAATGTCATTAAAAGGGTGGATAGAATAATGAATTTGGTGGTACCATAATTATAATAACATCAAAATATATATAATTTACTAGAGTTATTATTTTAAAAAGTAAAAAAACAAAGAAATAGGAAGTGGAAGAAGAAAGAAACTTGAAAGAGGGTGGTGAAATCATTACCTCTTCTTCGTCTTCTGCCTTTTGATTTGATGAAAAGGGATCCATAGGATGACTTTATGATCAAACTAAGGCCTCTAGGATGAAGGGAGGATATTTGAGAGGGTGTTTGGGCAGGGGTTGGCCGATCCAAATGGCTTATAAGGTGTAAATTAAAGAGAAGGTGGAGTGCCCTTTTATAAGAGGGGTGAGGGGCACCTTATGAAAAACAAAAAATATTATTTTATAATAAATTCATATTTGGTTTCTAATTGCTCCAAAGTTGATTATTTAAAATATAATATGGGGATAGGTCGAAAAAAACTAAAAAAATTTGTTTTAGAAAAGTTTAGGTTACCATTGTAACCTTATCATTTAGATTTAACACTATGTTAAGTAATTTAACTTTTTCCATGTCTTCTTGTATTCTTACACTATATGGTTAATAATCATACTGTATACTTCCAATCGAACCCCAATTGGTTCATTAATTTCATATATATTATTATATAAGTATTTTGGCCTAACTGTATATTTTTAGAAGCATTATATCAATTAATAACATAATATTTCTTTAATACTATTTTATGTCAATTTTGACAATATTTGGTATTTGTGTTTTTATTAAAATAATAACAACATGATTACTTAAAAAAATACATTGAATCATTACTAACATGTCATATTCACCTATAAAATTCGTGTATGTCATAAAAACATTGAAATTATATTTATTTTAATATTTATAATACCATTTATTTGATTCATTCATGAATAAGGTAATTAATGCATCATCATTGTGTCATAAATAAATAAATTTATTTAATGTCTAAAAATTATAAATAAAATACCATGATGTAGGAAATATTTTTATTTTTCTAATGAATACTTATAAATGAATTTATCTTATGTAAAACCCTATATTAAAATTTTTTAAGTTATTAATCTTTGATTTTATCTTTTTTTACACATCTATGAATTAAATAATAATAAATGTCCTAATATAATCCAAGTGGACCTAAATGATAATATTTTTTTCCTAAGGTTGTTTTATGTCGAGATAAACTTGTCCAATAGAATTAGTACACATGTGATGGTAATATTAATATCATTTTTACCGTTAATTACCCTATTTACTTTTAACCGTGGTAAATAAAAGTAAAAATTTACTATTCACCAAAAATTATTTTCATCTCATTGAACCACTTTTAACTACTTGATATTAACCGTTTCCCTCTGAATTTTTAAACTTAGCTCAAATAAGCGGTAAAACTAATTTTTATGTGAATTTCCAAAAGCTTCTAGGAGGTGGGTAAAAGACGGTGAAAAGTTCAAGGGCATTTTCATATATCTAAATTTATTATAAACCAAAACATTGAAATTATATAGGTATTATGTATTAAACTTTAAATTAAATAATTTAAATAAAATAAATAATTATTTAAATAAAAATTTGGTTTTATATTATAACTCAGTGTTTTTCACTATTCATCAAAAATTAAAAGTTTTCAGAAAAATACCAAAACATTACCCTAAGCTAATTTTGATATTCCAAATTCAATAATGATGTATATTTTACCAAATTAAAAACATAGAATTTTCATTTATTAATTTAATATTAAATCTCGCTGTCAAAACAAAAAGCGTGTTTTTATGAAACAATAACTATCAAAAGATTGACACTTGTTTATGTCCGGTTTAAATATGAAATTTTGTCCAATGAAAAACATTGGATTAAATTGTAAAAATATATTCTAAATATAATTTAAAACCACTCAAATTCATAATTTATCACTATTAATTATATCGATTAAAAAATTTGTTTTTAATTAAAATTTAGTAATTTTCACTATTCATCAAAATATGAAAGTTATCAGAAAAGAACCAAAAATTCACCCTAAGCTAATTTTAATATTCCTAATCAAAAAATGATTTCCATTTTGAATGATAAAATCTATAAAATTTCAAAATGTGGGTATTACTATTCATAACGGCTACTTTGATTGGTTGTGGTGTGTGTTAGAACACGAAGTTGCGTACAACACACGCTACTGTATTATTTAAAGAGAAGCGTACCATGGAAGCATGGGGTCTTACATGGAGGTTTGGTCAACCACAGATTCGAGGCTTATGGAATGATTTATTGAAGCACCAGTGGTTGCGTGCTCATGGATGAAGACATGTAAAGATTTATGGATGTTCTATGAAAAATCAGACTTCATGGAATGTAGTCTTATGGAAAAAAACCATGTAGTCCCCTCTATGTGTCTCTAGGGTTTTATTATTGATAAAAATATCGCACACTATGTAACACATGTCACATGCCATATGCCGTCATCTTAATTACTTGATGTGTACCTGTGTTACATGCCGAGGGGTTTTGGTGGAGTTGGACGATTTGTGGACCATTATAAAAATCATGTATACCTTGGTAGGTAGTTGTATGTGTACATGATGTAAACATCAAGGTGTTTTTTCATACAATAATTTAATGGAAATATAATTGGAATGTATATAGTAAAGTACATGAGAACATGCATGTTTGATGTTGAGTACTAGCCCAAACACCTATGCACCATTTACCACAAGGGCACACTATGTATTATTGAAAATTACTTTCCATGTGAGCATGAGAAATGGGAAATAATGGAAATTGTGAGATATTCCATGTACCATAGGGACACACCATGAAATACTTTGAGGAAAAAATTTATCCTCAATCTTCTTTTCCCAGCATCATTTTGAGATTGTATGAGCTTCCATAGAACAGTATCGATTGAGTGTGTTACATTGGTCCACTACTATGAGGGTTAATTATAATATACAATTCCCATCATAGTAGGTGAACACTATGATGCTCCTTATTATTTGTGTAGTGAGGGTGAGTTCTTTTATTCTGGAATTAATTTTATGAACCTATTTCAACTACAGACTCAACGGTTTATAGCATTTATCCCTCTAAGAGGCCTAGGGAAATCCTTATTTCCATTAGTGTTACCAAAGATGGTGTTATTGTAATTTTCATGGGATAAATTTACATGGATGTTTATCCCTAATCTTGGAGGATGTTTCCAGTAGGGTCTAGTTCCCCCTAGAATCCCTAGGCATTGAAATTCAATATGTGTATCATGATCTGATCAATCTGATGTGGTGTAGTCCGATCGAGAGTGTATCATGGATGAACCCTATAATTATACTTTTTTGAGACCTCAGGTGAGTGGCCTCTTAGATGAGTGTCCTCATTGGAAATATAGTTATTGGAATTTTTTCTCCCAGATGAGTGCTATATGGAACTTTCGAGTAGGAATACTAAGATGGATTTGGAGTTATGGTATTACCTGGATATTGTGTGTCTAATGCGAGTTTATCTAGATGTAATAATGTATGTCTCACATTATGGATGATTTAAAATGAGATGATTCTACTACTCTTAATGATTTATTCTTGGTTGGTTCAGGGTGACCTTCTAGGTATTTTAACACTCACCCCTGTACAGCCTCTTCCTACATGTGTCAAATCTTATGCCGATGGTCAACCTTTTTGTGGACTCCATGATGGACTAACTATAGGTATAGATAATCTAGGATTACAAGATTGAGGTGTATACTAGTGTTCCATTTGACATGAGTCACATCCTTTTGATGAGGCCATTCTTTACATTCTTGTTTTGGGGTGGGCTTCTATTTGGCCCATTTTTACATTTTACAGTACCTTTTTTCATACATTAGTTAGGGGACTATAGATGAATGCCTGTAGTGATTTAATTTGTTTTATATTTTAGTATTATTTTGGCTTGGGTATGTGTGTGTGCATAACATGTACTTATGGATAATTCCACCCATGTGTGTGATGTGACTTCATGGTTCTTTTGGCTGGCCCCTTGCCTACTAGAGGTTGGCTTGGGGTACAAGAATCATAGGCCCTATCAAGTAGGGTCGTGACATAACTTTTTGTCATGCTCCTGGTAGCGAGAGAACTCGATGCAGACTCAGTATTCCGACATTTTTTCTATGTGTGTTACTTTTAGGGGAAGAAATATTTTATGGAGGAAAAAATATATAGACACGATTTACAAATATCAAGTAGTATATTTTCAAGATATGTGTTGAGACAACGTAAGATTTTGAGGTCCGATGAGCCTGAAATTAATTTTATAAAAACATTTAATATATTTTATATCCATTGCTAAGATTTTTTGCATGTAGTTTTTTTACAAATTGTGAAATATCTCTTAAATAGAGTCTTGAATCAAAAATATATTACCATTGTTCAATATAAATTGTGGGGTTTAACCTAGCTATGACCTAATGTTGTTTAGTTCCAGATGTTCAGATGTGGCATCCATTGGAGGCTAAATTAAGTCAATTAATTAATTAATTACATTTATTAATCAATTTATTATAAAAAACCTATTTACCAATTTAAATATCCTATTATTGAAAATTAGCAGGGCCATCCACATAAACATGGGATTTTTTAGAGGATCTTTCATCATTATTTATTAGTGGATCAAGATTAGATGATGATTGGTGATTAGATCGAGGTGGATCAACACATAACAGATGAAGCATATCTTACCCATCACTGTCAAACATCTTCTTAACCAATGACTGATCCATAATTGAGGTTTTTATTATCAACTGTAGTTTATTCCCTTGATTATAATTTTATTTATGTTCTTTTATTGTATTATTTTATATATGATTAATTGTTCTTTTTCATGATCCTGCTTATGAAATTAAATTTTTTATTTAGTTTGTCTTAATTTTTCCATGTTTGTCACACTAAATATCCTCATCCAATGATCATTTCCCCATAATTATTATCCAAAAATTGATGTATTTTAGTTCTTTTGCATTTCACTGATTCTTTCATTGAATATTTTTCCATTGGGATGTGGGGCCACTGTTCAACATTGATGGACTGGTTCGAGCATGATCAGACCCCCCAAATTCGTGTTGGATGTGAGAAAAAATGACCATATAAGTTTTTTATGTATAGATTAGTATGGTTTTCGGGTTTTACTTCACTGATATTGAATCTTAAGAAGTGATGGGTAGAGACACAAGGAGTTTTTGGGGGACCATGGTTTTGGATTCATCAACCGGACTACCTGATTCTGATTTTTGGAATCTAGAGTGAAAAAATTAAAGATCGAAGTCCTTTCACCCTGATTTCGGTTGGACTACAGGAACTAGATGTATTGGAAAAGATAGATACATATTTTTCCGGAAACAATCTTTGTTTATGGGAAATTTTGATATACACTACATTTTTTGTGATGAAAATCAACCATGTAGACAAGAATTTTGGGGTGGATGGAGTTTTGGGTTTTAGATAGATATCACACACTATGTAGAAGGAAAACACATTATGTGACACCTATTCCTTAAAATTGACATATATAGAGGGTACATTCCCATGATCCCATGTGTTTTCACACACCGTGGATGTCAGGGAATATACCTTATACCTAGGAGATTTAACGAGATTGGGCAGATGGAGAACACTGAATTCCATACTGAACCTAACATGCCATGTGTTTCTAGGGACACACCATGTAATAGAACATGGACGACGTACATAGGAACCTGAAAATAGACATGGGAAGGCCCTGGGTGGTTGAGAAATTCCATGTGGTCCTCATACACCCAATGTATGATGACATGGTTTTCAATCCATGTTCAACAGAGACATGTCCATGAAACAATGTGAAATAATAATTTGTGTGAACCCCCATACATGTCTGGTACATACCTCTACAATATGTATCTATTATGTCTATTTTTTTGGACTCATATTCTAACCATTGAGTAACCTATCCTGAGTTTGTTCTATGTAGAATGTGATGTTGGTCTTCTTCCTGTAATTTTTAAAGGTTTCTAGATTTTAAAAGAATGAAAGACCTTTAATCCATGATTGATGGTGGTTGGGATTAGGAAGGATCATCAGATAGTTCTAATTGAAGTATAATTCCCCTACCACACAAACGTGTAGGTCCACTATACTATTTGTTCAGATGGAGATGGTACGAGCCTATCACACTAGTGTGAAGGTCCTCTATACTCTTTGATAAAATGGCTATGGTACTCCCATGTCGCACCAGAGGGTGGTTACTCCATACTTCTTTATTTAGATATAGATGACTCTCCCCGTTCACATCGAGGCGTGGGTCCTCTATCCACAGAGATGGTACTCCCGTATCATTTAGGGTGTAGGTCCTCATTACTCATTATTTCTGGATGAGACAGTGCTACCCTATCTTACTGGGGTGCGGGTGAACTATCCATGGGAAGGGTACTCCCCCACCTCACTAAGGATCTAGTTGCCCATAATCTTCATATTGGTATAGGTTGTACTCCCCTATCACACGTGGTCATGGGTCCCTTATCCATGGAGATGGTACTCCCCTACATGTGTGTGGTTCCCCTGTACATGTTATTCAAGTTATAGACATTGTAATCTCCTATATGGGTGAAAATCCTTTATCTATGGGGAAATTACACCCCAATCACACTAGGTGGAGAGTCCCCCATATTTTTTATATAGTTATATATATGATATTCCCCTTCATGGGTAAAGGTCCTCTACCGAGTGAGTAATATCACCCTATTCTACTAGGGTGTAGGTCTTATATAGTTTATATATTTCTCTCCCTTAGTATAAGGAGCAATGGATAGGTGTGGGAACCTATCGTGACCTATATAGACAGAAAAATGGTATAATGGGAATTATTAATGTATATTTGGAGTAGAAGGTAGACTCATGGTCCTGGGTTGGGTTAGGATATAGAGATATATTTTTTATTTTCTTGGGTTTATTTTATGATCATAAATATATATAAACACACATTTGTGTTATTGGGATATTTTCTCACTAAATTTTGGCAGAGCTGATAACTTCTATCTTGTCTTATATAGCTCCATATTATGTTTCTTAGATGTTCTACTTGGAATGTATATACACACCCCTACATGGTATTTTCCTACACATGTCAGTTATTATTCACACAAAGGTCATGTTAGTAGTGGAATTTTATGGAGATTGGGGATACTTTGGTGTGTTTGACCATGTATGGTTGTTGGGGCATGTAGATCAAGAGTGAGACACTCTATGTTTACATTATTCCATTTTTTTCTGGGTGGGCCATTATTTTGCCCTTTAAATTTTATATTGCACTATGACACACTTCTGTATTCCCTAGAGGATTTTACAAGCATTCTTTATTACTATATATTTTATTATCTTTTATTATTATACCCACGAACTTCTTCATGGAGATGGTTGGGTGTGTGTGTACAGTTGATTTAATAAAATGCCTACCATTTTAGTTATTTCTTATCTGCACTTATTTCCAGCCACATGCCTATGTAGGCCATCTTGGCATTGTGGCGGTCTAGTATTCTACTGACCCAGAAAGCCCCGATAGGTTAAGTTTTTATATTTTATACATAACAAAGATATTAAATAAAAATACCATCCACCTTCTTTATCTAAATGGATTAAGAACACATTTGGTTAAAATCTCTAGGAAACCTAGTTTCATATCACAGGTTAATTAATATATTATGGGATCATGATTTTTTATAATTCATGTGGCACATATATGTAGGGTTTATCATCATGTGACAAGTGGGTATGCTATATCTCATAAATGAATTGGGTATTATTTTAAATCTCATGAGATGAGGATATGAAATAGGTGGTTATCCCATGTCCAAATTCTATGGGCCACATGTGGTCATCCAAAGTAAATTATGTTATGGATAGGTGGGTATTATAGTATACTATGATAGAAATGTATTTTGAACCTTGAAATATGTTAATATTTCTACAATTATTTTTATTCCACATTCTTATGTTATGAAAAATACCATTTTCCTGAACTCTTGACTCATAATTATTGACTCATGTTTCCAAAATCAAATGATCCATGTTTTAAATTATGCATAACAGTTTATTTAATGATTCTTGATTCATGATACATGTTTTATTGGTATTGATTTAAATATTTTATATTCATGTACATTGATCTTTTTTTATACCCAAATGATCATTTTATTTCCAATTATGATCTTCATTTATCATATCTTATGTTCACTCATTACTAATTATCTAAGCTCACACTTCCCAATGATAATATTTTCATAGTTTATGAAGACTAATATTATATATGATATCTCTATAATGCTATCATCTATGAAGAATACTTGGAAGAGAATTTTTGGAGTTGTTTTAAAATAAGTGGATTATGACTATAATCTTCGAAGACACTAATCCAATTAGTTTTAGGACAGTATTATTATGAGATGAAATGAATAATGTTACAAAATCAGGTATATGTTATGAATTTTGATGTTGGGAAGCCATAGATGGTATCAAATTAGGTTTAGTTATTTTTTACTAGCTAGATTATGATCAATAAGGGGATGAAATATAAAACAACATATATTTAACAAAAATGATTTTGAGGAATAATAAATTACATAGATTGAAATGATGGTTCCCTAATTCATAATAAATAAGGATTATTTCATAATATAATATGAACATGTACTAGGATAATTATTTTATAATTGTAACACTATGATTTTTTCTTTTATTAAATGTCTATAATCAGGGGGAATCAATATAACAATGTGTGAAATTTTCAATGAAATTATATTCCCATTATACAGCCATATGAGATGGGAGATAGAGTAAAAAGTGTCATGGATATGCTCACAAACATATCCCAAAGAATGAAAAATAAAAAAAACTAATATGAACTCTTAGACCCACCAAGGAAGTAATAAATCTTTATATAGCCTTTTATATAGTGATGAAAACCCGATCTTTATAGGTGTTTCAACTAATACATTGTAACCCAATTCATAAAAACCCCAAATGAAATATTTAACATTTTTTAGTACTAAAATAAATAAAAGTTTATTTTTTATAATTTTTTTGAAGGGGAGTTAGATTAATGAGGGATCATAATCAATAATATGGGGTAAAAAGATAAAATAACCTCCCATGATTTGGAGGAGTTTAAAAAGATATCTTTCAATAATTATTTATCTCAATAACATCACACTAAAATAGAAATGGAGTTCCCAGAGATGAAAAGATGGAGAATGAATCCATCAGTACCTATGATGCAAACATCACAATACATGAATGGTATTCTAATTTTTTTGTAAATGAAAATCAAATAAAAATATATCAATTATTTAGTGGAATAAATTCATGTTTCAAATAAAAATTAGTTATAATTTACCTTGGTAGCTTCAAATAAATTTTTTAATGTTCTCTAATAATGAATATGGGAATTGAAGAATCCTTTTATTCAAACAGTCTTTGTGAAATTGATATAAAAAGGTTTTTTTGGGAAACTCAAATGGTAAAACCCATAGAGGAAAGGAAATTTATCTTCCTAGAGTTCGCAAATGTAAAAAATAAGAATACATAAAATTTACCCAACGTGGTATTAAAAAATTATATTTTATAAGATAGGGTAATCTTGCACATGAATTTTGAAGAGATATGATGAATTCAACCAAATAAATAGATGTATCAAAAGAGAAATCCAAATGTTCCTCCCACACTAAGATGAATCAATTGTAAGTGGTATAAAAATTATTCCAATAAGTGACCAAATATAAGTGTTAATGATGACAACCAATGTCAATGAGCTCAAAATCCCAGGTATAAAGTAAAAGATGATGGAATCAAAACATTGAAAATGTGTCATCAAATCGATGTCCTAATAGGAACAATAATCATACTTGAATAAAATATAAAGGATTTATTTGATAATGGTTTTACACACATCCTTATATACTAAATGTTATCTATGTTCATAAAATCTCTATTCCAATATCTAGATAATGATTTTTCATTGAAAACTCTTAGTGGTGTGATTATTTTATTCATGATTACATCTATACCCCAATTGATGTTTGTGGGAATGTAATTCCAGAAAATTTTATTCTAAAAACCCAATATTTCTTCATACATTTTATTAAATGAATACTTTATTTATTATTTGTTTTTACAAGAAACAACAAAATGAAATTAGAGACATAATATTTATTATGTTGAAAATTGATAAATAATATAACCTCTAGTAAATTAAAAGATATTGACCAATAAAAAATGATTACATTTTTAGGATATAAAATAAATATTATTTAATACATTAAAGGATTATCCATTCTAAAATAATAGTTTAATATGATAATAAATTAAAATCTATAACTTTTATGAAATATTTTGATAATATGTAATGTTTTAATATATTAATTACCATATTAAAATCATTAAGTTAGTAATTGGTATGTGATATTACTAAGAACACATAATGTCTAAAAATTTATTTATTCTATAAAACGTGATTGCTTTCTATTTTTATTTAAAAGATAAATTTAAAATTTTTATAATTCCAATTCTATAAAATGAACTTCCTTTTTTAGTTCATCTTATCATTATTAGAATAAGGGTAATTTATGATATTTTTCTAAAATAATATATTTTTTGGAGAATAGTGAAAATAAATGTTTACCAAAAATATAACATTAAAAGAGATACCTAGAAGAGTATATAAATTTTTTTTGGTAAAATATGTTTTTAATAACTATAAATAAAAAATTTCAAATTAATATGATGAATTCATAAAACCATTGAGTCACATTTTATTATCTTAAGTAATATTTTTCAATAAAAATATTTTTCATTCTTTTATATTAAAGAAATAATATTTTGGTAAAATTTAGATTTGGATTATTCTCGAAGAAAATTAAAGTTCATTTTATTTATTATAAATTATTATATATCATCATAATCAATGAAATTTATAATGGTATTATAGACATAAATTTTATTCTTAATTATACACATTTTCTAAAAAAATTTATCCATTAGAAGCATTAATGATAAAATAAATTATTAAAGATATAAAAAAATAATTATAAAATATTTATTTTTTATTTGGAATCATTAGGTACAAAATATTTAATGAGGGCCATATCATTTTTAGGCATTAAAATTTATTTATTTGGAAATAAATTAAATACCCCAATAATATCTAAAAAAGTAATAGATAAAAATCAAGGGGTAATGGTACTCAAACAAGTAAAAAACAAGTTTAAGATTGTGTATTTCAGATATTATTAATATTATCTAATCATAAAATAATTTTTTTTATAATTTTTTATCCTCATGAAAATTGTGTTATATGATCTATTTATATTAATTTTAAATATTTATAAAAATATCATTCTTAACACTTATAAAAGGATTCTATAGCTACCTATTTAAGATGTAACCAATGGAACCAAACTAATAGTATTGATTGATAGAGGAAAAAAACATCATTTGTACCTCCTTATATGGAATATTCCACCGACTAGATATCACTACTAGAAAAACAGGTATTTGCGACGGGGCATTTGCGACGGGGGCCCGTCGCAAATAGCCCGTTGCTGAATACGGCGTCGCAACAACACTTATTTGCGACGGGCCCATCGCTAAAGCCGTTTTTGCGACGGTCATTCTCCCCGTCGCAAATAGTACTCCGCATGTTTGTATAAAACTTTTAAAATAGTTTTTGCGACGGGCCCGTCGCAAATACCTTTTGCGACGGGACACATCGCAAATACCTTTTTCGACGGTACCGTCGCAAAAACTATTTTTTAAAAAAAAATAAAAAACTATTAATAATACTAGTATTTGCGACGGGCATAGTATCCTGTCGCAAATACTATAAATAGTTTTTGCGATGGGACCCGTCGCAAGAACTATTTTTTAAAAAAAATAAAAAACTATTAATAATACTAGTATTTGCGACGGGCATAGTATCCCGTCGCAAATACTATAAAAAAAATAAAAAAAATAAATTATTAATAAATTATTTTCATTAATATAATAATAGAATTATAATTCACAAATAAAAATAATAAATTATTAATAAATTATTTTAATTAATATAATAATAATAGAATTATAATTCAAAAATAAAAAATAATAGAATATTAATAAATGATTTAATTAATATAATAATATTAGAATTATAATTCATAAATAAAAAAATATTAATAATTTATTTTAATTAATATAAAAATAATAGAATTATTTTACATTCAAATATTAAAATAATTCAAGTATTACAAAAAATATAATTAAATTATAATATTATAAAATTTTAATATATATATAAAATTTAATATTATAAAATATAAATAATATTATTATTCATATTAATATTGTTATTTAAAAATATAATATTATTAATATTTTATAATGAGACAGAAACTACGAATAGAAAAAAAAATAATTTGATTTCACAAATTTTATAACATAAGTACAATCTCTAATCTGAAGGGGGGGGGGGAGGTGGCGGATCTGCATATGGTGGTGGAGGAAACTCCATCCCTAAAGCATGAGTGAGTCGATGCATGTACTCCATCTGCTCCTGATGCTGTTGCTGCCACCGACTCGCCTGCTCCTCGTACAGCTGCTGCTGGCGTCGACGCACCTCCTCATGCTGCTGATGCATCTGCTCCTGCTCCTGTCGGAGACTCTCTATCTGTGTAGTCTAAGATCACAACTGATCCTCATACTGTGTAGTAGAAGAAGATGCACGAGCTCCTCTCGAGCTGGACACCGACATCGCAGCACTGCCATAATAATCTCCGGGAGTCAGTCGAGATCCGATACCAACTACCCGACCCTTCTCGAAGGCATACTGGGTGGCCCGCATCCATGCCGCTTCATCAAACTGACGGACAGTGGTCTGATCTGATGACTCGGCCTGACTCTCAGGTTGGGCCTATGACGCTGCGACCTCATATGACTTCTATAGTTGCAATTTAAAATTAAAATTGTGAATATATTATATGCAGTTAATTTTTAAACTTGAAAACAAATAATACTGACCACGATGTGATGCTGACGATCACCTCTGAGCTCCCCAGTAGCAGGATCACTATACATCCTCCGATATACGTCGTACTCTGTAATATCGGGGTGCTCGACAGCCTATAAGAATAAAAAATAAACTGTTAATATTTATAGTTATATAAAATATTTATAAATAATGTACGTACCAGATGCTGTCTATGAGTACTGAAAGAACGACTCTCAGCTCGATGAGTCACCTCCTGTCTCCCCCGATTCTGCCTCCCCACCGATGATGTCCTCTGAAAGGCACCACTCAACCAGTGCGCACATAATCCATCCCATACATGGGATGAAATATACTCGGGTCGGGGTGCTCTACATGACTCGTCAAAATCTGACACTCCTGCTTTCTTCATCGCAGCTTTTCTTAAATTGTGCAAAAACTGACGAAGGCGATCACGCATGGCCACCTCCCATTCCTTGTGGATGGCGTCACGCATGGTATCCTCGATCGGATACCATAAACCTTATAAATAAATAAAAATATCAAGTTAGAAATGAAATAATTTTCAAAATAAAAATTATTTATTTACGTACCTACCAACCAATGGCCGAACATGGCCTGCTGCACATCAATGGGAATCTGCTCCCATGTGGTCCACAGCTGAGAGAAATAGTTGCTCAAAATAGCGCTGCCCTGTCCGACTGCTATATGCGGAAAACAGAAAAAATAATAAACATTTATTATGTGAATAGATTAATGAAATCTTAGTCAAATCCACAGGTTATCACACAGGTTATCACACCTCCGTGTGAGTGGATCAAACCCAAGACGTGGACGTCGCTCGGGGACGGGCTCAGGAATCATCAATCGTGCAAGACCGCGCCCCCTCTGCATACTCCCTGGAGCACCTGCAGGCTGAGGGTCATCTGTCAGCAACTCATCCGCATCGAAAGTGAGGTCAGCATCCGCCAACTCACGAAATGTGGCGTCGTCCATCTGAAACAGAAAATATTAATGTTATCAAATAATTGATAATTACTATTATATATACATATATACATATTATGATTGTATATAAATACCATGAAATGCTATCAGTGTTCATCTTCATCATCATCTTCATATATGTCAATGTCATCTTCATATTCCTCCTCAACATCATCGATATCCATTCGAGTTACAATTGCTTCATCTCTTACCATTTCAAATTCATATGTGACATCATTAACATCATCATCATAGCAGACTCTTAAATGTGGGGTGTCTTCATCTATACTCATGTCTCTTTGTAAAAAAGATTGATTTTTAGTACTCTCTTGAAAAACTTCAATTCTTTGCACATTAGTGAAAGCACATTCACTTTGACTAAACTGATTGTCTCGAATTTTGATTTTTATTACACTCCACCAATCAGTTAATTCTCTTGATGTTGCACAGTACATTCCG
Source organism: Viscum album (assembly GCA_963277665.1). Classification (NCBI taxonomy): domain Eukaryota; kingdom Viridiplantae; phylum Streptophyta; class Magnoliopsida; order Santalales; family Viscaceae; genus Viscum; species Viscum album. The sequence continues at coordinate 2,141,818,342 of OY728122.1, read as the reverse complement.
TAATAAACTTGATATGCCTGTTGAGCCAATAAGAATGGTTCATTTCCTGCGAGAACACTTTTACATTTAATATCGATGATTCCATGAGTTGGATGAACACGCACGCCTCTCTCTGTATCCAACCACCGACATTTGAACATAGTTATGTAATGTTGTCCAAGATAACAGAGTTCAATGATTTCATCAAGTATGCCATAAAAGTCAACTTCATTTTCTCGATGATGAGATCCTCTCAAGCTAACTCCACTGTTCATTGTTTTTTTCGATTCCCCATATGCATGTGTGTGGAATTTAAATCCATTCACCACATATGCATTATAAGTTTTAACAAGTTTGGAAGGTGGGTTACCCAATACACACAGCCGTTTGTCAATTTTATCAGCATGTCGAGACACCTGAAAATTTGTGAAATAATTATCAATATAGTAAACTATACATTGGAAGGTGGGTTACTTAATACTAATTATTGGTAATTAATACAAATTATTGGTATTAAATACTAATTATTGGTAATTAATAGTAATTATTGGTAATTATTGGTAATTATTGTTAATTAATGGTAATTATTACTAATTATTGGTAATTATTGCTAATTATTACTAATTATTTGTAATTATTACTAATTATTGGTAATTATTACTAATTATTGGTAATTAATACTAATTATTGGTAATTAATACTAATTATTACTAAATATTGTTAATTATTAATAATTATTACTAATTATTGGTAATTATTGTTAATTATTACTAATTATTGGTAATTATTACTAATTATTGGTAATTATTACGAATTATTGGTAATTATTACTAATTATTACTAATTATTACTAATTATTACTAATTATTGGTAATTATTACTAATTATTTGTAATTATTACGAATTATTGGTAATTATTAATAATTATTGGTAATTATTCCTAATTATTGGTAATTATTACTAATTATTGGTAATTATTACTAATTATTACTAATTATTGGTAATTATTACTAATTATTGGTAATTAATACTAATTATTGGTAATTAATACTAATTATTGGTAATTAATACTAATTATTGGTAATTAATACTAATTATTACTAATTATTGGTATTCATTGATAATTATTACTACTTATTGGTAATTATTGATAATTATTACTACTTATTGGTAATTATTACTAATTATTGGTAATTATTACTAATTATTGGCAATTATTACTAATTATTGGTAATTATTACTAATTATTGGTAATTATTACTAATTATTCATAATTATTGATAATTATTGGTAATTGTTCCTAGTTATTGGTAATTATTACTAATTATTGGTAATTAATACTAATTTTTGGTAATAAATAATAATAATTGGTAAAAAATACTAATTATTGGTAATTAATACTAATTAGTGGTAATTATTGGTAATTATTGGTAATTATTGGTAATTATTACTAATTATTTGTAATTATTGCTAATTATTACTAATTATTACTAATTATTGGTAATTATTACTAATTATTGGTAATATTTACTAATTATTGGTAATTAATACTAATTAATACTAATTATTACTAATTATTACTAATTATTACTAATTATTGGTAATTATTGTTAATTATTACTAATTATTGGTAATTATTACTAATTATTGGTAATTATTACTAATTATTGGTAATTATTACTAATTATTGGTAATTATTATTAATTATTAGTAATTATTAATAATTATTACTAATTATTGGTAATTATTATTAATTGTTACCAATTATTACTAATTATTGGTAATTATTATTAATTATTACCAATTATTGGTAATTATTGATAATTATTACTAATCATTGATAATTATTGGTAATTATTGGTAATTATTGGTAAATATTGGTAAATATTGGTAATTATTGATAAATATTGGTAATTATTGGTAATTATTGGTAATTATTACTAATTATTGGTAATTATTACTAATTATTGGTAATTAATACTAATTATTACTAATTATTACTAATTATTGGTAATTATTCCTAATTTTTACTAATTATTACTAATTATTACTAATTATTGGCAATTATTACTAATTATTACTAATTATTACTAATTATTGGTAATTGTTACTAATTATTACTAATTATTACTAATTATTAGTAATTATTACGAATTATTACCAATTATTGGTAATTATTCCTAATTATTACTAATTATTACTATTTATTACTATTTACCGGTAATTATTGGTAATTATTGGTAATTATTCCTAATTATTGGTAATTATTACTAATTATTGGTAATTATTACTAATTATGGGTAATTATTACTAATTATTGGTAATTATTACTAATTATTGGTAATTAATACTAATTATTGGTAATTAATACTAATTATTGGTAATTAATACTAATTATTGGTAATTAATACTAATTATTACTAATTATTGGTAATTATTGATAATTATTACTACTTATTGGTAATTATTACTAATTATTGGTAATTATTACTAATTATTGGAAATTATTACTAATTATTGGTAATTGTTACTAATTATTGGTAATTATTACTAATTATTGGTAATTATTACTAATTATTGGTAATTATTACTAATTATTCCTAATTATTGATAATTATTGGTAATTGTTCCTAATTATTAGTAATTAAATGAATAATTACTAATAATTAGGAATAATTACCAATAATTACAAATAATAACATTATTAGTATATTTTATTATTAATATTAAAATAATATAATTTTCTAATTTATATACAATTCTCCTTTCATCTGTGCGTTTTCTATCTCCACATACAAATAATACATGTGAAGACAGCAAACACACAGATGAAAAGAGAACTGTATATATATAAAAAATTATATTATTTTAATATTAATAATAAAATAGACTAATAATATAATAATGTTATTATCCCTAATTATTGGTATTTATTACTAATTATTAATATTTATTCTTAATTATTAAAAATTATTACTAATTATTCTTAATTACCATTAACTATGAACAATACTAATAATTTAAATTTATTAAGTAATAAAACAATATAAACATAATTAAATTACAACTAATTAAGAATAATTGAAACTAATAAAAAATTAAAAATAAATATTAAATTAAATTGAACATAAATACCTTGAAAATTGATCTGCTCTGATCGTTCTTCAAAACAATAATATCAGCTCCGGAGAAAAAAATTAAACTGAAGAAAAACTGAACTTTAGAAATTTAACTTTGAGAGAAGAAGAAGATAGAATTTGAGAATGTTTTGAAAAAAACGGATGGGGGTATTTATAGGTTAGATTATTTGCGACGGGTCCCGTCGCAAATACGTTAGCCGACATTTATTACGGTCAACGGGTAAATAGTTATTTGCGACGGGTCCCGTCGCAAATAACCACCTGCCGACATACTATTTGCGACGGGGGAATATTCCCGTCACAAATACCTTTTACCGCCGCCGATTATTTGCGACGGGAATATTCCCCCGTCGCAAATAGTTTTCCTGCGATTTGGCGCACAACGCGTGCCAGTTCTTTTGCGACGGGGAAAGCAATCCCGTCGCAAAAGCCTACTTATTTGCTACGGGTAAATACCCCCATCGCAAATAAGTTTTTAACAGGGCTATTTGCGACTGGATCAATTCCCGTCGCAAATAACCCGTCGCAATTGCTCATTTTTCCCGTAGTGTATGAGTGTCTGAACACCGTCAATAGGGAGGCAGAAACCATGGTATCACATACATACAACAAAAAAAATTTAAAGACATAGAGTAATAAAGGTGTTTGATAAAGCTTCATAATGAAATCTTAAATTAATCACATTTCCAATGAATGAATAAACTTGGCCCCCAGGGTTTTAGGTAAAACCAAAGTATAATGTGTTAGTATATTAATAATTAAAATACTATGGCATCCCTCTAGAGTAACTCTCGGTATCACCTCATAAAACTACAATACCTCTCTGAGCTACATGTCACTCATCATTTTACCTTCCCTATATATGTAATCATAACTCCTATATGTGAATTAAGATTCCAATTTAAGGAGCATATAAACCTAGTAGGACACCACCAATACATCCTTATCATACGTACAGATGATATATATATCAGTGTTTGTAATGAATAAATAAAATAAAATGAAATCATACAACCACACATGTGATGAGTCATAATGTTCTATGTAAGACTCTATATATCCCATCCCAACCTACTTCAGAAATATTCCATTAAGGATATCAATGTCTATCACTACACATCACAAGACATTCCATAAGTCTGGATATCTGTTGGAACCCTTTTGATTTCAATCAATGTTCCACATTTAGAGAAATACCAAATTCCCCATCATAATAGTGTTTATCATTAGGAACACCACATTCCACACCATTAATGTGGTCTCTATCTTGGAAAGATATTATATCCCACATGAAATGTTTAATGAAGATGGAAAAGCACATCACCCCTAAATGGAAATAGCCTATATCATCCCACATCCAATGAGTTCTCAATTCCTATCCATGGTAAACTCCATTGTTAGAAAAAATGTTCATTATTTGAACCATATATTAAAAAAAATTGATATTTCCTAGCCATTAACAAGTCATAATTCTCCATAATGACCTAAATCATTATGGTTTTTGAAATTTAGAAAATGATTGGAGCTTTCAGGTAGGGGATGACTCATTCGGAGAATTGAGTGTTGAACCGAGATGATGGCTATTTAAACATATTTAGTAGTGTTTATATACTTATATAGAATATTAGAGGTTGACTCAAATGTTTATTTTTCTATTGAGGATCACCATAGTAGCATATGCAACTCTTGTGGCTATCGACCAACCAATGGGGAGGCCAATATTACTATTATCGAGAAGGAATCACTAGTCAACCGGTGAAACTTCATGGAATGTAATAAGAATCATGTATAATTCCTACTAACTATTAATACTCATCAACCAAATAGTGCACCCTGACTACAACTCTATTTGGGTTCACCAGGAGACTTCACTTAGATGGAATTTATATATTTTAATCCACTGAGTAGCCATTGGTTTTAATAGTTTTATCTTGACATTTTGATGGCCATCAAGTCATGAACCTCTCTTATGATCCCTAAAACAGATCCCCATGATTTGGGAATGAATCTAATATCAATATATTGGTGAATCTATGTGATATAATTCTTTATTCATCAATCTTTTCCTACCTCAGCCTCAAGGGGTGGAAGGTCTCTATTCCATTTTTAGTGGATGATCCTATAAGTATGTTGTTTCCTTTGAAATTATCTTACGTGTCAATTATCTTAATATACTTTTCACTTTTTTTATCTTGATCACAGACTGATCATTGGAAAAATCCCAATTAATGAATTGGTTAAAAATTCTATCAAATATTGAGGGAGTTGTTCGAGAGACACTGGGTACTGGATAATCATGGCTTGTTGATTTCCTATGGGGATGAAATCATGCCATTTATATGAGTTTCATTGAATATATATCCCTTGGTTACCATTTTCTTGGTTTTTGGTCAGAGAAATTTATATTTTCCATTTTATTATTGTCATAAGATAATGATGTTACCAAAATTATGTTAGGCAATTATTATAGACCTTCCATGGGTGGATGGTTGAGGTTCTACTAGGCACTGATATCCGATGAGACTTTTAGAAAGTATACCCTTTCACCTCTAAATCAGTGTTTCCTTATCATCATTTAACCAGTTATAATTTAGTTATAATAAATTAATTTTTAATTCATAGGAATGGGTTAGAATATTATTGTTATATATAGAGGTAGGATATACATTGGTGACTCAAAAAAAGATTTCAATATTTTCATGGTTGGATGTTCGCTTCATTTGAGGTAGGTGGTTATTGGTAAATAAACCTACTAGTTATTTTTAGTTTATCATAACACAGTATGTGGTGACACCACCCTTGGTATGTTGACCATGAGATTCATGTTATTATTTTAAAACAAAATGGAACACACAACAAGATATTTTAATTTATTGATTTCATAAATTTATATGAGATACCTAGTTACATGAATAATTATTTAATGAATTCCCTTTATAAAATAATTACAATAAGTTTTATAATTAACTAACATGGGGATCAATTTATTATGATAGAATATTTTTGAGAATATTGCTACATGATTTTTAACATAAATATCCAATAAATACATCAAAATTATTGAGAGTCCTAGTGTCCTTGGAAGACTAGTTACATAGAACAAAAAACCAACTAAAATAAAAAGTATTAATTCTATTATCCATAATGAGCTCCTAAATCAAAATGAGATCCTAAAACTACATTGGATGAGTAGGGGATTGTATAAAATAATGGGGTGATATAAAAAATCATAGTAAGAGAATAAACACAACAATGAAGAATAACATGTGAGTGAAACAACATAACATGATATCATACAATTGGAGGATCATGAATAATCACATGGGAGAATATAATAAATAACATGGTATCAAATTATCATGGAAAGTAGAAATTGTTTAGTAATATAAAACATGGCATAAGAATAAGTTAGGCTAACTGCTAAGAAAAAATCACATGGTGGAAAAAGATCCATCAATGATTAGGTTCACTCCCTAATCCCGTACATATTGTCACATCATAAAAAAAATTAACCAATTCATGGGAACACTATCTGTGTGCTCCCATAATATTATATACATCATTATGTGTTCCAAAAACTGAAATTAATTAAAAGGAATAAATACACGAATTACCCATGGAATGAGTTGGGGTGCATAATCATGCCTCGTATCAAAATAAAACGTGATTTCATAATGATTAAAAAGAGTGGAAGTAACTAATAAACACAAAAATTCATATTTGAGTGTATATGAATAAGTATCTAAATGGTGAGTGTTTCATAAAAGGGAAAAGGGATAGTAAAGATCCCCTTAATCGAGAATGTTTTTAAATAAGACATTTGAGAAATTAAGTTATGTCTTGTATTAACCCATCAATGGAAATGATAATAAGAAACTTATATATGAAATATAAATATATAAATAATTTATAACAATTATATAATAAGAAATAGAGATATATAGAAATAGATATATAGAGATAAATGCCATAACCTAATAAAAAAGGGTGGTTCAGAGAGATCCCCTACCTAAATGCTCCAGAAACATTCTACACATCCACCTAACATCATTGAATACCAAATTAGATTAATTAATATCATAATTCATTATCATTTCCTCTATATTTTATTCAATAAAATTGTATTATGATCTTTTATAACCATTTAAATGAGATATAATGTTCAATTTACTGTTCTGGGGGGGGGGGGGCGTTTCATGATTCCAAGGTCATATCACCTGTTGATAATTATTTTTGTTTTGTTTTGAAATAAAAAATATATTAGTAAAATTATATTTTATCAACTTAATTAATGAAAATTAATTCATTCCAAATATCATATGTTTTTCAATATAGGCATGATTAATTGAGTAAAAATTTAATATTTTGTGGGTTGTTAATTTAAGAAATTTTAGTATCCTTCACAAAATAGATTTTTTTGATTTAATATTATGGATATATATACATTATGTAATGTGAAATAAGTTATAATATGCTTATTAAAATATTATGTCAACATAATAATTTTTTATGACTAACATTGAAGTTAGTGGGAAAAAATGTTGTGCATTGATCATGGAGGTGATGAACCAACAATATTTTTTACAAAACATTCATTAATGAATATAATTAAGGGAGTGTAGAAGATGAATAAAAAACATAAAAAATTATTTTATCTTTATGAAATTATAGTAGTGGTGTATGATTTATGAGGACTTCCAGGATAAGGCCAAAGAAGAAATGAATTTAAAAGAGGGAAATTGAGAATAATACCTCTTAAATGTCTTCTTCTTGAAATACTCCTTAAGAATGTTGTGATGGTATTTGAATAATACTAGAATCACTAAGACACATTTGAGTTGATTTTTATGGTAAATGGGTATAAATTTGGAAACATACAAGGCTTAGAAGTTATATGGAGAATGGGTAGAATTTATAAACTGAGGAGAGGATGTTTTAGAATATTACATTCATTAGTTTATTATTTTGGATCAAGAATCCAAATTTTATTTATTATTATGACTATATATTGTATATAAAACGTTTTATTTTGAATTAATGGGTTCTTATATCATCCATGACTCCTAAATTCCTATATTAATATTATAATGCTAAATATTGTATTTTACCCAATTTCACTATTCAAAAATAAATTCCACTGTTTATAAAAATAAAAAGCATCACTAAATTTTTTATGTGTAGATTTAAAAAAATGAAATAGATTTAATGAAATTAATTTTCTATATATGAGGAATTGTATTTTTAATTAAAATCCTTTTTATTGGAAAGATTCATATTTTATCATTATTATAAATTTTCCAACCCTTTGAAAAATTACTTATGGTATCATAAAAATATCTTATAATTATAATAAAAAATAATGTTAATTTATAAATCCATTTTATGAAAATAAACCATATTTCAAATAATTTTATTCTTTATAAAAGTTTTATTAAAACATTTTTGTACAAACATAAAAACACTTAATTCATCGTTTTTTAAACATTTATTTACATTTACCATGGTTTAAATATATATTATTTTAATTTTATAGGATACATAAATATTATTTAACACTTATATATATGATGTTTCTATTATAATGGTTGGGATACTTTTTCTAATGGACTTGTTAATATTCCAAGGGTAATGGTACTATTCTAATGGTCATATTTCTATTATGACAGTCCTATTTGTAACTGTCATATGGGTTTCATAATTCCTATAAATACCTCATATTTAATTAATTTTAATTTACTTATATTTTATCTCATGGATAGATATATATTATTATTTTAGATGAATATTTTATTAATAATATTCTTCTTCGTTTCTATAGTGATTTCCAAGAGTATAGTTATTGTAATGAATCAGGAAGATCTAACTATTCAATTTAATATTATCTTATTTTATAGTTTTATCCAATTATAATATTTTCAATTCATTGGGTATTTTTTATTCTCTAAATTTAATGTTCAAATTAATATAATAATTTTTTTTCATCATGTGGTAAATGATCATTAAAAACCATTACTCAATATGACATAATTATAAGAAGTGAAATTCAATTTTTGATGTTATGGGTGATGAAATTATTACCCCCATAAGAAATTTCATGCTTGAAATTTAATTTTACAAACTATGGTTAAAAAAGGTTCGGGTACTTCTCCTTAATTTCTTCCTGAAGTTCCCATGTCACTCCTTATATTTATAGTATTTTTGTAGTACATTTATTTGGGGAGTTACCTTATTTCATACAACATTATCAATATGTTCCAATATATTTATCAACTTCTTATATTAAGAGAGATCATTTTAGAAATATAACACCTCTAAATTTTGGCACATGCGAGATATTTGTTTGTACTTCCTTAAAAGTGATACATGGAATTTTTCAAGAAATTGGGATAAAGTTGGTTAGAGTGCCTATTTAAAGACGAAAACTCCAATGTGATCAATAATATCTATCAATATGTTGAATCTATGATGTATCATACCATTATTACTAAATATCTTGATTTTATTCCTCAGAGATATGTAGAGGGTGCTTCATCTCCAACCACATACTCTTGATCTTGTTCACAATTATCAGCATTTCACTTCTATCAATGTTGAGCGTCCCTAATTTGAACTAAATGATCTTGAAATTTTATACCATTTTCTATACAATTTGAAGACATAAAAACCTTCATTCACCAACATCATCTCAACAAGTAGGCTTTCTAGTTCTCTTCCCATTAATCACTTCATGTGGATCCATTTGAATTCTTATGTAATAACAATCATTGTATAAGAACTTGAAAATAGAAGATATTGATCCCATCATCCTTTAAAGTTCTTCTAGAATCCTCTCAACATGTATACTATTTTTTGGATATTCCACTCATGTTTTATATTAGTTTAGTGGTTATAAGACACACTAAATCTCAACATACTATTATTAGAATATTTTAGACTCATCCAAAACAAGGAGGTAAATATTAGATCTCAATCTGATTAAACTGACAGTGGTGTTTCATGTAGCCTTACCACATCTCTGATCTGTATCCCTGAAATATTATCAAGTGAAAACTATTCTTGGTTTTAAATCATGTGATAATTAGTGGTAAAATGATCCATCATAACCGATATAGCATTATTTCCAATTGAAGTATTTGGAATACTAGTGGCAAAGTCTATGGTGATTTTCACACTTCTATATCGATATGGGAAATGTTTTTATAATAACCTTATATTTTTTATATCAGAATTAATTTTCGATCATACAGGGAATGTTTTTTGTATATTTTTTTACCTCCTTTTTCATATTGTTCCATCAATATTTCTCCAAGATATTTCGATACATATTCATTCTCTTTGGGTGGATAGAGAAGGTTTATCTATATCCATCATTCAAAATATCCTTATATTTCGAAATATTTTATGGTACACATAGTCATTACCAAACTCTAAAAAAATACCTTTTCATCAATTTTGAACTCCCGTTATTTCTTTTTTCATAAAGATTCCATTCCCTTCTATAGTTGAACATCATCTCTTTGAGCATGATTTATCATCTCTAGGAGGCATGGTTAAGAAATAATTCGAGAAATAAATCGTGGCATTCCTTATTTTATAATACCAATATTCTTCATTTTCATGTGTAAAAAGATGCGATGTTTCTCAATTATATTTTTTGATTTGGTTTCCAGATAATTTAAACTAATAGAATCAACAACTTTATTTATATTTCTATGATGATAGTGTATTGAGTAGTCATAGTCCTTGATTATCTATAACCATATTATATAGCACATATTAATCTCCGCCAATGTGAATACATACTTAAGTCTATTATGATCCATATAAATCTCTTACTTCTACTTATAGAGATAATTTTGATGGATTCTCAACATAAATATTACTATAGGAAACTCCAGATCATATTTTTGACAGTTCTACGCATGAACATTCAACTAAATTGACGTATAGATTGTCCCATTTTAATTCATCATTAGTAAAAATACCAAAACCTTATTTTAAGCATCATTTTATACCACAAAAAAATTCCCTAGTTTAGGGTAGCATGATGAATGGAGTAGCGATATGAAAATTTTTCAACACCCTATAGATATTTTCAAAGTCAATATTACATGAAAACATTACTCTCTTCTGATTCATATTTTTCGGAGGGTTTTAAAATCATTATACATTTACAAAAACATCATTAATACTGATATAGTTCAAGGAAACTATGGATCTATGTTATAGATTCAATTTGATTCCACTTATTAGTTTTATTTATCCTAGAAATGTCTACTGATATCCCTTTACCAGTGATAACATTCAACATTAATGATAATTACACCTCTAAAACTCACATTTATTTTAAATTTCAAAGATATTATACTTTTTCAATGTATTCAATAAAGTATTGAAATGCTCTTTATGCAAATACATCCCATTGATGTTTATCCAAATATCATATTTAATGCCTACCCAATATTTTTTGAAGTAATCACTAAGGAATCTATTCCTTATGTCCATGAAGTTTTCTAGAGAATTATTGAGTTAGAAGGGTATGAATATGAACTCATAGTCTCCATACCTTGTTTAAAATGATGTCTTACGAGTATTTTCCTTATTTATCATTAATTTCTAATACCCCAATAGATGTTCAAACAAAGAGACATAATGGGCCCCATATATTTGATCAAAATATTCATCTATCCTTGTAATGGTATACTTGTTTCTTATAGTGATTTTATTATACTCATGATAATCAATGTATTGGTTAATTGAACTATCCACCTTCATGATAAAGGGGATGTTTTCACCCCACGATGAAGAACTAGATATTGTAAAACATTTTTTGAGATTCTATTTTGATTGATTATTATTTTATTAAAACTTAATGGTGGACATTCTATAAGGATTCATTATTATGAGGATATATCCAAGTATATGTTCAATTGGAAACCCAGCCTCTTGGTCAAGAGGAATAATAGAAAACTCCAAAGGGAATATATCAATATATTCCCTCATAATGGGAATGTCTTGAAGCATGATTCTCTTATTTTTTCTAATAATTTGACCAAACTATTCCTTAACATAATTTAATAATACAAAAAATTTAGGTTAATATTTTAAAGGATATTTACCATCCTTATTACACTTGTACATAATCGAAGGATAAATTGTAATGTGAAGAGTGGCCTCTCTCTCGCTAATGTTTATGTAATACATTCCAAATATTGAATAAAACTCCACTGAGGATATAATTCAAGATTTAATATGAGTTTTAGTCCATATAAATTTACTAAGGAGGAGTTATATACTTTTGGTACAATAATATCTCCAATTTTTGTTCTCATATATTGCAAAACCCGCTTGTTTTTATGGGGTGTTAGATTAATTCTACGAAAAAATCATGATATTAAATGATTCGTTAAACTATAATAAAATAGTATACTATATATTGTTTAATTAATAACTATACAACCACTCACTATATATTTGACAGTTTATACCTCAATATCAGGGATAACGGATGCACAATTTACACTCTAACCCTTTGTGGTTTTTTTCATTTGATTATCTCCAACAACCTAATGATTAGGGAATTTAGTTTATAATTATTGTGTTTTTTGTAGTTGAAACACTGAACAATATGTTGAGTATGGATCTAAACCTTCTAATATTTCATTGTATAAGTAGTTTTCTTCACCAGTATTTAGATTGGATTAGCTTGATGCATCTTCTTTCAACACATGAAGTATCTCCCAGTTCCCTTACTATAGTTTCTAGGATTCTTCTTTATAAAATTTTGAAATGTAGGTAGTTATGTTTTCTTTTCTCCATGGGATTTATCTATTTATCCTCCTAATGAAAATTCCATTTTATGTTTTTTTATCTCTAGGTCCATGAGAACCCTAATAGTCTCTAGTATCTATCTCAACTGTAGGGGAATAGAAAATATATTCATTATAATCAATGTCTCTCAAAGATAACTATTTTCATAGAATCATATTTAATCTACTAAAGAATAAATCCCCATTAAATATAATCTAGATGATAAACATGGAGGTGTACTATGAAATCCTTGTGAGGCTTTCCTCATATTCTTTAATAGACTCATCTTATTTTTTAGTACAAGGAAATAACTATCAAATTTATGATGGAGATTTCTGAGAAAATAATTATTGGAAAATATTTTCTTGAATACTTACCATTCCATGGAATTTATTTAGTCATTTGGATTTGTGTTCATGATCATTGTTCTCCACCGATCATCTTCCACTTCACAATGATAGAAACAAACTATAAATTGATGTTGATCTGAGTAATGGATGATAGATAATATTTTATCAATAAATTTGTTTTATTATTTGATGATGAGTGTATCATATGATCCACTAAAGGTATGAGGCCTTTTTGACATAAATGAATTGACCACACCATTCACTTTCTTATGTCAAGGAGGGTGTTCTAGATGATTCATGTTATTATTCATTACTTGATTCAGCTAATCTATTACTATAATGAAGCTCTAGTCTCTCACTACAATATGGTTAGGAACATTATTATGGAAATAATCAAATTACCTATCATCACAGTTTTTATAATTTTTTTTACTATTTCTATATATTAAATAAAAATAGTCTAATTTAGGAAAGATAATACATTAGATAAAAAGCAAATAAATGGGAAACTATGAATACAAATGGAATAAATAATAAATTGATTATAAATCCTAATTTATTATTTTTAGGTTTCAATATAGATTATCTCTGTTATTTTTTTTATTAGGTTCCCTAACCTAACAATATATAAAAATCATTAATGATGATTCAAAAAGAGTTTGTGAATTTTATAAAGCATACCCCTGAGAGTGTCAAACTAGGTGTGAAAAATGCCTCTTTTCAATCCACCAAATGATGATTGAGGAAATACCCAATGCACCCTTTTCTAGGATATTACCCCTAGGTTATTCAATGATAAATCCACATCCCCTAGAAGTATCTAGACTAGGATGTAATATCATGGGAACCACTCACTATATACATCACCAAAATTTTTAAATAATCTCTTATACATAGACTATTCTATATGGTTCTCACTATATTATACTATTCATAGTCCCCAAAAATAACTATACCCTCATATAATACCAAATATACCAACACACGTTGTTACACATATTATTACATGAATTTTAACTTATAAATCCAATAAATACTTCCAATGGATTGAGTGAGCTCATTTCATTATAATATTTGGTATATAAAACTGAAAAAATGAACTAAAATAAAGGAGTTTTATCCTAATATCAGTAATGAGATCCCAAATAAAAATTATATGATAAAACATTATAGGATAACCTAGAGAATACATAAAATAAAGGGATGAGATAAAAGTATCAGTATGGGAATCAATATTATAACAATGAATAAAATGTGATTCAAATAAAATAACATGATATCTAAAAGATAAGTTTCATTAACAATAATGTGGTAGCATAAAATAAAGAAAATGGTCCCATAAGATCATGTAAACATAGGTTATTGGCAGTAATATAAAACATGACATAATCATAAGTCATGGCTAACCGCCATGACAACAAATCATGGTGGATAGAGTCCCGTCATAGATTTGTTTCACTCTTGATTCCCATACATATCATCCCATGAGAAAAAAACATTACCAAGTTCATTGGACGTATTTCTATAAAACCCATAATAATATAATGAAGAACATGATTTCTTGAAAAGGAAATCAATCATAAGGATGAAACATATGAATTTCCAATGGAATGAAATTGATTACATTATCTTGCCTCATAACATAGTCAAAAGATATTTAAAAAGTAATAAAGATAGAATAAGGGATTAAATATTTCATATTTATATATCCATGTAAATAAGGATATATCTCATAAAAGAGAGAATTAAATTAAAGGATTAATGGATAGGAATGTTCCAATTAATTAAGTTTGATTTTAAAGAAGGAATTTGAGATATGAAATTAATGCAAGAATTAACCCATAAAAGGAAAAGAGAATAATGCTGTTATATATGTGAGATACATATATATATAATTTATAATCATTAAATAACATTATGGTGGGATATAAAATTACTTATAGAGAGAAATGTCACAACCTAAAAAAAGTGTTGTTCTGGAGAGATCCATTACCATATTTTCCAGAATCATTCTCTACATTCACTTAACATCATAGATAATGGATTAAGATTCAATAATAACATAATTAATAATTTTTTAATCTATATTTAATTCATTATAATTTTTTTATTATCATTTATAAGCCTTTAAATGGACAAAAAATTCCATTTCAATTTTCCAAGGGTATTCATTTCATGATTCCAATGTTGGATCACCTCTGGATAATTGCTGATGTTTTTGTAAGACTGGACTATGGGTATAAAATTAAATTAATGGTATTCATGTAATTCCAAAAATTTTAATGGTTCTAAATACCATATTTGTTCCAGAAAATGGATGATTCATTAAGATAAAATGTTGACGCTATGTGGTTAGTTCATTTGGGAGATTTTATAAACCCTCTCAAGAAAGAACGGTTTTATTTAATATTACTACCATATATTCATTTCATAATATTAAATAATTCATAATATACTTATTTTCTTCCTGTATAACCATAATATTATATTTATGACCATCCTTGAAGGTGGTTGAGATAAAACAAGTGTGATGTTGATTTAGGCATTGAAATAACCATATTGTAAATCTAATGAAGGGAGGGTAAAATATGAATATTTAAATAAAATAAAACAACCTTATATTTATGATTCTTGATTAATTATTTAATTTTTCCTGAGGAATGTAATAATAATGTGGAAAACAATGAATTTAATGGGAGAATAGGAAATAATACATGGGTTAGGGTATTGAGTAGCTAAATGGGTAGAAATGTTTCATGATAAATGTATTAAAATTTGTAAAGGGATGAGATGGGGAGCGGTGGTATCTATAAGGGGAGGAGAGTGATGTTTTTTAATATTATATTCATTAGTTTATTATTTTTTCTCAATACTGAAAATATTATTTATTCATGTGAATATATAACCTCAATGGATCCTATGAGTTCAATCAAATTAATTATAACATTATCCGTCATTCAAAAATTATTTTATTTAGTTATTAATGTAAAATATCATGTTTTTCTATATTTCACCATACCCCAAAAATTCAACTATTGTAGAAAAATATAAAAAATTAACCCTAACCATTTTTTAATGATTATATTCAAAATCATAAATCCATTTTTTAAAATAATTTTTTAAATATTAGAAATTAAAAGTTTATTTAGAATCATACTTTATTTGATTAATAAAAATTTTAATATTACAATCAAATTCCTAACCCTTTGAAAAATTAATTATGGTAACATAAAATTATCATATCATTCTAATAAAAAATGATATTAATTTATAAATTAATATTATTAAACCAAAATTTCTTTTTAACCATCATATTTATTATAAATTTTAAATTAAAACATTTATGTTTAAAAAAAATATTAACACTTTATTTTTAAATCGCTTATTTACTTGTACCAGTGATTAAATATGTTATATTTTTATTTTCTTAGAAGAAAAGTTATTATTTTACTCATATATAGGTGAGTTTACTATTCTAATAGTCATGTTACAATTCCTAATGGCCATATTTCTATTCTATCATTCAGGATACAATTCTAACAGTCAATTTTCTAACAGTCGTATCAGTTACCAAATTCCTATAAATACATCATATTTCATCCATTATTCATTCACCTTTATTTGATATCACATTTATAAATATTTTAATTTTAATTATGAATATTTCATTAATAATATTCTTCTCCATTTCTATAGTTTTTTTCTGTGTTTGGTAATTAAAGTGGATCAAGTATATCCAAAATTTCATATTTTTTTAATCTTATTTCCTAATTTTTCAGAAATTTTAATTTTTTTTAATTATTATGACCATTTTTATTCTCTAAATGTAATTTTCAATATATTATTATAAAATATTGTTTTTTCATCATTAGGATCTTGTGAAATATACCACATTATTTAATATGAATCAATTATAAGAATGTAAATTCCATTGAAAACATTATGGGTCAATAAAAATGTCCATGTATAACCCATGTCTGTTGGATTATTTTTATACTTTTTAAGGAATATATTTGACTAGAAATATAAGCTTTAATTTTCCTGGATCCCTTTTAGGGATTAAATGTTTGGTAAGAGACATTTTGTTTTCATGTATTGACCTATGAGACCTTTTCATAACTGATTACGTGCATTTTTATTGTGTAGACCAATGAGACATATTAGTAATTGCAATGATTTGGTGTGTTTGGGTGTATAACCATGATACCTATGCTTTATTTCATGCATTTGATGTTCGTGTATAGCATCATGAGACATATTCTGGATTTTTATTTCCTGTGGTTGTGGTTTTCTAGGTGATCTTAGTGAATTATTTGAAACACCATTACAATAGTTTATTATGTTACATGTGTAGTTCTATGTCTCTAGAATTGGGTTTGTAGTTAGTGTACTGATATTGGTTTTCTGTGGCATAAACAAGGTTAAAGGAGAGCTTGGTTATCCTTGTACATGGATGTGAATGAATAATTGGTTAGCCAATCACCATTTCATGATGCCTATCGCAGAGCAATGGGATTTGATCAGTGTGCTATATATATCCAAAAATGTAGGCATGGATATCCTTGTAGGGGGATGTACATAACTAAATGGTTGACCAAACGATAAGTGGGAATGTTATTTCTTTAAGAGGGGTGTGCATAGAAAACAAATTGTTCGAGTACATTATCTCAATGTATTAAATTCATTCCGGCATGGTCCCATTGCATGTAAAGCTAGTGTTTAGGACCTGACATATGTGTGAACTTATGGACTTTTTTTATTTCTAATGGTTTAATGAACTATTTATTATTTTTTATTGACTATATAGTCATGCTTAGGAAATACATGCACACTGCATTTTATGGTTATGTATAGAAGCATGCTGGTGGTGTATTATTGTGTTCTACTCACACAATCCTTGAGTAGTCATGAATCATGGGTATCTAAGCATCCATAGATTTTTTTAAGTAATGGTTGGGCAGTGGACAAGGTTTATTTTCGATTGAGATAGATTTATATGAGAGTAGAGTCTAGGAGGAGTTGAGTTTTGGGGTTTAAAATCCTCTCTTCCACTTTTCATTTCTTTACTGTTTTATATGGTCAACCTAGTAGGTAATCAATTACGGTATTTATTTTTGACTTTTGAGTCTATATACTGATGCTTGTATATATATATATTATAGATGATATCTTACTGGTTTCCATATACACGGAATTTATATTGTTATATGTTATGTTTTTTATCTATTGTTTTGAATTCTAATGGAGGTTATAATCTTTCCAAAATTTACTTTAAACCCTCATTTTTAGTTGGAAAACACTTCCATATGGGGAGAAACAAATAATGTATTTTGAAACTCCATATCTAACATAGTGATTCAGTTCAAGGTGTTACAAAATTGTATTACATCTATCTTATTTTTAATTATGGGGATTTGGTAGACTAGAAACATATGAGCATTCTAGAACAGGTGATGAAACTTAGTTTACTGCATCACAAACACCATTCATGAGGGAATTACATGATCCTAGGGCATGTGAATGAAGTTATTTCTTTGTTTAGTTAGGATTATTATTTTTTCATTTTATATGACACAAATGGATTTGGACAATGTTATTTCATATGGATACGAATCATGTATATATCTATAAGAGGCATCACATGCATCATATTTGTATTTTGGGATTAGTTGGACATATATAGTGATTTATTTTCATTATTCTCATGATGGAGGACTTATCTACAGTTTTTTCATTTACTTTTACAATGTTTTCACATGTTATTTATTTATGAGAAACATTGATTAGAACCACTATGAATGTATATGATTAATAGAAGGTTATATGAGACTACAATGTGCTGAAACAAGTAAGAAAATATGGAAATGATGGTGATGATGATGGTGACGGCGATGTAGTCCCCATAGGCTTGAGTAGTGCAGTATACCTTGTTAGGTCATTCATAGGAATTAATTTCCTTTGTAAGAATATTATGTGTGAGTATCCATTAGATAGTTATGGTATATTAAGGGGACAACTATAGTCTATATAGATATATCCATATAGTACATGGTGCAATTCTGTTTACCCAAATATGGAATCTTGGGCCCTAACACTGATTGTCTAAGGGTGAAGCGATCATGACATATCTATGAAGATGTGTCTTTATGACATTCATGTGATATGATTCTTACTGAAATATTATGTTGGATATGTGTAATACCTTGTGGAATTAATGGAGTGATATTGGTTTCTAGTGATCAATTTACTTATGTTTCCTAATGGTAATCTGAGTTTGGATAATCCTTGTGTTGGGATAGTCAAGGTTACTGACTTAGGGAAATTATAATTTATGAAAATTCATATTCATGTTAGTAGACTATAGATGGATTTAAGAAAGTTAATTCATGTTGTTTGAAATATAGTAGTATAGAGGTGGTATAATTCGAGTACTCATGATACAGGGTTATGTTTTGGTAAATTTGTACACTTTCTTCCCCAATGGTAAGACTAGGGGTGGTCAAGACTATTAGTTCAGATTGTAGATCCAATTTGATGGAGAGTGAATATACTAGGTGGTAGAACCTCATAGGGGTTGATCATAGGTGGATGATCAGGAACATGATCGTACATTAGTGTGATGGGTTGTTCATGGTGAAACATGGAATAAAAGGGATGCTATTTTCTAAAGAGGATCACTAATAGTGCTCAAATTGGTCGTGTTGGCTCATTTTTTTGTTGAATGTTGTGAAAGAATATTAGTTCAGGAATAGGGGTACATGAATCAAGGAGAAATCACCCAAATTGAGTATGATTTCTTTTTATGTTATTATTGGAATCCTCAATTAATTTTCCACCATGCATTTGGTTTATATGAGGGGTCATTTTAATTGGTGGAGTGGGTGTTTATAAGACCATTGAGATGGTCTCTGAATCTATAAATTAACTTTTAAAAGGAAGTGAAGATAGTTTATTGTTATTTTTTGTTCTAGGTCAACCTTTCTATTAGAAATAGGAACATTTGGAATGATTCTCACAATGCTTAGTACTCGTATGAGGATGTGTGTTGAGATTTATTCATGGTAGAATATTAAATCTAATCGAGGTAACATTGTACTCTCAATTCGAGTTCATAATATTGGAATATTATATTTTTTTTATAGAATACATTTGATAAAATGAGACCTTTCCAGGTTGGGATTCATATCCCATGCCTAGGTTTCTATAAGATGTTATTGTTGTGGGGAGTTGATCATTCAACACAATAGACTACATTCTCAATAATCCATATGTGTTAAGTGCTTGTTGTTTTTCTGGAAAATATAGTTTGAATGGATGGTCATGTTTAGTAATTTAATTTGGAAATTGACTAGTCATGGGTTGGGTAGACTAATTTGAGGATTTTGAGGATAAAATGAGGATATCCTGTAGTGGATAGAATTTAAGTGTTCATGTATGGAATGACCTCTCTTGTAGGAAGGGTTGCAGACTTGTGTAAGAATCACAATGGGATGATCTTGGTCACTCTAGGAGAGTGATATGTAGTGGACCAAAGAGTACATAGTTTCCCAATGAATTCAATATGTTTTAATTATATATATAATTTTATAAATTATGGTTGTGTTCATTAGACTTAGGGAAAAATCTGTGTGAACTAAATAGGAGATAGATCATTTGTGCATTGATGCACAACCGAGAGCCTTATTGATGGTGCATGAAGCGGATGAATAAAATAAGGATATTAATTTGAATTCAATTTAAATTTAAATATTATTATTGGATCAATGTAATGGTACCTATTAGGCTTATAGAATCATGATTAATAACTTATTGGACTGTTGGTTGTTTAGGCGTGGTACCTATGTAGGAAGATGGAATGAAAGAAAAAATAAATGATGTAAATTAGAATGTGGTGGTTAGAACCATATTTCTCTCACCATATTGTATATGAATGAGGTGGTTATGTATTTTTCAGGACCATTATATATATTTCAATATGATCGGACTGTGTTAGTTTGGATATACTCACCGGTTTCTCTTAGAACTAGGAATGTATTTTTTTGTGATGACTTTTCACCACTGCCTTGCATTTAAATAAAGCATGATGTAACTAAAAAACACTATGATTGTTATTTAACAACCAAAATATATTTTTATAGAAATTACTATTGTCGATATCACCTTGATTCATTAGGATTAATTTTTTGATGACCCAGTGTTGTGAAATGTTTAATGGTTGGGGTGATCGAGGTATTTACTTTGAAATATAATGATCTTTTGGATCATCTTCTATTGTTTTCCTCAGAGTTACATTGAAGGGGAATGATGGGAATTCTAGAATGGGAATATCCTTGAGGTGATAATTTTTAATTAGAGAATATAATGTAGAGAAATCATTGTGAATGTAGGGAGATGTGATTTAAGTTATAAAAAAACTTCTTGATGATAATATGTTATATGATGGGGAGATTATAACAAACTTTACTTTAATGGGTTGTGAAATTCATAGGAAGTTTGAAATATTCATCTAGTGGTTGGATCATTCAGAGAATCAGGTATCATGTTGAGATGATGGATCTTTTAAAATCATAAGGTGTGTTTTGATACATTGATGGAATCTCAACGGTTGACTCAAAGCATGAGATTTCATCAGTGATGGATCAGAGTAATATAGAATTCTTCTCTAACCAATGGACATTTTGTAGCCCCTATAGGTTATCTGGATGGTAGGGAAGTATCCCTACATCTAATCATGATTCACTTTCCACCAGATGACCCATGAACTGGCTAGCCAATGAGGCAGGAAGAATGAATGTTTCCCAGTAGGACTCACCAACAAGATGAAGAGCTTTCATTGGATGTCTAGTGGACCCCAACAAGAATGTCATTAGGGAACACTAGGTGGAATTAATTTGATGACCATTTGGCCATTTATTCCTCAAAACCACCTTTGGGTTAAATAGTTTTTGTTCCAAACTTCAGGGACTATCCGGTCATAAACCTCTCTTCTCTTCCTTATACATGACCAACTTAATCTCGGTTGGATATATGCTACATTAATTGGAGAATCCATATGATATACTTAATAAAACGTAAATATTGGATTCGTTCATCCTCCTGTGGCGTTGGGTCATTATTCCATTCATATTTGATGATCTTTGTGGTAAGTGATTTTCTTTACAATCGTTTTATATCTATATTCTATTTGAATACTCATCACATTTGCGATCTTGATCACTGATTGATCATCTTCTTTATCATTATTAAATAATTTAATGAAAAATGCATCAAATCATTTATTAATATTCTAACAGTGATGTAGATTTGGATCAACATATCTAGTGCATATCTTGAAAAAATGAAAATATTTGGTTGATTTAATGTTTTTATTTCGCATTATGTTCTTTTTTTTGAAATTGTGCTAAAATATCCATTGTATTGTTTTTTTGTGACATTAACTTTCCCCATAATGATTTTTGAAGAATGTTATAGACTATCCATGAGTGAATAATCACAGTTCCAACTAGGCAATGATCTTTTGTGAGGCTTCCAAAAAGTTTTCCTTTTTTATTTGAATATTAGTTAACTTATAATCATTTAATGTTATGTAATTTAGTAATAATTAATTAATTTTAAATGATTCAGTGTGTGGTAGAAACTAGTGGTGATTGGTGGAGTCCAGATGGTCATGTAGAACTCAAAAAAATTGTGTTTTATTGATTGGTTGGGTGTTGGATTCCTTTAAAGAAGGCAGTTCCTTATAAAAAACCCTATGGTTTGTGTTTAGTTTATTGGCATGTGGAATTATCTTCCACAATGATGGGTTGGTTGAAATTAACTTTCTTTTAATTCCATGAAAATTATTTCGAACACATATCAAGATATTTTAATTTATTAATCTAATAAATTCGAATTATATACCTTGTTACATAAATAATTAATGATTGAATTGTATTAAATAGTTAAATTCATAATACTAATGATGTGTTGAGGTTATAGGGGAACCATCATACCCTTTTACGTTGTCTTTTTTCCTGGGTGCTGATGGTCAAGGATTCACTGGTAATGTAAGCCTTAGTTTTCGTGGATCCAATTTTAGGATAAGTTTAAATGTAAGAGTGTTTTGGTGTGTCTATATATCCCTATCAGTCATATCCTTGATTTCTTACATGTGTTGTGTTGGGTATCCGTATGATACCTATGATGGATTTATTATATGTGGAGTGAATGTGTATCTTGGTGAGACCTATTCTAGAATACTCAGATTGTGTGTGTGAGTTTGAGGAACCAGGATAACTACGTCTGATTTCTTTCATGTGGGGTACCTATGTGTCACTATGAAACCTATTCTTGATTTTGATCACATGTGAACGTGTCATGCTATGTACTCTTGTTGAATTTTTTTGGATCAACCTTATTATATAATATTATGTTACATGTGTGGTTCTAGTTCTTTACTATTTAGTTTTCAAGTGGTTCATTGAGATTGGTTTAGTGCGTTGAAAATTTCCTTACGGTTACTCATGGAAAATTTTAAAGTTGTATGTGAATAGATGACTGGTTAGCCAATCGATGGGTGAGTGGTTGATCCTAGAGTATTGAGATTCAATCAACGTGTCTTAAACATCCTTTAATTAATGAATGGATGTCTCTATAGAGGGATGTACATTGATGACCAGTTATCCAAATGATAGGTGTGTGTTGATATTCCTTCCATTGGGATGTTAAAAAAATCGTTCGATAGATAACATGGGGATAATGCGTGAAATTTCTTATGAAATGGTTCCAAAGTAGGTAGAGCTGGATATAAGTATGAACAGGTTAATTTTAGTCTTTTTCTGTAATTATTAATTGATATGTTTATTATTTTTCAGTTACTATTTACATATTCTTACCATAGTCATGGATATTGAATTTATTTGTTATGTAAAAAACCATGTTAGTGATGTACTAATAAGTTGTCGTCACACCATTATTGAGGGGACATAATGCTTGGGTACCGAATCAAACATCAATTTATTCAAGTACATATAGGGAAATGGAAGAGTTTTATCATCTATAGGGATATAAAATTAATGTTTAGATATAGAGAGGAGGTCAGTATTGGAGTTACAGAGACACTTTCTACATTTGTTTCTTCACTTGTGTACATGATCTAATGATTGGGTGATCGTCTATGGTATTTTTATATGACTGTTGTGTTTATTTATTTCCGTTCGAAATCAATTTTATAAAATTTTATATTATTAGGTGACATATACCTTTGTTTTATATTATTACATGTTTCTCTGTTTATCTCTTGACATGCACTCTGATGAATGGAATAGTCTCGCCACTATTCACTCAAAACCCTTTCTTATAGACGGAAGCCACTTTCATATGGGGAGGCATATCTATGGTCATGAGGAACTATATCTCTAAAATGTTCATTCAGTTTATGGTGTGACACAATCACCCTTAAAGGGTCCATCTACCTTATATTTTTCATCCTGATAATCCTGGAACCTGGAGCATGGTTTTACATGGTATGGAATACCAAAGAAATATGTATCGTAGAAAGAAAAAAATATGGAACACCATGAATAGCTTTCATGTGTCTACGAAAAAATCATATAATCACATATCATGTATGGGTATCAATAATATCAATCAATCATGTCAACATCATATACATGGCCTTCTATAGTACAAATAATCCAACTCAATCTCATTGCAGAAGTAATCTGATATTCATTAAAGGATTGAAGTCTGAATCTTATGGTCCACCCATAGAGAACTAGATCGTGTTTTAAAAATTCTTATCTTGGGTTATGGTTCATATTTTTTTGGTTTAGATAATTCTCCAAATAATATTACAAGACAAAGTGGTTATTTCCTAAATAAAAAAACTCATGGAGTTCATCAATGGATCTAGTTCCAAGATATATCATAGAAGAGAATGATAATTCCCCATATTCATTATCAATCAAATAATGGATCATGAATTCGTCACCTATTATTTAAGAGAACCTTAGGTCTAGAAAATTTACATCGATCCAAAAAGAATATTTCATTACATTAGATATTCAGGATGATATGAAAAAAGAATTAGGTTTCAAGATGGTGGGTCAATGATAACTTACATGGAAATATCCACTGTTCGTGAGAGATCTAGCTATGGTCAAGGTAAAGTTTTCAACCAATTAAAAAATCCACATGAAATTAAAAGCACCATAAATCATATATAACATCATAAACTTTCATGAGAGTCATTCCAATTAATTACAGTTATATCATAAATCCACCATCAATAAGATTTATTGGAAGAGGATCCATGACCACAAAACTAGTAGATTATTATAGTTGAACAAAGAGATAGTTCTTATAAAGAGATGTTGTTAACTCTCTAGATACATAACTGGTATTTATAGAGGGAATAATTATTGGTTGGATCCACATATGAAACATTGATATATTATATATCCTTTTACATTTCACAAGAAATAAGATAAATTTGTATTAGATCTTGAGAAAAATAAATTATCTATCATCATCAGATTAATCCAAAGTTGAAAAACCAGGGGAATATGAGTGGAAGATCTCATGAGTTTGGGAGGGAAGTATGTAGTTTGAAATATTGTGATTAGGGTTGTAATGTTCAATTAAACATGGGTTAAAATGAGTGAAATTAAAAATCCATGGGGCATATTTAGAGGAAACACAACAAGACTGCAATGATGTGTCGATGGTGTTGGACATATTGTTGCATTTTTATCAATGATATTTAAATATGCATTTGGGAAGGTGGATATGAGAAGTCGTGATTCCCAAAGAATTGTTATGGATTGATATTATGGAATTAGATGTCCAACATGGACAATTCTCCATGTAAAAACTCTGATAATTGGTTTAATGATCATAAATGTCTAAGTCATGTGTTTATAAGGACTCATTATTTAAAATAATTTGATGAATATTAAGGAAGTACAAGAAATATGGCGAAAACAATTGTAGGAAACAAGATATTAAAACTTTTCATTGAAAAATACCGTTACATTTTCCATAAAGAAGACATTTTAGAAAATATTAATGGACTTTAGTTGGCATTTTTAAGGAGGCTTTGTATTGAAATTTTAATTGAGAAGGCTTGTAATTTAATTTATAACATAATATATCTATTAATGGTATCCTTTACTAAAAAATTTAGGGGGGCCCACCCAAATGGATATCATTATCCAATCTCGACCTCAAAACATATGGCACTCAAAGGCCAACTATGTGATGGGAGGATAACTAAGGTCATACCGTGGTCGCAAGGAGGTGGTTAAATGTCCCAAAGGGGCCATATATAATACCTAAATGCATGAAAAAACATATAAGGTGTGTTCGAGACCATGTATAAAGAATAATTGAGTGATTGTGGGCTAAATCTGGTGTGTCTTGAGGTACATGGTATCTGGGTGATGACCTTGATGTCAACTCAAATGTGAATGAAGAACACGATCACTTAAAATGAAGTGTGATTGTTCTTTGATAAGAAATGTGGGATTGATAAAGTGTGCAACACAATTCATCCTTAATTTAAATATCATTTAGAACGAGCACTAATAGATCATTTTATCTCATCCATCTGATATTTTTGGCATTTCTTCTTCTTCCTCCAGCCTCCTCAGGGAGATCTAGTTTTTTGTAGCCTAACTGAGCCTACCGTGATCAACTTATGACCAATTTTAAAGATCATGTTAATGGGATGAGTTATTTTGGATGAAAACAAAATCAAGAATGTGATCTAATATCTCACATGCATGCATAGGATTCTATGTACAAACATTATTTGATCTCAAAATGATCGTTTTAGGAGGCCATATGAATATGAGGGATTTATATCATGGATAAAAAAATGTAACCCATATCACATTCACATGAGGGGATCACCACAAAGTGGGATATCATGAACTCATGAAGATAATATGCCTTGAATTTTAGAGCACATTTTAGTTAATCCCGAATGAATTTGGTCTTTGAAACTAGAAAATATACATAATTATTTGTAGGGTCTCAATATAGTGCTTTATGTGGCTTCAAATGAACATCTAAGGAGGTATATAGAATCCTATATATTCCAATTAATTCCCAAATAGAATCCTATTGATACTTTGATTGAGATCTCATTTTACAGGAAAAAATAAGTACAATGAATAGCTTATATTTCATGAAGAAAGAATCTATCCTTATGTTATTTTTATGTTAAGGATAAGATGGAATCCATATAAATATGACATGTGTATATTAAACTTCTAATGCTTTATGATGAACATGGTTCCACAACGAACCGGCATAACATGATACCCCTACCCATATATCTTCTAGTGTTTCAGTTAATATTTTTGAAGAAATTTCATGAATGTGTATACATATGATGTATATCATGATGAAGATATTTCACAAATAAATTTCTCATACCCATTTAGTTTTCCATTCATGATGTAGAAGAATCCCATTCCCATTCAAGTTTACATTAGAAGCACTAGTGTGATGATGTAAATCCTTTGAAGGAACACTTGTGTGAAATTTATTTTCAAGTTGGCTATTCAAATTCACTTGCCTGAAACTTATTCATAAAATTAAATATGGAGAATAAATAAATATACCATATGTTTTTGGAATATGTGTGTGAGAAAGTTGTGAGAATGTCATGAATACTAAGAAGGCATTAGAGAATATATGAAAGATTCCACGCATACACATGAATTATGAAAATATGTGGGTAGTGTGTGTGCATGTTTGTGCAAACAACATGTTCCAAAAAAATTTGATATATCATACACACCTATTACATGATGGAAATTCATGGTACATATATAATTTCGTGCATAAATAAAAATTTTGATATCTACCCAATATATAATTGAGAATCACATACTATTAAAAAATATAAATGATGTGCTATGTTTTGGATGCCAGGAAACACATGTTTGATGTGGATTTGAATTAAGTTTTTGTAATTATTTTCCTTTTATATAATATTGAAGAATAATTTCACTGACGACCTTGAACACATCCATGTGAGGCCATGACTTTAGGAAGAAGGAATAATTATCCAAAGCATAGTTGAACTGAAGCAAGTGGTCATCACAAGTAATAAATATTTTTGAGAAAGGCCACCATACCTGATGAGTGGTTATTGAAGGTAATCTAATAGGTATATGACAAAATTAGATTATACGAGATCATGGAATAATATTAGAGGGTAATCATATAGTGGATCAAGACTTGAATAATTATTAATATTTCTGTTAGTTACCAAGAGAAGGTGAAATATTTTTGTTAGAGACAAAATAAAACAGAGTCTCACAGCTCAATGCAGAGTAAGAATTTAATTTGTTGGACACAAAAGAAAACAATGTCTCTAATTATGATTTGTAACAAATGTATTTTATTTCTAGATGAAATCAATTATTATAACCTTTTTGACTGTGGACTATAATAGAGACTCTATGATGGGGAGAATAACCAACATGGTAAGGGGATGATATTTATACCAAACCTTGTAAATGTATTATGCTAATATTTTTATTGGCATTACTGAACATGTGGGTAGTTTGAGAGATTATATTTAGTTGATAGAGAATCGTAAAATATTTTGGACATTGAATTGAAAAAAATTAATTCATAAAAACAAACTCCTAATTTACCCCTCCTCTCTAAGTGGCCAATTCAGCTAGCGGAATATCATGTTGTAAATGAGCATAGGTCACCTCTAACGATCCAAGCAAGTCATTGTGAAGTACAGATTTCAATAAATGAGTGATAAACCCTATATAGAGGTTTCTTCAAGGACTCAAAACAAAATAAAAATATATATATTCAAAGAATTTGAGGAAGGTTATTAGTGTAAATGAAGAGAAAACTCAAATAGAAGGTAATATGAAAGGTATGACATGAAATAATTCTTTCAAATATGATTCTTCTAAGGAATCCTTCTCATGATGTAATGATAATGTATCACTGACTAATCATCCATATAAATTAAAATAGAATCTAAATATACTCTACAAATATGATTTAAATTGAATTATAGGATTTTTCAAGTCTATTTAGAATGAAATATTACTACCATAAGAAGAAGATAATGCTATGGAAGAGGAATTACATAAAAATATCAATATATCTAACACCCTAACAAAATAAATGAAAAAAGGTAGGAGAAAATTTATCTTTGTAATGAATTATATGTTAATTCTATTGAATATTTTCAATGAAGTGTATGTGTGAAATAATACTTTGAGATTTTATTTATTGAATATTTCCTTGAATTTAAAATTTACAAAAAGTATCTATGGGTTCCAAAGTTACTAAACTGGAAGAAAAAGATAATTTAGTAAAGGAGATTGAAATTTATTTTAATGAATAAAAATTTATTCATGAAAAACTAATAAACAATCTAAAAGAGGAATAGGAAGTCAATGAAATAATACTTGATAAAACGAAGATCATTCTTAATATGATGTTCTTAGAAAGAGAGGTGAGATTAGTGAATCTGGAATCAACACAAGCTGGAACATCACATAGTATAGTGAAAAGAAATGTTTCTTATAACTCCCAGTCCTCAAATACTCCTTTATTTTAATTATTTCTCAATGTATGATCTTTTGGTTGAGGCTCGGGTTGGGAGTCCAACCTAATTCCTTGTGTTTTTTTCGTATTTTTTCCTTCTAGACCTATTCATGCTTATTTAAAATTTTGTGGGAAAAAATTGGCATGGTGGAGAGTTTTTTATGCTATTTTTGTCTCATTATTGTGTTAAACACATTCACTGATCATTGGGTGGAATTACCTAGTGTTTGGGGTGTAATTTAGGGGTTTTAACCAATTTTTGGGGTTTCGTGGTTTGAGTATGGTTTTCCCAAACTTTGGAACTTAACCATGCATGTTTCCAGAATCTCCCCAATAGATATTGAATGGTTTGTGAACGGTTTTCCAAACCATGAATCCCATTATAGGCTTAATATATTTTATCCTAAAACCCAATTTGTGTGATTCCGACTTCAAAATGGAGCCATAGCTATTGGGTGTCAACTAGAGGATCTTCCCCCTTCTTCCTGCTTTGATGAGGTGTAATTTTCGGGTGATTTATCAATAAAGGTTGATGATTCAACATGTTTCCTTCATTTAATCTCCTCTCTTTCACTTCCCCTCATTGTTTATTTTATTTTATTTGGGGTTTCCTCCATTGGATGATTCCTAGGGGTAAGGATAAATCATGTAGTTCTTTTTTCACGTGGATAGGGTATGTGGATTGTTCGTGGGGTATTTCATCTCCCTATTCTTGAGGTTTTATTCAGTTCACAAAAGGATATGTTAAGAGTTTCCACTTATTTATTTTCTGGAACTCTCTTTGAGTACTTGTGCAATTTTATTTAATTTTAAAATGCCTTTCTCACCTCTAATAGAAATGTGGACTGATGATAATGGTGATTTCTTGTTGTTATAAATTACTAAAAATAGGTTTTCAAATTCATGTTTGTGATAACTTATGGTTTTTTCACCCATGTGGTTTATTTTAAATGCCTTAGTTTTCGTAAATTGATATTTTGGGTTTTTATGAAAGGTTTAGCCTTGTAAATAGTGTAATGGTATTTGATTGGTTGTGAACATGGTTTAGTGTGTATGGTTTGGT
The DNA here is from genome assembly GCA_963277665.1 of Viscum album. NCBI lineage: Eukaryota > Viridiplantae > Streptophyta > Magnoliopsida > Santalales > Viscaceae > Viscum > Viscum album. Next base: position 2,141,787,425 of record OY728122.1, on the reverse strand, counting down.
GATATTATACATTTTTAAAAAAATTAAGGTGTTTTAGAAGTGTCTTTATGGTCTCAAGGGAATCATTTAATGTTATTTAAATTATAAGGATGGTTGGTTATGGTTTTTAAGAAAATTCTGTTTTAGGGATTGTGTTATTTTAGTGTTTTATTGGGTGTTTGGTGTGACATTGGATGTTTTCACATATATGGGTTCACTAGGAGCACACATAGATGTGTCCTAAAATTAATATGACACATAAAATATGGTATTATTACAAAATCTTAATTTCATGAATGCTTCTTGGTTTGTCAACAATGTGGGTTCCCTTGGAAGACTTATAAAGAAGGTTTTAAATGGGTCATTGATATGGGGATGGTTCTAGTGTTTTGAGGAAAGCTTGGTTTTAAATTTTTTCCTAATTTTTTGGCTCCTTTGGCCTTGGAACATGCTTTATGTCAGTTTGGAATAGTAATGGCCCGTTTGGAAATCATAAAGTGTTGGGGTATGTGTTTGGAACATTAGGTCCCATTTGGATTTTCAAATGAATAAGCGATGTTTGTGTATTGTTTTAGAAAAGTTGTTTGGTTACATTGAGATAAAGGCACGTTTGGCACTTCCAAATCAAAGGTGATGTTTTGTATTGAACTTGGTAAGCGTTCTGATTTGGAAAATGTGAGTGCCTGATTGGAAAACTAGAATGTTTTATGAAATGGATTAAATGTTTAATGGTATGGAGGTCTGGTTGGAACCTTCACGTGATATGAAATGTATGTATATAAATATTTGGCACCTTTATAGAAGGGATATCCCTTAGAGGTTATAGTATATTGGTGTTTGTGTTTGGGGTAGACAAGTGGTGTGAGATGAGTCACGGCTGTGAGGGCTTCTTACATACACAATATTACTATTACCACCATGGGTTTCTGGGTTCCTTTTTGATGATTGAGTGACAGTTTCTTGTTACCCCTAATTAGATGGATTGGTACCCTACTAGAGTGGTGGATAGTATAGGAAGGCTATTCCAGTGGCTATTATGTGAGATCATTCAGTTCGTTATAAACATAGGGATTTTACCGTATCCCAATAGGTTGTTCCAAACTAAGTACATTCATGGGTGGTCTCTGTTTGTTTAGGATCACCCATGGTTTCTGACCAAATTACTTGTTTACCTTCTATTTTACTATATTCATTTTCTTCATGTTTATCAGGATATTTTTATCACTACCTTGGTTTTCATTGTTTTGGAATTTGGTTATAAAATGGCATATGGTTTTGGAAATGATCGGTATCATGTGTTGGATTTTTAAATTGGAAAAAAATTTCATTTTACTTATAATGTGAAAATAATTATTTTGCGACATTATTTCAAACATGTTTTAATGGATTTTTCGGGAAAAAAAACTTTTGGATTCAATAGTTATCATTGGTATCCCTCTGGAGCAATTCAGTGCTCAAGCCGATCTTATCATCTCAGTTGCATGTGCATCTTTTTTTTTCAGGTTCCTAGTTCATCTCTACAGTGAAGGAGTAGGGATGACATGTTGTGGGAGGTGACCATGTGGCCTCACAGAGATCATTTTATTGGGGTCCCATTCATGTTTGGTTTCTTTCCAATTTTACTCCAAATCTGGATTGGTTTTTGTTTAATGAGATGTTTTTGTGGATAGATCTACTTAATATTCTATTTTTTATATTTGCATCTTATTTATTATTGGGATAAATTGATTCCTCCTATTTTATTTTGATACCCAGCACTAGTTTCCATCCCATGGGGATTGGGAACCCCCATCGGGACATGCTACAGACTTCTCGGGAGATCGGTTCGGGGTCGACCCAGGCTGGTTCATGAAAAAATTGTATTAGAGGAGGATATTATTATTTGGGGTGCATGGTAGATGGATATTATGGTTTTTGGTGCTCAATAGGTTGGTCAGGAGTTGGTTCCTAATCCACAACACTCATGATGATACCTGAGTTACCAAGGGTATTCTGGGAGTGAGTCCTTGTCTTGAGTTGTTTTGGGATGAGAAATGAAAATAAAGGTAGACTAATGTCATTTTGTGACCTCACATTGAGTGGTGGATGATGTGGAGTCAAAGTTCCTTGTTCAAGGTCCTCTATGTGTTATGACTCCCTTGGGGAACAACCACCACTGTTTTACTGGGTTGGGTATAAGCACTAATTATTTATTACTGTAGTCCATTGCTGGTTTTGTTTTTTTCCTTGGTTGTTGTTAGAATGTATTGAAAATGAAAATTTATTATGGAAATGGAAATGGTTTTAAAGTAAAATTTGTTGTGAAATGGACCAGGTTTTCTCTCATTTTTTTTTGAAATTACTAAAATGGGTTTTAAATAAGGGAGTATTTTGGTTCAGAAAAAAAATGTATGATTGGACTTGAAAAGGACAATAAATTTTCGACAATTGGTGTTACTTATGAAGGGTCACATGTATTGGGTGTATACAGAATGTCAATGTGGGAAGATGTTTATGGATGAAGTGAGAGGAATTGGGTGGACAGACATGTGACTGTTCATTGGACTCCATGAGTGTGGTATTGGAATTTTAGGCTTGGAATGATTTTTCAACAATGCATTTGGATTGAAAAGTGATTTTAGGATGTGATTTGTCTTGGAAAGTGGGTTTTTATTATTTGTAAAAAGGACTTGGAGAAGGATGATTTGGAAATTTAATGAGATGGCGGTTTTTGGATAAGTGGTTCTTGCATGAGTTTGTATATGTTTGGCTTCTAAGCCCAACACCCTTGGATTGGGTTGTTTATTTTGATTGTGTTTGGCATGATGCCAATTTGGGATGTATTTTTTATATTTTTCAGAGCATGATGCCCAAAAAGGTCAGCAATGATGCCAGTTAGTCATGCCCAGTTCACAGTTAGTCTCGGGTGTTGTTTTTATTTTCGAGTGGCATAGGTCCATTAGAGGTAGGAATGTGGTTTGAAGAGTTAAAGTGTGTTTTTAGTTGGTTGGGAACTCACATGATTTCTTAGGGTTTCCTAAAGGTCGAGTGTTTCTTTGTCTCTAGTGTATGAGGTGTAGGTGATGGTGGTAATATTTGTCTAGGAATCTCTATCTGGAAAGCGTGGTGTGCTGGAGGAACCCATTTATGATGAATCATTTCTGTCAGAGATAGATTCTATATCCTTGTACTATTTTTTTGGGTGCCACAATCGTGGTAGGTTTACGCATTCCATGCCGTTTTCCACATCTCTCCGAGGGTTTTTTTATCATGGTGACTGTTCGTGTCACTGAGGAACGTTCAAAAAGTAGTTCCTTTCATTGATGGTGTGTTGGTTAGGGGATTCTAGTGCCTTCCTATAAGGCACAATATGTTTCAGCTACCATAGGCCTACCTTTAGATCTCTGGGTGAATATTGTACATAGTTCGGTGTTTCTGAGGGTGTGATGGATCTCAGCATGGTCCATGTTATTTTTTATGGAAAACATCTAATGTTCCCTTTCTTTCATTTCTTATTTTGGGGGGGGGTGTTCATCATTCAAGTGTGATGGTTTTATGGACTTTTTCTGTTATTATTCGAATTGTTCAATTCATTTACTGTGGATTTTGGAATTTCTCATCTTTCTTAGGGTGTGTTTGGTTAGGTCTGATATGGGTTTTGGATTTGGAGGTGCTTGTTTGGTTATAAGAGTGCCTGGGACTAGTGAAGTATTTTGGTTTAGTTCTTCTCAATGATTCCTCTAGTTCTAGGAGTCCTAGATAGTGTAGAGGATTTTAACTTCAGTGGTGTTGTTGATCACCCATGTACGAATGGTTGTCAGATCTTGTTGGGGTTTTTCCGTTAAGGCACTCGGTATTCCGGGCTGCTCCGTAGTGGGTTCTTTGTCAGGGTACTTGTGGTATATTTGTTTTTTTGTTCTAGATTCTTGTTAAATATTAGTCATAAGTTCTCACAGTGCCCCCTCCGGGGGTGGTGGGTTCTAATTTTTAGGTTTTCAAGATATTTATGTTTTTTTAATCGGTAGAACCCTCTCATGTTCTCCCCTACTATTGGGCTCCAGTTTCATCTTCAATTAGTCAAGTGTCTACTATAGAGAGTGTGGTCATCCTGATATTTTCAATATTCTTTGATTTTTTTGGGCATGGGCTCAAATCATGAAAAACATTCGGCTTCATGACATTTCGGGAAAAGAATGTGTCCGTGGTGGTGAGAATTTTCACACCATGACCTCAGATACTCCTTCATATTATTTATTTCCCAATGTTGTATATTTTGGTTGAGGTTTGGGATGGGTGTCCAAAAAAATATTCCTTGTTTTTTTTGGTATTTGGTTCCTTCTAGACCTATTCATGGTTATTGTAAATATTTTGTGAAGAAAGGGTTATGTTTCATAGTTTTTGATACCATCGGTGTCTCTATATTTTGTTTAGAACATTCCAGGATCATTGGGTGGACTTCCCTATTGTTTAGGCTGTAATTTGGGGGATAGGACCAATTTTTAGGGTGGTGTAGTTTGACCATATTTTCCCAAAACCATGCAACTTATCCCGACAAGTTTCCCAAATCATTCCAGTAGCTATCACATGGTTTGTACACAGTTTTCCAACCCGTGAAGGAAAACCATGCATCCCATTATGTTCTTAATAACTTTAAAATAAAAACATGGTTTGTGTGAGTCCACTATAAAAAATGAATCCATACTTGTTGAGTATGGACCAGAAGCACCTCCCCCTTCTTCCTTCTTCGATTTGGTCTATTTTGGGGATATTTCTTAAGAAAGGATGGTGATTCAACATGTTTCCTTCCTTAATTCTCTTATCATTACCTTCCCCTCTTTATTTCTAGAGTTTTTTTTTGGGTTTCCACCATTGGACAAACCCTAGGGTTAGTTGTAGATCAGGTGGATATTTTTTCTTGTGGCTAGAGTATACGAATTGTCTGTGGGGCTCAGATTTTCCAATCCTGGAATTTTTCTTCCATTCGCACTAGGCTAAGGTAGGCGTTTCCACTTCTTCCCTTTTCAGAACTCTCAATGAGCACTTGTGTCATTTAATTTAATTTTGAAATAACTATTTCACCTGTAATATAACTATATATTGATGATAATGGTGATTTCATGTTGTTATAAATTAAAAAAAATTGGGTTTCAAATGTATGTTTGTGTTATGAATATGCTATCGACTCCTAGGGTGTTTATTTTAAATGAATAAGTTTTTTGTAAAATAGAAATTTGGGAATTTCATGAATGGTTTAGCCTTGATTATAGTGTAATGATACTATATTGATTGTTAACGTTGTTTAGTGTTTATGGTTTGGTGTTATTATAGATAGTTAAAAATGTTAAGGTGTTTTAGAAGGGGTTTTATGGTCTCAAGGGAATTGTTTAATATTATTTAAATTCTAAGGATGGTTGGTTATGTTTTTTAAGAAAATGATGTTTTATGGAAATGTTTATTTGAGTATTTTAATGGGTGTTTTGTGTGCCATTTTATATTGGAACATATCTGGTAGTGTGAATTGCACACATATATGTTCCCTCAAATGAAGATGGCACATGAAAAATGGTATTCTTACAAAATCATGATTTCCCAAATGACTTTTGGTTTTCAAACAAAGTTGGTTCCCTTTTGAGACTTCTAAATAAGGTTTTAAATGGGTTTTTTATAATGGGTTTCTTTAGGAGGTTTGGGATATCTTGGTTTTAAATGTTTTCCTCATGTTTTTTCTCCTTTGGCCTTGAAACATTCTTTGGACGAGTTTAGAATGGTATAATCCCGTTTTCAAATTGGGAAGAGTTGGGGTATGTGTTTCTAACTTAATGGACCATTTGGATTTTCATATATAGAAGTAGTGTTGGTGTTTTTTTTTGGAAAAGGTGTTTGGTTGCATCAATATAACAAAAATTTTGGCACTTCCTTCTCAAAGGTTTGGTTTTGTAATGAACATGGAAATGGTTGTGATTTGTAAAATGTTAGTGCCCGATTGGAAAACCAGAATGTTTTATGAAATATTTTAAACTTTTAATGGTTTGGAGGAAATATTGGTACCTTTGTGTGATATGAAATGTATGTATGTAAATATGGGGAACCTTTATAGAAGGGATATCTCTTAGGGGTTATCATATATTGGTGTATGTGTTTGGGGTTGGCAAGTGCAGTGAGATGATTCACATGTGCAAGGGAATCCTACATACATAGTATTAATTTTACCAACATGGGTTCATGGGAGTCTTTTAGAATATTAAGTGACAATTTCTTATTGGCCCTGAATAGACGGGTTGGTACCCTCCTCGAGTTGTGGACAGAATAGTAGGGCTTCTCCACTGGTGAGGTTGTAAGAGAATCAAGTTGGTTAAAGACATAGGGGCTTCACCATATGTCGATATGTGGTTATAAACCAAGTACATCCATGGGTTGTATAGGGATTTTTATGATCACCCATGGTTATTGATCATATTACTTATTTAACTTCTATTTTACTATATTCTTTCCCTTCTTTTTTATCTGGTTCATTTTAGTACTACCATAGTTTTCATTATTTTGTAATTTTGTTATAAAATGGCATCTGGTTTTGGAAATGATTCATATCATGTGTTGGATTTTAAAATGGGAAAATTGTTTTGTTTTATTTATAATGTGAAAACATTTATTTTTTAACGGTATTTAAAACTTGTGTTAATCTTTTTTTTTTCAGAAAATAAAACATTTGGATTTAGTGGTTAGATTCTACATCCCTACTATGTCTTTAGGTGCTCACTCCTATCCTATAATTTTAGTTATAGGTACAGATTTTGTTAATGTTCCTAGCTTAGCTCCTTACAGATGAAGCAGGGTTGGTATTGTGGTTGTAGGTGACCAAGTGATCAAATGGAGATCATGGTATCAAGGTACTATTTTAAGTTTGGTTTCTTTCTAGATGTATTTAGTATCTAGATTGGTTGTTGTTTATTTATATTTAGTTGTGATTATCTCTACATGATTTTCAATTTTGTATATTTTGACCCTATTTATTATTGTGATAAATCTTTCCTTCTTGTTTTATTTTGATGGAAAACACTAGTTTCCATACCTAGGGGATCAGGAATGCCCTTCAGGACATGCCGCAGACCGTCTTGGGTGATTGGTTCAAGGTCAACGTGGGATGGTTCATGAAAAAATGGTATCCGAGGAGGTTCTTGTTATTTGGGGTGTTTGGTAGATGTGTAATAGGGTTTTTAGGGCTCAAAAGGTAGGTCACGGGTCAATGCCTAATCCCCACTATTCGTGGTTAGACATGAGTTACCTTGGGTAGTCCGGGATTGAGTCCTTATCTTGGGTTTTTTGGTGATGATGAATGAAAATAGAGGCATACCGATGTTATTTTATGACCCACATTGAAGATGTGTTGGTTGGGGGATTCTAGTACCTATCTATGAGGAATAAGATTCCTCGACCATCGGATCCCCAACATCAAGTCTTAGGGTGAAGCTCACATTTAGTCAGGTGTTGTCAAGGGAGCGTGGAATCTCGTCACGGTTCATATTTTCCATATGGGAAACATCTAAAGTTCCCTTGATTTATTTTATTAGTGGTGGTGGTGGGGGGGATTTCATCCTTCTAGTGTGAGGGTGTGATGAAATGGTTCTATTTTGATTCAAATAGTTCAGTTCATTGATAGTAAGTTTTGGAATTTTTTGTCTTTCTAAGGGTGTCTTTGGTTTTGTCTGGGATGGGTTTTGGCATTGGAGATTCTTGTTTGCTGATAATAGTGGCCAGGATTGGTGGATGTTTTTGTTTGAGTTATTCCCAAGGATTCCCCTAGTGCTAATATTCCCAGCCAGTGTGGTTGATTTTAACTATAGTGGTGATGTTGATCACCCTTGTATGGAAGGTTGTTAGATATTGTTGTGGGTTTTTCTATTCAGGTTCCCGGTATGCCAGTTAGCTCCATAGTGGGTTCACTATTTGGTTCCTTGGGGTACATTTGATTTTCACATTCTATAATTTTGGTAAATCTTAGTAAAAATTTCCCATTATTCCCCACACGGGCGTGGTTTTTTTTTCCCATGAGGTTTTTATGATACTTATTGTTTTTATTATGGGGAGAACCCTCTCGTGTTCTCCATTAGTCTTAGGCTTTAGTTTATTCTTGAATCGGTCGGGCATGATCTATAGAGAGTGTGGTAATCCCGATATTATTAGTTTTCATTGGGTTTTTTGGGTACCAAATCGAATCTTGAACAGCTTTTGGACTTGGGACTTTCTAGTGGCAGAATGTGTCCCTGGTGGGGAGAATTGTCACTCCCAAACCACATATAATCGTTCATTTTATTTATTTCTAAATGATGGATCTTTTTTTTTTGTGTTTCAAGTTGTGTGTCCAATAAAATTCATTTTTTTCTATTTTTGATCCTTCTAGACCTATTCATGGTTATTGTGAATTTTGTGCGATGAAAATGTCATGTTTGAGAGTTTGTGATTCCATCAGTGTCTCTATATCGTGTTTAACACATTCTAGGATAATTGGGTGGACTTCCCTATTGTTTGGAGAGTAATTTGGGGGGGGGGGGGGGGTTCACCAATTTTTGTTGTCACACAGTTTGAGCATGGTTTCTCCAAACCGTGAACCATAACCCTGCATCTTTCCAAAATCATTCTAGAATGTCTCACATAGTATGCCCACAATTTTCCAAAACTGTGCAGAAAAACCACGCATCCCATTATAGGCTTAATAACTATTATAATGAAACCCCTATTTGGTTGATTCCACCTCAAAAATTAATTCATACCCATTGGGTATCGACAAGAGGCACCTCCAACTTCTTCTTACATCGATTTAGGGTGATTCTGGGGATATTTCTCTAGAAATATTGGTGATTCTTCAAGTTTCCTTCATTAAATATCTTCTCTTTCCCGTAACCTTTTTTCTAGGGTTCTATTTGGGGTTTCCTCTATTTGACAAACCCTAGGCTTAGGGATGGCTCATTTGGTTCGTTTTCATTATGGATAGAGTATGTGAATTGTTTGTGGGGGCATAGATCTCCCTCTCTTTAATGTTTTATTTCATTCTCATAAGGCTAAGGTAGGTGTTTACACTTATTTTCTTTTTGGAACTCTCCATGATAACTAATTTACATTCCTTTAAATTTAAAATGCCTTTCACACCTCTAATATGACATTGGATTTATGCTAATGGTGATATCTTTTTATTATAAATTACTAAAAATAGGATTTCAAATATATGTTTGTGTTATGCCTAATGTTTTGACACCTAGGGTGTTTATTTTAAATGCCTTAGTTTTTGTAAATTTTAAATTGGAATTTTTTTTTGAATTGTTTATCCTTGTTTATAGTGTAATGGTATTTTATTAGTTGTGAACATGGTTTAGTGTGTATTATTTGGTGATATTATTGTTTGTTAAAAATGTTAAGGTGTTTTAGAAGTGGTTTTATGGTCTCAATGGAATTGTTTCATGTTATTTAAATACTAATGATGGTTGGTTATGGTTTTTAAGAAAATGATTTTTTTATAAAAACGGTTTTTTATGTTTTTTCTTAGGTGTATGGTTTGCCATTAGATGTTGGAACATCTATTGGTACACTAGGTGCACACATGGATGTACCCTCAAATGAATATGACACATGAAAAATAGTATTCTTACAATATCTTGATTTATCAAATGACTCTTGTTTTGAAAAACAATGTTTGTTTCTTTTGGGTAATTCTAAAGAAGGTTTTAAATGGTTTAATGATAAAGGGATGATTCAAGTGTTTTGAGAAAGCTCGGTTTTAAATGTGTTCCACACGTTTTGTCCCATTTGTCCTTATAACATTCATTGTGTGAGTTTGGAATGGTAAAGGCTCATTTGGAAATTTTGAAGAAATGGTGTATGTTTTTGGATCTTAAGGTCCCATTTTAATTTTCATATGTAGTAGCGGTGTTGGTGTGTTGTTTTGGAAGATATGTTTGGTTACAGAGAGACAAAGGCCCATTTGGTACATCCAAATCAAAGGATATGTTTTGTATTAAACATGGAAAAGGTTGTGATTTGGAAAAAGTGAGTTCCAGATTGGAAAACCAGAATTCTTTTTGAAGTGGTTTAAATGTTTAATGGTATGGAGGCCAGTTTGGCACCTTTATGTGATATGAAATGTATGTATCTAAATATGGGGAACCTTTATAGAAGGGATATCCCTTATGGGTTATTCTATATTTGTGTTCATGTTTGGGGTAGGCAAGTGAGGCAAGATGAGTCACGCGTGCAAGGGCTTCCTATATACATTGTATTACTATTACCACCATAGGTTCCTGGCATATTTTAGGTGATCGAGGGATAATTTCTTATTTGAACCAATTAGATGGTTTGGTACCCACTTAAAGTTGTGGATAGGATAAGAGGTTTTTTCCATTGGTGAGTCCATGAGAGTATCCAGTTGGTTATATACCTAGGGGATTCACCATACACTGACAGGTGGTTTCGAGCTGAGTACATCCAGGGGTTGTTTATGGATGTTTAGAATCACCCATGGTTATTGATCAAATTAATTTCATACCTTCTATTTTACTATATTCTTTTCCTGCTTTTTTATCTGGGTCTTTTTAGCACTACACATGTTTTCATTGTTTTAGAATTTGGTTATAAAATTGAATTTGGTTTTTGAAATGATCGGTGTCATGTGTTGGATTTAATAATGAAAAAAGAATGTTGTTTTATTTAAAATGGGAAAGCCAAACCTTTGTAACTATATTTCAAACTTTTTTAATGGTTTTCTTTGGGAAAGGAAACTTTTAGATTCTGTGGTTTTCTTTGGCATCTCTACTGATCATTTCATTGCTCACGCCTGTCCGATCATTTCACTTATTGGTCCATATTTTGATTAGGTTCCTTGTTCCACTCCTCAATGATGGAGTAGGGTTGGGCTTGTGGTGTGAGGTGACCAAGTTGGAACATGAAGATCAGCGTATCGGTATCCCATTTTCAGTTTTTTTTTCTTTCTAGTTGTACATTTTATCAAGACTAGTTATTGTTTCTTGACATCTAGTTGTGGTTATATATAATTCATTTTTAGTTATTTTGGTTTTTTCTCTCTTTATTATTGGGATAAACTGTTACCTCTTGTTTTATTTTGATTTATAACACTAGTTTCTATCCTGGGGGATCAGAATTGCCCTTCGGGACATGTCGTAGACCGGCTTAGGTGATCGTTTCAGGGTTGACCTAGGCTGCTTCGTGACATTTCGACCCAACTGTTCTTAAAGGATCAGGACTCCAAGAATATAATGAGATATTTATCTAATAAAAATTCATTATCCTTTAATAATTAGGTATCCCATTAACTAGAAACTATTTTATTCACTAATAATATTTCAGGTGCTAGTACAGGTTTAAAACCATACTATGGAAAAATATGGATGGTGAAAAATTCATTTACATCCACCACATAAAGTGTGTATTCGAAAAGAACCATAAAGGGATATTCACCCACTGTGTTTTCCAATGAGTGATAGTTCCTCTCAGAAGAATCAAGGTTCACAATATGTGAAACCTAGATAGACTACACCATAAAAGAAAAGAATAAGTATCATAGGATATGTTGGTGTTGCTCTAAATTTGGATATAGGAAATTGTATTACTAGAAAAACTTTTAAAATTGTTAAAATTACATATGTCCCACATTTAGTAGGATGAAAACAAAATAAAATAGAGTACCTACACTAGATAAGAGAAATACATAGAATAAAAAAAGGTGAAACATCATCATTGGGTTACTAACATAATAAGAAAACTTGTAATACAACAATCATTAATAATAAAATTAAGATATAATATCTTATATCAAAGGGATAAAGTAATGTAAATCCATGTGGAAACTCTAAATAACATTTCAACATTCCCAATGTTATTCTTGTGATTTTTCTAGCTGAATTGAAGAATTCCAGGTAGTAAGAAAAATTAGAAGTAAAATCTAGTGATAATGAAAAAAATGAATATTTCACTGGAATAAGATGATGTTCCGGAGAGGTTGTCAACAAATTACAACTCAAATATTAAAGAAATTTGGTGCTTGTAATGTAATAAAGTAGAGAACTATGAAAGAGGTTGTTTAATTAAATATCCATAATAAAAAATAATTATTGAATAGAATGAAGTTTGTATCAAGAGATGCATATGCTTTGATGGATAAATAAATAACAATCTCACACAGTGAAGTGGTAGGACTGATAATATAACTATTACCGAAGTACTAATAAGATTTTAAAATAAAATGTGGAACCATAATGATTGGATAAAGTTGATTGACTTGGGTGAGAAAAAATCTCAACCTTTCTATTCATATTTAGGAATAATTATGGTCCCATATATATTCCCCTATATATGAATGATATTTTTACTAACATTCATGGAATTGAAGGAGATTTTTTCATCCCTTTAGGGTGAAAATTCGTTTGATAAAGCTCTCAACACTTCACTACATAGTGAATGTGGAACTTCAAAATAGATTTATAAAATTGCAAGAAGAAGTTTTATAATAAAACATCCTCCCCTCTTTCTTAATTGGGTTTATCAAATCAATTATGGGGTGGGGTGCTCAGTTGATGAGAAAATGAGATAAATAGGGAATTTTACCTTTTTACATTAACTTTCAGACCTGTTTATTGGCTTTTGTGTAAGATTTATAATTAAATTGGAAAATATGGTTATTTATAACCCCTTGGATGAAAATTGATACATTATTATATTGATTTTACATGCAAGGTTGTTAATAAATATCCTTGAAAACCATGTTCATATATCTCTTCTTTGATACACTGAGTTAGCCTAATTCTAATTAGAGTTGACTAACTAAATGATCTTTGCTAAGAGAACCATGTTATATCATCCATATATCAAAGGTATTCAATAAATAATCTTAAATGTGGGGAGAAAATGTTTTTTTATAAAATCCCCACTTTTCCTTCGAATTTTATTTCTAATATGGGGGAGAAATTTTTTAGCACACATATTGACTCCGATAATGTGTGAAAAAGAAGTTTGGAAAAAAAATAAAAAGGGTGAGATTGTTGGGACCATTGATTAATTTGATATAAGTGATATGTCAATATGTGTTTGGTATGATGATGATGAGAAGTATTTATTATAGGATAATTATTATTGATTCATATTATTTATTTTGATGTCCAACAAGGACAATTATCCTTGAAAAAACTCTGATTATTGATTATAATGATCGTAAATGTTTGAGACACATGTTTAGAAGAAAAAATTCATTAAAAAATGGTTGTAATATTAAATAATTAATTGAAATATGAATTTCATATTTCTTGAAATAATAGATAAACACATGGAGATGCAGAATACACTTACATTTTTAATGATGAAGACGTTTGAGATATGAAGAAAGGAATTTGGTTAGCATTTTATGGAGTCTTTATCATGAAATTATTATTAATAAGTCTTGGAATTTCATTTATAATATAATATATGTATTCAAGGTGTCCTTTACATTAAAATATACGGGGCAAACCAATTGGCCTTCCATAGCCAGGCTCAACCTCAATACATATGGTACCCAAAGGTCAACCAAACCAAGGGAGGTCATCCAAGGCCAGGCTGAAGGTGGGATGATGTGTGGAAAAGGACCCTTGGGGATTTGTATAATACCTAAGGAGACATTCCATTGTATAAGGTGTCGTTGGGAACATGTATAAGTCCCAATTGAGTTTCGTTGGGATGAAGACCGTGTGGCTGGATGTTCTGTGTATCTGGGTGCAAACCCTATAGGCATCTCAAATGTCAATGTGGAACACAATCACTAATGATGTTGAGATTTTGTACATTGATAAGTGAGATGGTACAGTTTAAGTGAAAGAAACTATTCATCCATCATATAAATGGCATGCAGAAAGAGATCCCCTCGTTCACTTGATCTTGACTGTATGATATTTTTGGCATGTACTCTTCTTCCTATGACCTCCTTGGAGAGATAATACTCAATAGAGAAAAATAAATACTCCCATGATGAATATTTGGACATTATTCAAGATCATTAAAAATTTATGAGTTTGTCTAGATCAATCTAAAATCATTCACGTGATCTAACATCATGCATGCATGAATGGAATTCGAGTTAGGAGCATCTGACGAACTAAAAAAATAGTGGAAGGAGGCCATATAGGATTGAGGGATTTATAAATAGGATAAATAAGATTCATGTGATCCTTATCTCATACATGTGTGTATCTCACCATAATGGAGGATATCAAGAACTTGCAAAGATAATATTCTATGATATTGGACATATGATTCAGTTAAAATAGAATGACCCAGGTGTATGAAAATGGACAAGATATGACATTATTTTTGAGGTATTTATGGAGTCCATAACAAGGTTTAAAATTTGTATATATGGGGGTAGATATCTTCCTATAGATACCAAGTAATTAGTATGAATAATCCTATCGATACCTTGAGATTTCTCACATTATTATGGAGAAAAATGGAGCACCGTTTATAGATTTTGTTTCATTAAGAAGGAGGACCTCCTCACAATAGTTTTCTATGAAGGAAAGAAAGAAAAAATAGGGAATATTTAATGTTCATAGAATACTAATAGTGCTTCATGAATAACATGGTTCCCTAAATAAATTGAGATAATGGGATAACCCAACATTTATATGTTATGTTTGTTGTGTGAATATTTTTGAAGAACTTATAGATAGTGTATACATACTTTATGTCTACCAATGAATAGATTTCATGAATCAATAGATCACAACCATTAAGGTTATATACCAAGAAGAACATGAATCCCACACCTAATCTTTTATGTATGAGAAACAATATCATGATCAGGTAGTTCTTTTGAAGGAACACTTGCATAATGGAGTTTTGCAAGTGGATAGTACATATGCCCATGTATGCCACTCATGCATATAAAATAGGAGAGTTAATATATTGATAGTGTGTGTAGATAGTGTGTGCATGAATTATTTGAGAAGTCCACATACACTGAGATGGTAGTGGAGATAATATACAAGACTCTATGCAAACACATGCATTGATAAAGAAGCTGGGTAGTGTGTGTGTCTATAAAAGCTATTTGTAAAGAAACAGAAGGTGGAAAGTGCATAAAAAAATATTTATCAAATGAATCTCATGGTAAATTCAAGATTTCATGAATACGTTTAATTTATGAGATATACTATAATAATAATTGATAAGAACATAATATTAAATAATATAAATGAATGTGTTAAGTTTTTGATTCCAATCAACTCATACATGTAGTGGATTTGAATTTCCGCTATTCATTTATTTTCATTGCAAAAAAAATTTTAGAAGAATTTTCATGAACACCTTAAACACATCAATGTGAGGTTGAGACTTTAGACAAAATGAATAATCATCCTGATCATAGTTTCAAAAATGTAAATGGTCATCATAGGTGATAAAATTTATTGAGCAAGACCAATAGACCTATGAAGTGGCTATTGAAGGCACTGGAATAGGTACATGATCATGTTAGGTCCTATAAGATCTTGGAGGATGATTATAGAATCATACTATGGTGTATCAAGGATTTAAAATAGGTGAAGCCTTCTGATAGGTACTAGGAGCGGGTGATGTCTGTTGGTTGGAGCCAAAAAATTTTACTCTCTCAGTTGGAGTTGGAGTAAAAATAGTTTTTTTGTTGGTTACAAAAGAAAATGGAGTCTCTTTTAGTTTTATCCAGAGCCCAATTCATTCATTTGGAGATGAAATCCATTATAATTACTTGCTTGATGGTGATGAATACTATTCAATCCACTTTATGAGGAATACCCAACATGAAAAGGAGTATGTTTTTATAAAAAACATTTTAAATATCGTGTGATTATGTTTATATTGTTGTGACTACACCTGAGGTGAGTTTAAGAGATATTATTTAGAATATTGGGAACCTTAACAAGTTCAAGAGGTTGAATTGAATGAAAAAAATTCTTAAAAATCCACTGATTCACCCATCCCCACTCAATGTTCGATATATCTTGGGTAACATCATGTGGGCTTCAACAGTAGGTCAAAAACTAGACCTTGGAGGGGTGGTGTGCAAGTAAGAACCACCAATTACCCAATTGGACCCCAGTTGATAGCTGATATGTTATTCAGTTAAAAAGAGACCAATATATACTCCATCCGATATCTGGTGGACTCTATTGTCCCATTAGTGGTTGTTTAGCCACCACTAGATTTTCAATCCTCTACAGATATCTTTAGCCATTGATTACCAGACCCTTTTCACATAGAAAGAAAATTTTCAATCACCCATATTAATGATAGAATATAATTGTAATGTAAAATTTTTCAATCCCAAACATCTATTATAAAACAAATTATGTGAGGGTGTTTTAGTTCTACCACAATAATGACTTCCCATTCTATGAGACAATATAAATGGTTCTTCATAAAAAACTCAGGTCACTAAGTCCAAACATCGGCTTCCCACTATAGTCTCTTCTCCTAGATCCAACCATGAAACTACAGATTCTAGAAATGTGGTACCATATTCCATTTTTGAACATTATAACTCTATTATACAATCTACCCTGGTCATTCTAGATATGATGCATCATGCTCCAGATTAGCAGCCATGCAGTTGATAAAATTTTCATGGTTAGACATACACCCCTAGAGATGAAAACACAAAACATATTATGTGTACCTCTATATTGGGAATCAATATACCAATTGAACACTACTATGAATTTTTTTTATGTTTTATGTATGGGCCTAATATACTATGGAGTTTTCTTTACTTTCTTCTTCAAATGTCAGTGTCCTAACCATGAAGTCTCTCGAAGAAAACTTAACTTCTTATAGAAAAACCAAAATTTATCCTCATTATCTTTTCATAATAATTAAACTTATCTGAACTATGGTTTTACTCTTCTAAATTAGATATTCTCTCTTAAGGGTATCATGTACCAAACATGCCCCCAAAATTGCATCATCACGATAATTATGATGATAAACTAGTGAATGATATTGCCTTACATAAAGATCATCATAAGGTGAAATATCAAATGAATATTGGAAACAATTATTTTATATGTACTAATACAAGATTAGGTGATCATCAAATTATGTATTTTAATTTAGTATGAATTCTTTATTTATATCATCCATTATACTATTATTCTTGTCTGACTATATGGGGATGGTATAATGTGTCGAATCTCAGTTGAGGCTATAAAGCGTTCTTTAATCCATTCAAAAACTGGGAAATAAAATTTACACCCTTTTTATATATAATTATTAAGGTAACTCCATAAAATCATACAATTTAATGGACATAAATATTACCCATCTCATCTTTTGAGCGATTATCATAGATTGGTAAGAAGGGATAAACATTCATGAGCCGATTCATAATCACAAAAATAGAATCTTTCTTCTTTGGGGTCCTAGGTAACCCCATGACAAAGTTCAGCATGAAATACTATTACTTTCACTTGGGCATAGGAAGTGGCTAGAGAATAACACCAAGATGTTGGTTCAAAACATTTTATCTATGGTAGGTATGTCGTCAAAAAATGAATTGAGAAATTTCCCTCTTCATTATTGGACATTAGAACTACTTCTATTGTAATGGTAAATAATTTTTTCTCTAGGATGTACCAACCACTTAGTTACATGGATGTTTCTTATCGTCTCTTCAATGATGGAAGAAAATATCGTAACCCTCTCATGCACTGGGATCATATCATCATCTTCCAATGACCACATAGGTATTAGGTCACCTCTGGCTAGTTGTTACCACATTACAATACACTATGCGTATAATTATTGGGTATCTTTCACATACTCTACTAAATAATATGGGATCACTAATGGTGTGCATTTCATCAACCTTTAATCCTTAGAAGTATCCACCATAAAATTTTTAAATAAGCTCATCAGGAGCCACTATTCCTCCAATTTCCATTCACCATGCTCTTGATATACACATATCTTATAGATAAGATAATCTAAAATGATGTTACAATTAACTGGTGTAGAGTCTATATAATAGATGAACATTTGCGGGAAATCTGCCCCATGCCTCTACCTAAAATTTAGATCCTTCTGTATGAAGACATAATTAACGGTATTATGATTCAAAGAGAAAATAAATCTATCATGAAAGAGATAGTGTCACCAAAACATCAAATTGTGGACCATGTTTCACACTACCATGCAAGGGTAGGTAATATTTGATCATAGGGTTGTTGTTGGCATGACCCATAAGCAACCACCCAATCCATCTGTATCCAAAATTCCCTGAAACCAATGACCAATGAATCATGAAATCAGGTATGACTATTTCATGGATCTGGAAGATTCAACTCTAGATATATAGTCAAGTTCAATTTTATCGTAAGAAATCCTTCCTCACACTGGTTTGACCATAAAATATTTACAATGTTCTTTGTGAGTGCTATTAAGGGTGCTAATTAATAGAAGACATTTGGGATAAATCACCTATAATGCCCCATTAATCAAAGAGATCTCATGATCCCAAAAACATTCTGTTAATGTGTTCAATACATCACCACCACTAATTTCTCCATGTACACTGATATACAAGTCCCCAAATCCAAAATCTCAAATAATTTCACCTCCTCTAAAATAGCCATCAGCAGGCTTGTGGAGTCCAAAACCCATCCGATGGATTTACTAAAGGTATTAAATTTGAAAAATAACCCACCTTCTCAATGGTGGGGGTTCCACCAGACTACTCATGGTTTTGGAATAACCAAGGTCATATTCATTGCACAGTGGCCTATAGATGAAGCCCACCAGATGGACGATGCAGTTTTATCACATGTTACTTAATTCACTCACATTGATTTATATTTCCATAATTATAAACATTTTAGTAAAAAATATCAACACTAATAACAACATTTTGAACTAAATAATTTTATACATTACTAATGGGATATCCTATTCATATTCCCACATATTTTCATTGTTGGATCAATGTGTTGACACTAGATTAATATATTTCATATATATCTATAACTAATTCCACTTCTACATTGAGAAATATTCATGTATCTAAGATAAATATATGTTTTATAAGAGATTATAACGATGAATTCCTCCCTTATTCATAGATTAGTGGTATATCATGTGAGTTGAAGATTTCTCTTGATCATATCTAGATCCATGTTTAACTATTATAATCACATGGATATATGGATATAGTTCTTCTTCCTATACCTATTCTAGAAGCAAGAATTATAATAGAATCATAATTCATTAGAAAAATCATTTTTATCATATAATATCTAATATGGGATTGATTATACTTTGGTAGTTTGGTGGTGGATTGGCATTTTAACAAATTTCCCTTAAACGAAGAAATATCTCTCATGAATTGTGGATGTTTCTAGATAATATATCATTGAACACCCATCTTGATATATTTTTCTATTAGGATCTCGTAAGGGATATCAATTCTAGTGATGTATTATTCTTAAATTTATGTATTCTGGATTTACCAAATCCACCCTTATAAAATTGAGGTGAAATTCCCAATTTTTCTAGGATCAATAACTGATCTAGTTAATTTATGTCCTCTTCATTGAAATATCATGGAACAAATTCTTTTAATGAAATATGTGAGTTTATGATTTTATAAATACTCTCCATGGATTCAAATAATCATGGGTTTCTTTTTTAATCCAATTCATGGTGATATTTAACTTGATATAGGAATCCTATATTTGTGATCTAGTTCTCTATTGGTGTGAAACATGTTTCAGTCATTTATCATTTGAGAAATGTATTTTTACAACATTAATGGGATTGATATAGTGTGTTCTTTACTATATAGGGAAATTTATATGATTTTTTCCATATTGATTGATATGATTTTGACCCATGCGTGACATGTGATCAAATGATTTGTGTGTAGCCTATTGGGAACTATTCTATATTGGTCATACAATTTTATTTATGTGAGATATATTGCTTGTGGTATTTTATAGTAATAAAAAATTTAATTCAGGTATCATGATGATCATGTTTCTCATATTCAGTTAAATTTTCCCTTAAAGAGGGAGTATGATGACATGAAAATGGTTGTAGAGTTGGGAAAATTTTATGGAATGGGTCAGATCATAGACATGTTTGCTGATGTAGAAGTAGATCAGACATGAGGTTTGATAATTTGTTAGCTATAGGCTGATGTGGGGGAATTCCATGTATGGGAGATGTTCTTATCGAATTATATTAACATATTTAGGTATTATATACTTCCATATGAAGAATATGTCCAACATTATGGTGGTGTGTGTTGTATTCTTCATAACAACCACAGTTTGGGTTTGTTGGGTGGTGTTTCATTAAATTCAGATCTTAGTCCGATAAGCATATGGTGCTAACCGATTTAGAGCCATGTGAAAAATATTTTTTACATGTATAGATAGACATAGATATCCTTACCTGAATCATGATGATGAAGGTGGGACCATGTTTTTTGGTAGTTTTATTAGAACCTTATGAATCGGTTCATGTGTGGTTGTATGTTTACTTGATATTTTACTTATTCATTACATATATTATTAAATATCTTGTGAAATTATCAGAATTAGTCATTTCTTACTA
This sequence comes from Viscum album, assembly GCA_963277665.1. Lineage (NCBI taxonomy): Eukaryota > Viridiplantae > Streptophyta > Magnoliopsida > Santalales > Viscaceae > Viscum > Viscum album. The sequence goes on along the minus strand of OY728122.1, from coordinate 2,141,766,851 downwards.
GATTTACACTCACCCCAAAATAGGGAATCATGATGGGTGTGTATAATTCATGATCAATGAACCAAGTAATTGAAAATGACATTTGGATGGGATATAAGAGGCAGAGCTTGTTGTTTAGTGATGGTATCCTGATAGACATCCAAGGGACTCCACAAAATTTTAATTAATTATTATTTTTTTCATTATACATTGGTTTGACTTTCCAAACTCTAAGCCCAGTTAATTTATTCAAATGACATGTGTTCGATCTATTGTTACATTATGATTATTTATATTCAACCTCGACTGATTTTAGTAGTTTATATTTTATTTATTTATTTATTGTACAAATATAAAATTAATGGTACAGTCTCCCCATTGATTGTGTTAAGATCCTCTCATATAGGCAATATCCTCTTAATTACGGGGAGGGGAATATAATTTTTGTGTGGATATTTTGTTTCAACAAAGTGTTTTTGCTGGGGGAATTACAAAATTATATACTTATATAGTGTCATTAGATTTATCCAACATTAATGAATCAAGGGAATATGAATAAGAGCCATCAAGAGTCAATGGTGGATGTTTTTGTCCAAAATAGTGTGATTAAGTTTGAATTTCCAATTAAATACATTTAGGAAGACTTCATTGGAATGAAAGTGGTACTATTAGCAACCTGATGGACAACAAAGAACCAACAAGGATCTTCTAGGACCACTGGCAGACCTCTGGGGTCTGTATTAAACTTTTTACCTATAATAACTCCACAAAAAGACCAATGAACACCATTGGCTAGTTAGGGGTAGTTTTAAAACCATAAACGGATAAGACAATAAGCCTATATCCATTAATTGATTTCATAACCCTTTTCACGTAGAAACCAAAACACCCATCTCCATGACGAACTAAAATAGGAATGTGTAATTTCATAAACTTAAACATATCATACATCGAATTTAAGGGAGTATGTTATTAAAGACCACTCAATGATCTTTTTATCCTAAAACACTTCTTATCATCCTTTTATTGTTACCCAATTATTTTTTCATGAGCCTCTGATCATAAGAAATTTATTTCAGACCACCTTTTCAAGGGACTCTTCCAAGGGAAAGCCCAATTTCCCAACATGAGTACTTTATTTTCCAAAGCATTTTTACAATTTTTTATTAACTTATAAAACTTCTTTTGTGATTAAAATATAATGAAATAAATTTTTTTCTATACTTAATATTATTATTCTTAGATAATAAGTAATTTGAACCTCTCCCCATTTCCATTAACATGGTTGAAACTCTCATTCATGCATTGTACTAACTATTGTCTCCTGGATGCAACAACTTCCATTTTTCACCACTACCTCTATTTTCTGATTATAAGGATCAAATATAAAAAGTAAATTCAATATATAGAATATAAATATAACATTTAATATAAAAATTATAATCCATATTCTTTTCCAATAATTCCTTGATAAACAGAAATATTTATTGCAAATTTTTTGGACAAACAACTTGAGGAAGTTTCACATTTATTTTTCAATCTAATTTATTTATTACATATTAAAACGACTTATTATTTTATTAACCACATTAAAAATATGAAAAAAAATTATATTCATTCCAAAATAACATATTATAAATAAAAAAACACTTTCAATATTATAATCATCCAGTTATTAGGGTATGATCATGTTTGGGTCAGTCTAACCTCATACTTGTAAGATTATAAAAACTAATATCATTGATGACTATGAGAAAATAATTTGAAATAATATATTATATATATTTATATAATTGTTTTTTTTCTAGAATGACAACATTAATATTATTCTAATTAGTTAAAATACCACCAATTATAAATTTGAAAACACCAAAACATGGTCATCACCTATTTATTCTTTAACGATCATAACCAAAATACCCGTTGAATGAAATTATAACATTAAAAATAATTATAAATAATAAATTATAGTTCCTTTTATAACCTAATAAAGAAGTAAATTTTAGAATGAATGAATAAAAACCCCATTTTTATAAACTATGTTCCATAAGATAATGAATACTCACACTAAATAATTAAAGTAAATAATAACAATAAAATATACACATTCAAAATAATTGTAAATTATGTTTAGAAAACTTTATATAAATGAATAAGGTTTTGAATTAAGTGATTATTATGGTTATTATTTTTATATTGGAGACTTGATTGTGATCAACTAAGAAGGAATTGAAGGTATGGGTTTCATGTATCAAATTTAAATTCTTGTAAATTATTTCTTATTATAGAACTTGTTTTCTACATAACGGTGTATATACATATAATATAATATTTTTTATCATGATAATATCATTTTTCATGGAATTTATTTTTTTTATTTCCAATGATATCCTTCAGGTATTTTTTATTCAAATGTTTATAATGTGGTATGTGTTTCATTTCCTTATATTAATTCCATGAGATATATTTGATATTATGCACCATTAATAAATTTATTTGATTTTACTACTATTGAATGAAAAATTATTTTTAAATTCAGGAAATTTATGAGGTTTAAAGATATATATTGTTTTTTCTTTAAATGGATTTCAATTTAAAATATTACAATCTTATAAGGGTTTTTGTATATTCAACTCCATTCATTTAGGTATATGCATATTCTAAAACATCATTTTTTCAATATTGTTTTCTTACACAATTATATTATATTTAATTGTTATTTCTATTTCACATTGGAGAATATTAATGTTTTGTTCCAAATTTCCACAATATCAAATTTCATCCAAATATATAGTATATCATTATTAAGAATAACTTCTTCCATATTTAGTGATAATATCTCCTATATATCCATATTTTACTTATAAAGTTTTACTTTATATTAAAAAACACCAATTTTGATTTTTCCCATGTGACCATCCTATTTTCCATTACCTATTTTCAACGGGATGTTTGAGTACCTATTTTTATGAGGTGTATTTATAAAAAAGTTATTTCAAAAAATTACAATGATTTTATAACCATTCACAAAAAACAGTTTTACCTTCCATTCCATATTTTCCCTATAAACCCATTCTGTATTTTTTAAACTATTTTATTGGAATTTTTTAAATGATTGTTTATATATCTTAAGATATTTTATTCGAACCTTTTTCAAAATATTTTATCAAAATAAAAATGAAACTTCATGGAATATTTTTTTTTAAAAATACGAAATGAAACGTCTTTTTAAATCATTTTCAAGGGAACCAATTTACCATCATTTTGAAACATCATTCACATGTTATATAAATTGTAAACTATTTTTAAATTATCATATGAGTTTTATCAAAAATAAATTTCATGTAAAATGGTCAGTTTCATTATTCTTTTCAAAGAAAAATATTATTATTCCTATAAAAGTATTTCTTCATAAAATTGTTGCTTATTTACCCATTTTTTCACAAATTAAAACAATTATTACTATATGTATAAAAAATCAAACAATTTAATCTCCTCTCCTAAGAATATTATACTTATAATATTAATTTCATTCCTTATAATGTCTTTCCATGAGGGATAACATCTTTTTTAGTCCTGTAATTAAAGTGTATTCAACTAGATACCAATATATCAATTGACTATGGAAATTATTGACTTAACCTTATACATAATGTATATATAGTGTTAATAAAATATTCCCATTATATATATTAAATTGTATTAATTTTTTTATTGATAATCATTAGATTCAAGTTTATATTCGATGATTATATAATGTTATGGTTATTTATGGATTAATGATTGTTTTTATATGATTCAATTTGAGAAGGAGATGAAACCTATTTTCATTACTTAGGTTAGTTATTATATAATAAGGATTTATTTTATATATTGCACAAATTTATGGATGATTATGTGTGGGGTCATTTATTTCACACCAATTCATTCATTTATTTTGATGTATCATGATGTCAAAATAGTAAACATGAGGTTTTATCCCATTCCAAAGGGTACATGGTAGATTTATCCAAATATAAAGGAATAACCTGAGGTTTTATCCCATTATCAAGGGTTTATGGGAGGATCATCCCAATATTATAAAAGTAAATGGGTTTTTAGAAAAATAATATTATGTGAATAATTAAATGGTTGGTTTCCTTGAAAAATGGTTTCTATTCATACGTTCATTCCATACTATTATTTTATAACACTACACCAATAATTATTCTCCATGAACCATTATTAATTTCTCTATATTGCAAAAAAAATTACCACAAAATATGTATCTTCATATGAGAATAAAATTATTTATATCTTGACTTTTATACAACACTTAAATTTTCATGTTATCTTTAATTAAATATTTGTCCAATGTCGACATTTTCTCATATTATTATGTTTTATCCCTTGATGACATATTGATAAGAGTACACTTATTTAAAATTTAATCTCATCTATTTCTTATGGAAATTCTATAAGGGAGTCTAGAGTATTTTCATTTTAGAAAATTAATTTTAGTTTAAGATATTTATCTATCTAAAATACAAGGTGGTAAAAAAATTCCTTAGGTTTAGCAAATTATTGTGGGATGTATTATATAAATAATGAAATTAATGAATTCTTTAAATTATGTTTAGTTTTAGTCACTTTAGATATTATAATAGGATGGTTTAGTTATATTTCAGATTATTTTAGTTATTTTAGAGAATAGATTAGTTATTTTTGGGATTATATCCGATAAATTTAGTGAAACCCCTAGGGATAAATCGATGTGATTATTTTATGTATCGGATAATGTCTCCATGTTTTGGAAAATTAGATATTATGTGGTTTTTATCAAATAAATTACTTCTCTCCATGGATATAAAAAAGAGATATAGGATCTCACACAAATATTCATTGGTGAAATAACCCTGAAAACTGTTATCTAGGTATTATATCCACCAAAACCTATTAGAGAGAAAAGAGGCATTACTTGAAAAATTATATGAAATCCCCAAGTGATATTTATTGGTTAAGCCATATTATATATATAAACCATTATCAATGATTTAAATACCTAAATAGTTTTGTTATAGATCTAATTAGGGTGATTATCATTGGCAACTGGTATTAAAACCGAGATATTCTTATGCTTATGTACTTATATCATTTACCTTATATTTCTTCTATGATAAGAGTTTTCATTCTATGAATTTAATAAAAATTCATTTATAAATTTCCTTTTCTTAATGTAGTTGATGGAAACTAAAGGAACTGACTCAAAAATGTTTATAGTAGAAAATGTTGAGAATTTCCTAACAAGAAACCTAATGGGAAGAAAAATTGGGAGAAGGCGTTGATGAAAATTATATTAATGTTTATAAATAATAAGGAAAAATATGTGGAGCTCCCAATCATACTAAGGAGATTATTTATATTTATTTAATTATTAGTAAAGGATCATTGAACATCAATGGTTCTAAAAAACATCAATTATTGGGTAATGGTTAAATATGGTAGAAATCATAGTTCCCAATCTATAGAGATTAGAGCAAGAAAATTTTGTTTTATATATATATTGTTTTGATGGTGAAGCTAATCAATAGTGAAACCTAATTAAGAAATCATGGCTAAAGGATGAAATGAATTCCATGAAATTGAAATATTTTTTAAAAGAATTACTTAGTAAATATTTTTCTTAAATCTTTATATAAAAATAAGGAGTTAATTCCTAGAGTTGAATAAAAATTAAGATGAACCCATTTATACATATGATGAAAACATCACATGACATGCATGGTACACACACACTTTTAGAATTAACCATATAATTGATACCAATAGTTTGTTTAGTTATATAACGTATAGTCTAAAAAATAATTGGTTCTAAAGAATTTTTGATCGTATTAAGATATTATTCAATTTCAAGATAAGATGGAAATGGAAAATAGTGATTCTCATTACTCTAAGGGTTATGAAACTAAAAGTGAAAATAGATTTTAATTCAAATAAAAGTAATAAAAAACATTAAGGAATGAAAATTAATTTTTAATTTAATGAAAATATCGAATATTCATTGGGGAATTTCTATAAGTAATATATATGTTTTTTATGAGTGGAAAGAAAGGTCATAAAAACATGAATTCTTAAGATATATAAAGAAAAAAACTAATAAATTGAATTAGGGGAATTAATTTTTTAATGCAAAATGCTTAGTCAAAATAATTAATTGTATGGTGTATAGTCATTACACTCAAATGTGAAGTAAACCTACTATTGAGGGAAATAATCAATTTTAACACCTAACTACGTGCAGAGAAAAAAGAAAAAACTATTCAATCACTACAACCAAAGTTGATTGTTATAAGGAAGAAAATCATGACAATTAAAAAATAATTAACCTACACTAGAGATTGGTGAATATATTGTTATATTATAATTATTCTAACTCATTATATAAATTAATTTTTCAATAAACATCATATAAACATCCCAATTATTTGATATTATCAAGGAAGAACATTACATATTATTTTATTCCAAGTTGTGGTTTATAGAGTACGCATAAATAAAGTATTATTATTTATCATTTAGATGAATTAATTGTGACTATAGATATTTTTTATATTAAACCATGAATTTAAATGGAAATAATTTTTAATAGCTTAAATGACAAGAAATATCAATATTTAAAAATTGGGAAATAAGAATATATTATATATGACTATTATAACCCAACTATTGGATTGGATGGTATGAATATGAGGAACTTAATTATGGAATATATATAAAATATTACTAATTAATGTAAATTTATTAATTAATTATTAATAAATAAGAAATCAATTATTAGAATAGTATCCTTACTCTTCAGAAATAGGTTTTTATAGTGTACTTTTTTTAATTTTTTTGTGGGAGAATATTATAATTAATTTATAACACTTCTTGAAATATTATTTGATAAAAAGGATATAAATTTTTTATCTTCTTATGAAAATTATATTAGGATTGAAGTTTGGTATTTTTTTGTTTTGATTTAGTTTTTTGGTGAATAGTAAAATGATTCTAATTTTGATGGATATCTAAATTTTTATTTCTAGAATTTAAAATTTTTATAAAATGGTTTCAAAGTAATATGAGATAATTAATATTATTAATATTATAATTAAGGTCATCAGAATCCATTTTATGATTTATTTTTTATAGAAATATTTATTATTAAGATGATAATTTGTGAGAAACCCAATTTTCATCAGGCTTTTCATGTTTAATTTTATATTAAATTATGAAAATTTTGAAAGATAAATTAAATATAAGGGATTGAAAATTTGAAATAATAATTAATTTTTTGTAAATATTTCCCTTTTATTTTTTCACATTACAAATAGTAACATTGTAAAAGAGATAAAAGTAGACTAAAAGGGTAAATCAGGATAATTTTGGATAAAACTAATGTTAAAACTCTTTAGAATATACAAAACACGTATCTTTACACTATTGTATGAGCAGAGTTCATCAATAATATTTTATGTTTTTTACTTTATGGCTACATGGATGCATTTTTATTTAATAATTAATTATATAATATTTTGAGTAATAAATATTATAAAATGTCACCCTCTTGCTTTTAAATTTCTCTTATATGTTCTCATATAGATAAAAATAAAATTTGGATGAATTTTAAATATTATTTTTAGCATAATGAAATAATTTTTTTTTGTGATGGTAATTTATATATAATTTTTAGTGATTATATAATTAACATAAATCCTTATACAATGCTGACACAATTCTTATAGAAGCAGTTAAATTTTCAATGTAAATAATTTTAAAAATAATAAAATTAATTTTTTGGGATGATGTATGGATCCACATGATAATTTTAGTTAATAATAATTTATTATCAAAGTTTAAATTAATGATATCTTAATTACATTTCCATCATGAAGGATTTAATGTCAAATTAAATGAATATTTCCAAAAAGAAATCGATGATATATTATAATAAACAATAATTTATTAATTAATTTTAAATTGATAAAAAATATTATATTTGTTCAGATAAATGTTATATGGTCTAAATTTTCTTTCTATTGACACTTTTTAGTGGATTTTGTTCTTAGATATAAATTTATAACCTTTTAGTATTGAAACATTTGTCTCCATAGTGATGGTTAAAATAGGTTTACTGTGGTGTTAAACCGAATTTCTAAGGGTTATAATGAAATAAAAAAACATTTAACTACTTATTGGACACTTTGAATTATTATTTATTCACTTATCACGTTATTATCAAAATTTAAATTCTTATTGGACACTTTTACTTGAAAATGAATTAACTATAATTAAATATTTTTAAAAATACAAACATCACCCTCTCCCTCACCAATAAAAGAATACCCCATATCTTATCTTATGCACACTTAATGATCCCTTTTGATGGAGCATGAAATGAAAAATACCCATACTAAAATCTATACACTCATCCTATAGGTTACATTTTGGGAATAATACATACATTATAGATCTTATGGTGTATAGAAAATGAGGTTGTCTGAAGAATAGGTATAACTTTTAACCAAATGATTTTGTTTTATTTTTTCTTATACCTACATCAAAAGTATTATAAAATTTTTTATATAATAAATTCAGTATCTCCCATATAATTATCTATTATTATTTATATGTATTAACATTAACCTATCCCCTTATTCATCTAATTGGAAATGAAACATTCATTCACATGTATAGCATATTACCACCTCACAAACAAATATAATTATTTTTTACATCAATTTTTCCACAGTCGGTTGTTATGAAGGATTTAAAGTATATATAAATGATATTAAAAACATAATTAGAAATATTCATTATAATAAATCATTTATTTTATTACTATTATATCCTTTTTAAAATGATTACATCAATCATGCACACTTATTGATTACCACTTCCATGAAGCGTTGTGATTCATTTTCCATCACTATCTAACATTGATGTAAAATATAATGTATTTAAAGAGGTAATATTATATTAATGATATAATCATTATTATGTAAGTATAAAATGGAAATTATTTTATTTTTCTCATGTTCATTTAAAAATAGAAATGTTTTTTATGTGTACATATGACCTACTATATCCATGATTGTATTGTTATTCATTTTTCAAAAATATCATACATTGTTTATTTTAAAAGAATAATCAATTTATAAAAAATATAATTATTTCATGCTTATTATTCATGATATTTTTTAATAATGATATCTTTTTATACGGTCAATATAGCAATATCATTTTGATCTATTGAATTGACCATCCTCAAAACACAGGGCATGGACGAAATTGATTATGTAATTAAATATATCATAGAAATAAATGATATTTCTTTAAAAATAATTTATTAATCATATAATATATTATTAATAAATTCTATAAATTTTACATATTTATTATTGTAAAGACCCATGTTTTATTACACCTTAACTCTTAATTTATTACATAAAGAAACACATAATAATATCCTAGAATATTGTGAGTCCTAGTGTGTTCAGGAAATTAGGTACATAGAAAATTAACATGATACATGATTATAACATCAATATTTCAAAACATTGAATCATTCTCTTATATTCCAAATTTCTTATAAACTGAATGGGAGAACATGGGGATGTACATAAGACTGGGGTGAGCTATAAATCTTAATAATGGTATAAAAAAATATAAAATAATGTAAATAAGTGAATGTGATACAAGAGGAATGCATGGGTAACATAAGAGGTGTGATAATCACAATATTAAACAATGTGGAATGATATAACATGATAACGTAAAAGCACGAATGGAATGTGGGAAAAACATAAAACATGACATTCTAAAAATAAATCAATGATATCTAACATGAAAAAAACATTGTATTCTTATTATAAGCTCTCATGAATCATACCTAACATATAATTAGATAAAAACTTCACCCTATTCATTAGAGGTCTATATAATTTTTAGTTTACCCATAACATTTTTATCATGTGTATGCATGTGTGTGACAAATAGATCATACGAAATAATGTTTTTTTATATCAATTTTAATCCATAAACTAATCAATGTGAGATATCTAGATTTAATTCCCCAATCAAGTATGGACATGTACATCTAGGTTAATACCCTTGAGTAGAAATGGGTATGGGTATTCACTTCAAAATTTGGTGATTAAAAAATAGCAGGTAATTTCGACAGCATAATGACATTACATAAAAATTAATATTATGGAATAGTAATAGTGAAAGGATTCTTTAAAATCTTGTAAATCATTAGGAAAATATTATTTATGTGAAAGAACATATCCCAAAATGAAAAATTAGAAATTAAAAATCATAACCTAATTATGGTGTTTGAATAAAGATGAGGATATGATCTCTTACTTCATTTTTGTAATGAATTTGGTAAAGATATAATGAGAGGGGATAGATGATATATAATTATTATAACATAAAATAGATAGTAAATGGAGAATATAGTTATACATTAACATAATAAATAGATATTCAAAACGTTAAACACAAATAAGGGGTTTGAATGAAAAATATGAGAGAGCAATCCCATACCTTGGGGTGCTTCTAAAAGGTTTGGAATAATTTATTAATAGATATGGGGAACCTTGAGTGGGATCTAAATAGTAAAGGATAGAGAAAAATCATTCTATAAAATTTTTAGTGACAAGAAATTAGAAGTAGGTTGGGGTTATATAGAAAAAATAGGTCATTTAATTATTAATTTTGTAACATAGGTTTTGTACTGTATGTGAAAAATTAATTAAAACAAAAAACATTGCCAGGTTTTTAAAACTTGTTTCTTTATTTTATATTTATGAAAAATAAACACAACAAAATAATTCACTTGATGATACCAAAGTGAGTCATGTTTATAAATAATTGATTTTAAAACCTTAAAATGTAATATATGTTTTAGAATATTCTTGAATGGTATAGAAAATTACTAAAATAACATAAAAAAATAATTTTTAAGGGGAAAAACAATTTTGGTCTTATCAACTCTATATAGTTTTTATTACATCACTTTTGGTATTTTATAATTTCATAATACCGAGAGTATAATTATAGAAAAAATTCTAGGAAATGGTGTAAGCCGACCCTAATAAAATTAAATAAAAAGATGAAGAGAGTCAAGCATACAAGGGGTTGTTACAGAAACAAGTATGATTCACACCAGATCTATCTTCCTCCACCATTGGGACACAGTAGTCAGGGGTTGTGAAAGACCATATCTCATAATGTTCAATGAGTTCCCCTTTCTCCAAAGCATCTACCATATGATTGGCCTCCCGATAGACATGTGAAGATACCATATGCATCTGAGTGATCTTGTGGAGACATTCAACCCACTGATATACCACATGCCAAGGAACATGAAGTGTCCATGTTCTCAAAGAATAAACCACACTCTGAGAATCTGAATCAATCCATATCCATTTCCAATTAAACTGGACAATGAACCTGATAGCATAGATCATTTCCCATATTTCAACTTCAATGGAACTCCCAACTCCAAAAAAGTGATATAAACATCCCTTTACACACCCAAGGTATGTGTGAAATAATCCCCCACGGCCCGAAGGACCTGGTTCACCCAATGTAGCTCCATCAATGTTCACTTTGAGACAAGTAAAAATATGTGGTATCCACCAAATATGATTCAACATCTGAGGCTTGTGTGGATGACCCAAAATGAAAAGAATTCTTTGAGTTTGTAAATAGAAAATATTATTAGACAAAGCACTATATTGGACAAGTGGAGAAGAATACACATCCCTGTGAACAACCACTATACCTTATTGGGAAGTGTTGTGGGCACCACCAAACGTGGCAGCATTTCAGGCCTCCCAATGGACTACAATGACTGCAGCAATAGAATAAAATAAATAATTGGAAATTTTCTCACTTGATTGAGCATAAGACAGACATGAATGCAAGCCATGATGTGGTATGCATCTGTAAAAATCCATCCAAAATAGAGAGCCCATATTAGACCATAGCTGCTTGGGCAGGTCACATTCCATGAAGACATGCTGGATTAAATCGTTAGCAGACTTGCAGGGGGAACACATAGAATCCATATGAATTCCGACTCATTTTAGATGATGGGATGTGGGAATTATGTTATTTTTCAGATTACTTAGATAAAAAATAATCCAAGAGGATAGATAAAGCTAGCAAAAAAATTTCATGATCCTAGAAGGTGGATGAACTAGGCCCCCACATCGAAGCCTAGAAAAGGCCCTACAATTTAGATGTCCAGTTCTGCTATGCATCCAAATCAAATTTTCACAATCCAGAAAAGTATAGCTATTAATTTTAGTCATCACAAGAGAAGGAATGAAATAGTCAGGAGAGTGAATCTATGATAGAATGCCTGAAATAGAAAGAGGGTTTACTTGAGGTTGTACATTTTGATCATACAGGGGCTGTTGGAGCCACTTTGTGCTCTAAGAATTAAGAGTTGAGTATCTACATACCAAATATGTGGTATTCTCCATGATCCTCATATAGACATGTTTGATAGATTCCCAAATCGATGAGGCATGGTAGTATTTGTAGCCATTGAGAAGCTGGTTGTTGAATCTGTTCGAAAGGAAGTCATTATCATATTAATTTGAAATCAGTCTCCATGTGAATTTCTCAATCAAACCATCATTGATGCAATAGAGATCCTTGATTCCTAGGCCCCCATCTCAAGAGTCTTGATGAATTATTTCCATGAAAATGTAATAAAAATTATTTTATGTGTTGACCCAGACCATATGATGTTCTGTACCATGCTTTGAAGCTCCTTGAGAAGTATTCTTGGCCATATATAGAGGGAGAAGGAGTAGACAAACTTTGGGGTGATCACTAAGTTCATAAGGAAAAACCTCCTAGTTAGGGATGTATCCTTCCCTTTAAATAATTCTAGTTAATGTATGATTCCATCATAAATACCCTCCAGATACTATCTATTCACCTTTCTGTAGAACAGTGGGACCCCAAGATACTTGAATGGTTTGGATCCACTACTCACCCCAAGATACCTGATGATCCTGTTCCTTTTCCCACTGATTTTTCGTTCCCAGAAACAAAGGAAGACTTTTCCCAACTAATGGATAAGCCTTACACCTCTTCATAATGATTGAAAATGGCCTTGATGGAGGATATGTTTCTCCTTGTAGCTTGACCAAGCAATAAAATGTCATTGGTGTAAAATAGGTGAGAGGGGGAATTCCCATTCATAACATACCTAATCAGTTTGTAATGTCCCATGTGGGAATGATCACTGATACATCTACGAAGGTAATCATATTCAATGGAAAATAAAATCCTAGATAGTGGATAACCTTATCGTACTCCCCTAGTGTATGGAAATAATCCTCTCGAGGAACCATTAACAAGAATTGACAGCCTTGAAGATCCATGTATGATGCGAATCACGTTCACAAACATAGTAGTGAAACCATATCTCTAATAAAAATCAACGAGAAAGCTCCATTTAAGAGTATCAAAAGCCTTGAAAATATCTATTTTGAGGGAAAGGTTCCCTTAATTTTTCTTCCTTCTCATTAGGTTGATGCTCTCTAAGTCCATGATGAGATACTTTTAAATGTTTCATCTAAGGACAAAGACAAAATAGTTTGTGGTGATCCTAACATCAACCAGTCCACCCATAATTCTCAAAAAATGTCTTACTTATAAATTTGGGTGTTGTGTTCCCAATAACCACTGATTTGATATAATTAATGTCAAGAGTATTCTATTTCTTGGGAATGAGATCAATGAAGTATGAGTTCATTCCATGTGGCATGCATGAGTGAGAGAATAAGTCCTTAATTTCCTTATCAATGTCATTTTAAAAAATGTCCTAGTAAAACCTAAAACATTTGATAGTGATTCATTCAGGGCCTAGGGAACACTCATGATTGAGATAAAGGAGAGAATATCTGACTTTCTCTTTGCATGGGGGAGTAATTATAAGATTACTAGTGTGATAATCAATTAAGGGGCTTATTTTTCCAACATGTGATGAGTACTGGACTGCCCATTATTACAGTAGATTCTTTTAAAGTTCTCAACAATAACCAGAGAAATATCATTTTAATTAGTGTAAAGATATACACCAATGGAGATCACCTTGTTATTTACACATTCCTTCTTTTACTTATGATATATTTTAAAGAAATTGGAGTTTCTATCTCCTTCTTTTAACCATCTCTCATTCAGTTGATTCCTGACTAATATTTCTTTAATCATTAATTGATCATCAAGATTATTATGGGATATGATTTACTCTCAATAATGGGTAGGTTGCTACTTATAATGGATCTTAATTTTGGTTAGCTCCTCCTTAGAGTTCCTAATATCCTCATCAACTTTGGAAAATTATTTTCGGTTCCATTCACTTAGCAACCCATCAATATGTTTGAGTGTCACAACACATCTTTAGAGTGGGAACCCAATGGATTCAAACATAAATGACTCCAAGGAAATTTACATACATAATGAATTCACAATCCATCCATTGTTGAATCGAAAAGGAATAGGGGTGAACCATGTCAGTTGAATGTTTACATCAACAACAACTGGGTTATGATCTGAGTGATGTTTATAAAGTGTGAATCTAGAGACTCCATGGGGAGCTTCATGGTCATCAATGTGGACAAACCATATGTCAAGATCACTGACTTCCATCCCCCTATGTGTATCTACACCATGTTAAATCAGAACCAATAATGGGAACATGATCCATATTGCAGAAGTCAATACACTTAGAAAATTCAGAAGTAGCAATCGTATAAAAGTTATTTCTTGTTTTTTTACTTAGGAATCAAAAAAAGTTGAAATCACCAATAAGAATCAATTTTTGATCCATCCTCCTAGAAGTGGCTTTGAGATACTACCATAATTTCCCCTCCAAATATAAGAGGTAGAATCATAAATAAATGATATTGATATATTCTGTCCAGCAATGCTACAATTAATTAAAAAGCTTTGAGGCCCACTATAATAGGAATTAATCTGAATGGTATCATGCCTTAAAACCCACAGGTGGTGAATAGAAGATACATTTTGATTAATGGAGACAAAATTATACCCCATTGAACCCCATTTGAGATCATTCTAGTTATCAGGGAGGAGTTTAGGGTCAACAATACTGAAGAACATCAGTTTTTAGGCCATAATATAATGTTGATGGGCCCTGATCGTGCGGGAGTTTCCCACCCATTGATAATTACAATATAGAATCGTCATTTTTGTTGGCCGTTACCATTTTCAAAGGCCCCCCATTTCTCTAATGAGGTTTGGAGTTCACCTTTCCTCCCCTGGCCTCCCCGCACCCTCTTTATACAAGTACCATGTCTAGGTTCAGTGATTCCATGACCTGTCTTGATCACCTGTTTTCCCTACTGGATCCCTTCTCATTACAGGTTCCCTGATAATGCACATTAAGTGTATTAGTGGTGACATGTAGCTTATGTGGTTCACCACTAGGAGAAACAACAACATCCCATTGGCCGGTTTTGTCTAATTCAGTGTTCTGGGTTCCCTCCACCTGCTTTTCCCCCATGGATCCAACATGAAGCTCATATAGTCTAACAGTAGGAGCATCAATAACATCCCCTTGATTGATTGTAATTGACTCAATGTTCTAAGTTTCCTCCACCTCATTTGAGCAGAGTCCTACACTCAATGGTGTGATGGTGTTCCTGTATTTATGAGAGGGTTCACTACCCACATTAAGCTTCCTTCGGGCAACCAGGGAGGGGAAAATCTCCATGAAGTTCCATCCTAGAACAGAAACTGAATGGTGATCAATGAACAGATCAGTTCCATTACCTTGGGAAGATGTCTCAGGTAAACCAACCCAAGTAACAACATGGGCATCAACTCATTCCCATTCAGGTGTTTCCTTCCCCACATGTGTACTGACATCACACTCATGGGGGTTAAACCTTCTTCACATCCTATATATCCACCACAGGAACAATACCACTATAGGGGAAAGAGGCCAACATCGTAATTTCATCAACCAGGCCACCCATCATCATGTTCATAACCATGAGGTACCCCATTGGGTGTCAGGTCCTTCCCCATTTATAGAGAGGAAGATCCACCCATGTGCAGATTCCAATTCTTCCCCGGCCCAACATCATGGAAAACTCCATTTTTATTCAGGGGTTTTAGGGGGAGTTTCCCTTTCCATTCCCTTATTCGATATATGATATCATCACGACCCTTCACCTTGTAGAAGCGAAATTATTTGTCTCTCTTGCATTCAGCAGTCAGATGTCCAAAGAATAAGAAGTTCAAGCAGAATTTTGGCTTCCTCTCATATAATATATCAAGATTCATACTATCATCAATTTTCGTAAGGAACACCTATTCAACATCCATACATGACATTTCAACTTCCACCAAAATCCTGGATTAATGCCCAGGGATTAGATTGTCTATTTGTAGATCCATTCGAATGGGATAACCTATTATGTAAGAAATATCCCATAGAATGCTCGGGTGAAAATAAATCCAATATAATTTAATAATTCCAATCAATAATTTGGTGTGGTTATTACAAACATTCATAGGATCAATGTTCTATTCCCATTCCTGCACGTTCAGAAAACTAGGGTTCAAGTAGACAGTACCTTTGCTCTATGATTTTTTCATACCTTTATATAAGGGGAAGACCACCTTATAGTAGCCCCTTCCCATCATAATCACTCTCCAATAATCAAATACTCAAACCTTTGTAACCTATTTTGTTAGATCATGGAATTTACAAAGCCTCTCACCCTTAGGGATAATGACCCTTGTGATAATTGAATAATGAAAAAGGTTAATTCATTCCTCAGTTGCTTCTTGATTAGATGAAAAATGAGAAATCCTCCCTTTACTTATCACTCTCCTAGGTGGAAGAGAATAAAAATCAGAGAAGGAAGGTCCAGTTGCGTTCTTCACAACCTCTGCAAATTTCTTCCTTATCCTAAAAGATTAATTAGGAGAGATTACCTTGGAAATGCCATCATTTATTTCGAACAAAAACATATCCTTGTGACTAATAGGCTCAAAAGGGGGCTTTGCATCATCGACATCATCAGCGCAATTCCCTAGGATGTGTTCAGAGTGATCATCTTCTTCACTAGGTTTAGGATTATCACCTGATTCCCCTTGAACCATCTCCATCCTAGCCCATTTATTAAAAAGTACTTGTTTTTTGACAATAAATCTTTTCCAAACCTTATAACCATTACATTTGACTTTTTAAAATAATTGTGTCCTATATATTTAATTAATATTATTTTATAATAATATTTTATTAAAATATAATTTATTTAAAAAATTATTAAGTTCATTAAAATAATGTTTTGATTGAAACTATATTTTTCCCAAAAGTTAATTTTTTTTTTCACCGTATCAAAATAATTTTTTTTATCAAACTAATTATTTAATAAATTAGAAATTAATAAAAAATGAATAAATACAATAATTGTTTTATTATAAATGAAATAAAAATTTCACATTTTTGGTGTCTTGATACACAACACTTTCTTGCATTTTAAAATTCACTAAGGGAAAAGTGTGTGATAGTGACATTTTAATGAATTAGTTCATTGAACATGGTTTTCCCATGATCTTGATGATCTTGAAATTATCTTGAAAATGGATTCACTCATGGATTATTTTCTGAAACATAGAATGTTCTTAGTCACGGGAAAAGACTAGTTATATTTTCTTCCACATGAGTTCTCATAATTGGTCTTCATAGGGTATGATACTATGGGTGGAGACCATTTATACTCCCTTTTATGTCAATTGGACTTTATTGTAGTCCTCATTATATACAAATCATAATAGTCACTATACAATGTCAATATTAACAAACAAAATTAGTATTACTAGTCTACTAAATTTTATCGAAAATGTAATGGTAAATAATAACCAATGTATTGCATTTTTTTAAATATCATCATTTATTAATAATACCAATATTAATTCAAAAGTGAATTTTATTTAAAAAAGTTCAGTTCAATACATTTTCCTTCCCTTCATAAATTATTTCCTCATTGTTTTCTTTTTATACATTAGATTGGATGAGGGTACTTCATGTTTCATTTTCTCTCATATTTCCTATGCCGCTTCCACAAATTTGTGGTTCCACGACAACACTTTCACCAGAAGAGTTTTTTTGTTTGGTAGAAAATTGTCTTTATGATATAATATCTTCACTATTTACTCATCGTATGAAAAAAATATTCTCTAATGGTACCACATATGGATTCAGTATATGTGATGAGTTTGGTATGTACTTTCTCAAGAAGGATACATGGAACACATCATGTACATTATATAATTTAGGTGGGAGTGTTATTCTATCGGCCACAGCTACAATACAATCTATGCTATAAAATGAGTCGATGTATATAGGAAAATGATTTTCCTTCTTTATAATCCACAAGATTGTCTTTCAAAGAAACATATAGAGGAACACTTTATCAAACATATCATGTACTAGATTCCATCGATGATTTTCTATATATATTTCCTATTTTTTTGGATTTCAGGTCACATGGAATGGTTTGAAATTTCTCTACAATTTCATTGATAAGGCTTGGTCCCATAACATTTCACTCCATAAATTCATCCACATTTTTCAAATTCATACTTCTCTTCCTATACAGATCCTCGAAAGGTTCCAATTAAATAACATAATAGAAACTATTGTTATATGAGAACTCCACTGGGGGAAGGTGCTAGTCCCAACATCCTTAAAAATCCATTAAACATGATCTCAGCATATCCTACAGAGTTTTAATGGTCCTTTCAGTATAATAAACTATCAAAGGGTGATAAGAAGTGGTGAATATCAGCCTTGTTTCTAACACGTTCTGTAGGATTCCCTAAAATGTAAACGTAAAACATTAATATCAATCAGAAATAATAGATAGTGGATCTCAAAGTAGTTTTTACACTCCACTTATATATGTCTTACCAATTTGTCCAAGAGGAAAATATTTCTTGATAGAAAGGAAATGTGACAGCTTTCTAAGGAAATCAACTACCACTAAGGTGACATTTTATCCTGTAAGTTTTCTGGGATGTACAGTGATGGAATCCATGGTATTGTTTTACAATATCCAAATTTTTATTGGTAATGGATGTGTCATAACTTTATAATCTTATAATTATACCTTGAATTATTGGAATTCCAAGCATCTAGATACAATCTATGAAATCCTCATCTTCTTGTTTCCCACCAAAATATTTTAATCAAATATCTACAAACATTCATTCTTTCAAGATATTTAGAGAATAGGGATGTATGCACATCATCCATAATTGACCACTTTTTTATGTTTTTTATGGGATTCATATTTTGGTTACAAACCATATAACTCCATATTTAGCAACATTTAACTCCATAATATTCACTACATTCTTCTATAGAAACTCATTATATTTCTCAGAATCCTTTCAGGAATATATGGTTAGGAAGTTATTTTTGGAAGGTAGGATGAAGATAAACTTATTATTACTATATCCATGATTTTAATTTCCAAGATGATTGGATTCCTTTCAATCCTTATCATGGATAGGGTTAAATGATAATTTTTTAACATTTAACATCTACCACATTCATTTTCTTATCATGTTGTTAATGGATAGAACAATCATAATCCTTAATGAGATCTAACCACCTCTATTAGCACAAATTAATCTCTTTATGTGTAAATATAGAATTTATGACTTTATGAACCATATAAATGTCATACTTTTTTTCATTGAGAATATGTTACTATATCTTCAATGAAAATGTCACTTCTTATGATTCCAGATCAAGTGTTTGGATGTTTTTCTCATGAAACATTAATCGGTAGGAGGCCCTGGATACCAATTTTCCCTCATGCATAAGTAAATAACCTATTCAATTTTTATATTATTCAATTTAGAAAAAAACCATTCCCCACTGTTGGGTAGTGTGGTAAAATATACAGTGATTAACCTCTTCATAATATGTTTTAAGATTTATTTTTATTCATCAATCAACAAAACACCACCCCATCCTAATCTACCTTGTTTTGTGGGGTTGAAATTCATGTGATGGTTCTCACAAGACAATAATAGTACCTAGATAATGTAAAAACCCTATGAATTTCCATAAATGATGTTGTTATAGGTCATCCATTAATCACTTCTATTTTTTATGAATCCATAAATATCCATTTTCTGGTGATATCATTCCCATAGAATGTAATTTTTTTTGGGTATATGTCTAACTGTGAAGAGATCCTCTAGTCATGGAATAGGACAAAGCCATTCTTTGAAGAACATTTTCTCTCACAATGTGAATGTAATACAACATGATATTTTCCTTTGTCTATATTATTTAATCTGGATACACATGATCCAAAGGCAATAATATCCATTCCATAGAGCTTGAATACAATGTATAAAAATACTTCTTGTTAAAAATTTACATAATTATAGGGATATTCGTATTAAATGGGTGATATCATTTTATTGGAAATTTATATTGGATTTATAAAAGGAAAGAAAATCCACACACAAAAGTAATTTAATTCCCCCATGGGGAGATAATATTTTCGTGGAAATATTCTCTGGAATATTGACAAGGGATAAGGTAAATACCCAAGATGAAATTATTTCCCCATTAACCATTTTCAATAATATAACTACATCTATTTTTATGGTGGTTTTTGATTCATTATAATAAAATTTCACAATAAGAAATAATGAATATATCTATAGTCACATAGGAAATTTAATGGCCATGAATGACTGATAAGCCTACCTTTCACTATCTTGGTCTTGTTCAAATCATTTAGTTCAACAAAAATGGACTTAGTGGTGATAGTTTTCAAACTAATAAAAACATAAAAGGGGATCTATAAACATTTAAGGGATAAACCATAATATATATATATACATTCCTTTACCAACGAATTTATAAGTTCTAATCTAATTTATCCTCCATCTATTTAAAAAAAATCCATGGGTATTTATGTTCCTCTAATAAAGGTCTTTAAAGAGAATATATATTTACCAAATCATATCCCATGGGAGTGTCAAACTAGATGTGTAGTAGGGACAATTTTAAAACACCATGTGATGATCGATTCAAGAAAAATAAACAATTTTTTGGATTTATACCACTTGGTAAAACTATTCTAGATACACATCCACTTTTTTTATCAAGACATTTACTATTTTTCAAAAAACCACTTACTCTACATGTTAACAAAATTTATTAATTTTTTCCTGTGTTTTATGTTCTCCCTAATGATTTCACTAGGTTTTTATATTTATCATGAAAAAATTACTTGAGTTTTATCTGACACCATCATTGAATACCCATATTTTATTACACCTTAATTGAAGATTTATTACATTATATACACCTAATATATCCTAAAAATATTTTGAGGCATAACATATTTAGGAAATTAGGTACATAAAAAATTAACTTGAAACATGGGTATAAAATCATTATTTAAAAACCCTGAAACAAGGCCATATTTTACTCGGATCTTATTAAAATGTATAGGAAATCTTGGGGATGTACATAAGAAAGGGGTGACATATAAATACAAGTAAGGTAATAAACATATAATAACCTAAGGTAAAGCACTAAATATTAGAGAAGAGGCATATAAAGGCATCACAAGAGGGGTGGGAATTGTGAGATTGAATAATGAGAACAAATCCCAGATATTTTATGAAATATATTTTTTTCAATTAGATTTACTTTGTTTGATTTATTACATTATAGACAATATTGAGTTTAAACGCATGATGACATATGATTAATATAACATCACATGACTATTATAACCTAAACGTTACCTTGGTAAGTATGAATATGATTAACTAGTTTTATGAGATGTATAAAAATATCATACCCAATATGAATATTTTAATTAATTCTTTGTAAATAAACATTCAATTTTTATTATCAATGTTATATTATTCTTAAAGAATAGATTCCATTCAAAATGTATATTTTTGGAATAAAAATATATATATAATTTTTTAAAATTTTCAAAACATTATTTCATAAATATTAATTAGGTTAATAAACAAATATATCAATATTATCAATGAGTTAATTTTTAATAATTTTCTAAAAAAAACGATTTTCCAGTAAATAGTGAAAATATTGATTTTTTATTAAAAGTTGAATTTTTTGTTTCTGGAAAGTCAAAAGTTACATTTTATCAATAAAATTCAAAAAAAAATTGTTTTATTATATTATTAATAATACATTTAATTTCATTTGATTCAATTTTATGTTTTAATTAAGTATGAAAACATTTTATAAGAAAAAATTCATTTTCGGGGATTACTATTTTTGGTGCATAATGTGTTTTTATTAATAAATAAATTGATCACAACAGATAAATTATTTTAAAAAAATTTATAAATTATATTACAAATATTATTTTAAATCTATCCAATAATTTTCTAGGCATGTCATAAATATAAATATGGTTTTATGCTTAATAATTTTATTTTTTGAAGCGGTTTTCATCATATTTGTGATCAGATTTAAAAATTAATTTTTACCACTTAAAGTTATTTAATTTTATAAAATGGGTTCAATATTCATAATTTAGGGGATTAAATTTTAAAAAAGGTAACTTCTATTTTTGTGCAATATAAATAGTTACCATGGTAAAATTTATCACCTCGATAAAAGGTAAATCAGGTAAATTAAGGTTAAAACTACGTGACGATGAAATATGTTTTCATCCATTTTCTTTTAGGATGAAAATAATTCTAAACATACCATATTTGGCTGATAAATGAGTTTTAAAAAGGAAATTTTTCCAAAAAATTGACTTTATAATATTTAAATCCAAGAATGTTACAAAATGTCAGTTTCTTAGGTTTAAATATATCTTATGTGTCTGCATAAGAAAAAATCATGATATGAATGAATATAAATGTCTATTTTGAAATAAATGAAATTAATTTCATGATAGAGATTTATTTCTAATATTTTAAATTTAGATAATGTCCTTAAATTCATGTGCAATACAATTACAATATTTATTAAATTAACAAAATATTAAAATTAATGATATTTAAATATTAATAGTGTTATAATATTAATGAGATAATGTTTACCATGATTTTTTATTCTCTATATTTGATACTGGGGGGGTTGATGAATTATAATTGAATTCCCATAATTTTTTATGTATTTATAGACAAATTAAATGAATAGTGTTAAAAATGTCATTAATGCTACTTTATAGTAATAGATATATTATTTAATGAAATAAAATTAATTAAAATATTATATTCCCCAAATTAATGGGATATGGTTATAAAAATAATTCATGTTATATTTATGGGACGTTTTATGTTTTATAGTAACATTATTATCCCATAATGTGTATAACATTTTAATATTACTATATCTTCCAAAAGGGTTAATGAAGGGTGAAAATAATATTTATAAAATGTGATCCAAATATATCAAAATTTTATTTTTCATGAGTATTTGAAACTAATAAAAAATATTACAATCTTATGGTATCAATTTTGTCTCAATATTGATAACAAAACTAATTTATATTAATTTAATATTTTATGAAATTAAAAAATTCCCATCCACTCAATTATAAAAGGCAACCCCACAATTCACTTCTTCACACCACCTAGGTAAAGATATTTCAACCATACCATACAAAAATAAATTATAAACTTCTTTAGTCACATTCTAGTTGTGATGGTTTTCCCATACGACCAACGTTAAATCCATTAATAGGAGGTTCAATGAAGTTATTTCAATGAAGAGGTATTCTCCTTAACTGATCATTTTTGTTTTAATTATTTTTTAAAATCCCATTAATATTTAATATTATTATTTAAATAATATATTTCATCTAGTATATATACTTAAATTTAATTATTATTAATAAAAAACCATTATTTATTCTCTTTCCACCAAGTAGGAAGTGAAAATATCGCAAGTGTGTACGTACGACATACCATCTCCATGTTTTGACATAATTAATTTCTCCTCGTGATTTTTATGGATGGGTATTATAAATTTTTTAAATATTATATAAGATAATTTTGATATAATTATACTTCTGGAATAAAAATATCATATATACCTATTAACTGTCCAAACCGTTGGAAAATGCTAATGTCGATCGTGCATACGTGTGGACTGCCACATCAACAATGTGATGAGATTCATTTACCATTTATATTTATATTTGGACCATAATAGTAATGGATTCAATAAATATATATGATATATTTTATTTAATAGTTATTCTATATTGGTGATTTTTTTAACTTTCATTCATTCCATCTGTCGAGAAATGGGAACAACGTCCATAGGTATGTACGTCCAACTGTCTCTATGAAAGGTGTAATTAAATTTTCTATCTTTATATTTTATGAATGAATTTACACATGTAGATAATAAATAAATAAGATATTAATATCATGATTAAAATTAAAAATAATTTGTAACCAGGATCTAATTTCAATGACTAAAACTACCAAACCAAAACATACATGAAAACCAAAGAAAATATCACCCAAAATAATGGTTTTTATTAATAAGTGTTAAAGAATAGGTAATAAAAGGTTATTAGTATATCATATATGGTATTATATATATTATTATGTTTATTATATGTATATATATATATTATAAGTCTATATTTATTACATTGGTGGTTCCAACATGTATGAAAGGAAGTCAAACCCAATGTAAGGTATTTTCGTCTCACGTTTACATTATTAAGATACCTGGCATATTCACCACTTTTTTCTTTTATGTGGTTTATATACAAAAAGGTAATTCATTTTATTATTATTATTTTGAAATTTATTGTGATCTGAAAATAAATATGATGTTATTTATTTCAAGGGGCCTATGATTGAATTGTTACCAAAGTGGTGAAGGTATTATGTTAGAATATCATTATTTAACCATATTATTTATGGTCAAGTTATGATGATGGAATACTATGATAAATATATTAGTAAAATCCTGAAGTTATTATCCTTCGGTTTTTATTGATAATTATTATTATACATTTATTTTTCTCACATTAAGAACTCATGATACAAAAATATGTTTTTAAGGAAAATCTACATTATTTATCTCTTCAGTCAATTTTTTTTCCTTATATACCCATTTTTTAATATAATGTATTAAATAATGTTTCAATAATTCCCAAAAAATTTTAAATACATCATTACATATGTTTTATTTTTAAATAATTATTTTGAAGGGATTTTTTTATTTTTTGATCGAGGAACTCTCAGACCTTATAATAAAATGTGAAAAGAATGTATTATTTTAAATTATATGGCATGAAATGAATTTCCCACCATCCTAACCACTAAATTTTTTGAAGAATACATTAAAAATTACCATAGTTATTTTGAAATAAAATTGTTTTTATAAAAGTTTGGATACAATTTTATTTTAAAAGATATTTTTAAAATGAAATGGTTATATTACTTAAGAAATATTTATGTGATCCTATAAATAAATTCACATATATAATAAAATGATTTTATTTTAATTAATCTTTATTAGGTATATTATCCAATGTAACCATTCTTATTATTAATCTATGTGGTTAATTTTTTGTTCATTGAGGTTTTTATGAAACCCATTAATTTTCCATGGGTTATGATATATTGAATGGATTGAATGTTTATGAAAACCTTTTTTCCTCAGTTGGTATGTGATTATATGATGAATGTTTTATGGTCAATTAGAACATATATTTATGGTTTTCATTACATTATTTTGGTTACTTTATAACCATGGATGATGGTAACATTATAACCAAGGACAATGGTTACATTATAACCAACGAAGATGGTTACCTTATAACTAGGGATACTGGTTACACAGTAAACAAGGAATGAAGTTATGTTATAACCATGTATAGTGGATACGTTATAAGAAATGTTGTGTGGGACATATTTATCCATTAAATTAATTGGTTAAATATTGATATATTATAAGATAAACTAATTGGAATGGGATGTGAATCCCGTTCTATAAGGGGCTTTGTCTACTATGGTAGTATTGAGAGTGAAACATGAAAGCTATGATGGTTTGAGGAGTTAACCCATTATGCAATGATTGTTACATAAATGATACTTTAATTATAAGGAAATTAATTTCTAAAATTATTTTTATTCCACAATTCCATGTAATATACCTATGTTATGATTCCATGGATTACATTCTTATTACATTATGATTCATTTCTTATGAAATGAAATATTTAATATTGTGACTCACTATTATGATCTATTATCTGCATAGTATGATTTTCATATGTTACGATCCTTGTATCACACCCTTATGTGTATTTTATACTCAAGTGATCATTGATATCTAATTTTTTACACTTATTAAGCATCTAAGCTCATATTTTTTTTAAGTTTCATTTCCCTTTGTAATGTATAAAAGGTATTATGTATGATATAACTTATAAGGGTAATATTTATGAAGAACATAGTGGTATAAAACATAGTTATTTTATGGAATAATTATTTTTTTAACATTTTCATTGGTACCATACCTATAAAATTGTAGTGTATATTTTTATGTTATTTAATGAATATTCATATATCGAGATGTGATATATTTCTATGAAATGTATGGGTTTATATAATTTTTATTAGGTTATGGTTTATTTAACCATTGGAAACAAGGGTGAGATAAATTTAGTGTGAACCTTTTAGATATGTATATGTATAGGATAATATCATTAACTTTGGGTAATGACCATAAATAACCTAGGTTATACCTATGGTGTCATCAAAAAAGGTTTTAAAATTTATAAATACTACAAAATATTTTTCATAATTATGTGTATTCCAATATGACTATTTTTTACAATATGCTTATTGGTTTTCATCGATGGATAAAAACTAAAAGAATTGTATTATTGGTTAATACGATAGAAAATGCCTTGACTTTCTTATTGAAAATACAAATGTTATGGGAGATTAGATAAATGAATATTGTTTCTATTCTCACAAAATATTTCTATGTTATGAATCATTACGAACACCCAAAAAAGAAAAATAATGAACACATATCTATTGATTCTATAATGAGGAAACATCCAACATATCTTAGAAGTTCAGATGATACACTACTTACTGAAAAATGTATTGATACCACTATTTTTTTCTATTCATCAGTGCTGAAAACATCAAAATTTTATTCTTGAAATTTTTCATTTGATGTGTTAATATGATCAATGGTGGGATCTTATCAATAACATGAGGAAATATGAATACAATTACTTCATGGAGTGGGATTTTATTAATATATTATTTTTCAATAATTACCTTGTATATTTCCAATTAAAATGGAGAAGTAATTCGTTGGGCTTATAAAGAAGGATAATGAATATATTTGTAACTATGAGGTATAATTTATATTTCTAGTGAGGCATTCTTATAGTATTATCATCCAACCTAAAATTAAGGTAGATGGGTTCTTTAGTGGTGTAAAACATTGTTTCAAAATGGTGTTAGCCATAAAAGACTTAATAAGCTTTAAAGAAATCATTTTATGTGACCATATGGTGGATTTAGATATTATATTTACCTATAAATTTTTTGGTTTTGATAAGAAAATAAAATATTAGTTTAATGTAAATTATAAATAACATGTAGAGAAGATGATGAGCCTTTTTATTCATAATGCGTGTAAAGAAACATGGAGGAAACTATCTTAATGGAGTTGTTAAATGTTTTATGTGTGGAAAGGAAGGTAATTAGGAAATCCAGTGTTTATTTTATGAGAGGAAGTTATCAAATGATGTTAATAGAGATAAATATCCACATTAAAAAACCACTCACACTCCAATTTTATGAATACATGGATTTTGGGTATTATGTGAATCAATAGCCTAATCCAATGGTTAATGAGGAAAATAAGCCACAACAACATTTGAAGAAAAAATTTTAATGGTAAATCTTATTAAATCAAAATAGTTGAAGTGAGTTATGATAATTAGGGAACATTTATCCTCCACTCTAGGGTTGGGTATTTCTCGTTGAGGTCCATATGAATGTACCATAGAAAAATCATAGTTTTCATCATTTAGTAAAATTTTGTGTGATTATGAGAATTCATTAGATCTCTTTACATTGATTATGCAACAAAGGAAAAAAAATTTATATTCTAAATCAGTTTTTGATTATTAATTTGTTAAATGATTAACCTATACTTCTAATGGAAGTATTTTTTTGTTAATAAATGAGCCTACATAAGGAATAAATAGTGAATTATATTTAAAAAAATATATTACATTATTGTGACTTATTTTTGGAAAAATAATTTGGGTATATAATGTTTTTTATGAAACATTACAGGTTATTAAATTTATTAAAAAATCATTTCTATGAGGATCATGAATGAATATGAGATCAGATCATTCCAATTTTGGGATTCAATTTTGACATGGTATATTTTGAAGGAGCCTTAAGTTTATCTATTTATATAAAGGATTATGTTGAACCATTTATATGTTCCCAAAACATAAAAATTAGATTTTGATTTTGGTAAATATTTATAGGTATAAGGAATGAGTTTTTTATAATATTATTCTATTAATTTTAATTTAAATGCATCAAGAATAAACTAAAATTAACATCGAATATTAATTTTTTGGAGTAAGAGATTAAGAAGAAATTTATCAAAGAAAAATTGAAGGATGATATTATACAAATAAATCTATTGGTATCTAATCAAGCATACGAAATAATGAATAAATCTGGGCGGTTCAGTATACATTAAGGAAGCAAAATATTGAGAGAAATGTTTGGTAGAAAATCAATGTTGTAAACTATAATTAATTTTTGCTGAGAAGGGTCTTATTTGAATTTTTTCATGGGTTAAGGTTATGAGATTTGGAAATAAATAAAATATTTTCCCTAGGTATTTTGGCCCATTATAGAGTATTGGTTGAGTAAGGGAAGTGGTGTATTTCTTGGTTCATCCATCGAATATCTCTCAAGTTCATTATTTATACCCTATATCTCTCTAGAGGAAGTTCATAACCGATACACCCCTTATACTAAAATCAGATTTCATACCACTAGAAATTCATTATTATAATTAGGAACAAATTATATAAATATAAGATAATATATAAATTTATATGGAACAGGAATACTCACGTGGTGAATGTTATCAAAAGAAATCACATATTTAAAGAATCTGCAGAGGATCCCAAGGTTGTAATTAAAGAAATATATTTTCATTAATTTTTATACAACTGAAAAATGTTAAGGGAAATATTCATTTTATGTGAGGTAAAATATAACATTCCAATATCCTAGGAAGTATTTTTAAAAACAAGATATAATATCTTCTATAATGTGTATTACCTGCAACACTATGTTTAAACTAACAATGATATTTTATTTCAATATTACTCTGTGACAATTATAAACATGTAGTTAAATTGTAGGGTTTTAATATTATTAAACTTTTTATGAAAAATATAAACATATCCTAATAAATTAAAATTTATTGATTATTTATTTCTAAATAACAAATAATTATTTTTAGAAAGGTCATATTATGCTTAAAAATAGATTTCCTTCAAAATTAATTTTATTAATTTTTTTGAGAAAAAAATATTTAAATATTTAAATATTCTTTATTTTTTTCATAATATATTACTTAATTTTAGAAACCATCATAAAAACTTATCATTGGGTTAATTTCTTATAATTTTATTAAAAAATTGATTTCCTAATGAATTGTGATAAATACTGATTTTTAATGATATTTTTGTTTATAAAGGATTTAATGGTTACAAATTTTATTGAAATTATTTCAAATTAAAATCAGTTTTTTTCAAAAAATCGAATTATTTTTAATGGAAAAAATATTTATGTTTCAATTTATTGTTAATCCATTTTAATAGGAAAAAAATAACTTTCTAGAAAAAATGTTTTATTGTGCGTGATAAGTTTTTATCTTAATAAATTTAATTTTCACTATAAGTGAATTAATTTAATGAAATTTTTGTATTATATAAAAAATAAAATATTTTAAAATTCATCTAATTATTTCCTAGGTATGAGATTATAAAAAATATAGTTTTATGTTTTAAAACTGTTTTTTTCTAAAAACTTGATTTCATTTCATTTGGGAAACATATTTTTAAATCAATTATTTCTGGTTATAAGTATTGAATTTGATAAAATTGATTACATATTTTGAATTAAGAGTTTGATATTTGGTAAATACGTGACTTTTATTTTTTGTTAATATGAATAGTAACTGTCATAATATTTATCACCTCGATAAATTGTAAATTAAGATAATCATGATTAAAACTATGTCATAAGGCCATATATCTTCCTCATAATTATTATAGGATTAATTTAATTATACCCTAATATCATTGATCTTTAAATTGAGTTATTTAATTGACACTTTTCATTTAAAATGACCTATATAATATTTAAATGAAACAATGTTTAAAAATGTCACTCTTTGAGATTTTAATATCTTTCATGGTTCCACATATGGTCAAAAGCATGTAATTAATGAATATAAGTTTATATTTTTATAATTATGAAGTTATCTTAATGATATAAAATTATTTATAATTTTTATAAATTAAATAATGACTTTAATTATTGTGCCACCTTAATTCAATATTTATTCAATTGTAAGAAAATTAAAATGACTGATTTTTGAAATTATAAATGTTTTAAAAGATGAATTATTTAATGTGTGAAATGAATTTTATATTATTATAAAACTCATCCATGATCTATTTATTTGACTTTTATAATTTTAATATGACATTATTAACCCTTAAAGGGTAGAAAACATTTATATTGTGGTAAGTTAAGAAAGGGTTAATGAACTGTTAGAAAAAAATATAAGCGTACAAATAAGATCCAAAATTCTATAAATATTATAATTTAATTTAATTAAAACTAATTCTCATATTATCTCTAAATATCTTTAATTTTTATCCATTTTAGCATAAAAAAAAATTTACTTTACTTTAATTTTTTATGAAATTCTAAAAGTACCCCTCCACTCAATTAGAAATTGGTACCCCACATTTCTCTTATTCATAGCCCCGTGATAATTATTTCTTGACTATAAAAAATAAATATCCCTTATAAACCTCCTTTTTCACATTCTATACATGTAAATATTGAAAAAAAGAAACCCTAAAACCCTTTAGATGAGATCTAAAAGAGTTATTTCAAAGAAGAGTTAATCGACATAACCAATAACATTATTTTTAAATATTCATAACCTTATTTAATTCTATTATGGTCCTAATTAATTAATAAATCATGAATATTAAATATGATGAAATTTTATTATTATTATTTAACCATGTAATACCCTTCACCATCTTTTAGGTGTGTAGTTTCTTTTTTTGGATTCCCTTTTTGTTTGGGTGCATTACATGCTTCTCGAAAAATGAGAGAAATTTATTAATAAAGTGACCTAATGCTTGGGGATGCATGTTTTTTTTGAATTAATGGAGTCGTGCTAAATATATCAAATCCATTGTACTGTTCTCAATGATGTTGGAGAATAGTGGTGTTGAATTGGTCTTTTTTGATGAATTTGGACTGTTTTCTGTCCGCTAGGAGAATTCATGACTTAAAAGGGTTGTACATCACGAATTGACTATTGGTAGGATGTTGTAAATTGGTTCAAGGAATTAAAGGATTATAATCTGTGAATTATGTTATCATCGTGTATTTATTGTTGGGAATATGTCACAAACTATTTCAAGTAATGTAATGATAACATGATAAGAAGATAATTAATGTCATGAATTGTTAAAACTAATGATTTTTAGTCCAAGGATACACATCTTTAGTTTATTTTTAATCCATGTAATTACACAAAATAACAGGTATTCATGTTGTGAATTCCTCATATCTAGTGGTTTTAAACAAACTACATGACTGACTTGTGTTTAATTCAGCCACAACATTTCCTCCTCACTCCTGTGAGTGATTCTTTGGGATTTTAGTGATCCTTACTCCTTCTAGATAATTTTTTTAATGATTTATCATCATTGTTTTTATATTTAATCTCAACATGTATGTGTTCTCTTCTTATTCATTTAAATTGTTCATGGTTGTGAAGTTGGCTATGTTTTTATTTTTAGATTCAGGATAAATTATTATCTTTTATCAATACTTTATAGTTTCATGTTGGACCAACTATTTGAAAAGAAGATTTGTGGTTTTTATCTCTGTTTTCAATGGTAGATAGTTTTTGACCCTTCTTCAGGTAGGTTGATCCATGAAATTATTGATAATTCTTTATTTTCATTATGTTCCTGATGAAATTTACTTTCTTTTGAGAAAGGGGTTCTAAATAAATGTGATCATGATTTTGTAAATTGTTTTTGAACAAACAAGGATGATTGGGAACTTTGAGTCTATCAATAAATATATAAAGGTGACCCTAATATATTTTATACCACTTGGGGTTGTTTTGGTGATATCCAAAAACTATGGAAGGGATCAATGTCGGCTAGAATCAACGTAGTCCTTTTTTAGGCTTCTTTCACGAGGAGTATGTACTCCCATAGGATATTACACACTTTATGTGTTTTCTCTTATATATCTGGTTTATCATACGATGGTTTTTTTCATGGATATTTGAACACATGTTTAATTTGATTTTTTTATATTATACCTGATATATTTTTGGTTTGGTTAATATTTAATGAATTTATGGAATGAAAAGGATACTCCTACAAATGATTTTATATATTGAAATTAATAATAAATTATTTTTTAATGTTAAATAATTTGAATTCTTGATATTGGAACATGTATAGATTCATCAGTGGTATCTTACTAGGATATTTGATCATACTGTAATTTGATTTGGGCTGTTTTAGACATTCTTTTGAAGGACATTGAGAATGGGATGGGAATCATGTAGCATTCCAGGTTATCTTGTCATTTGTTACTTTCATAGAGGGATGGTTTGGAGGTGATAGATGGTTACACAGAGATTTGTGTGTATTACCTTTTCATACATATATTTTTAGCCCATTTTTTTAGACTGTATATATATTTTTTATATTTAATTCTTCTAAAATTTACTATGAATGTGTGTGTTGTTTTGGTTATATTCATGACATGTTTCTATTTTTCTATCTCAAATCACCACAATTATAGGATGATTTAGGTGTATCTTTTAGTTGAAACAGGGTGGTTCATTAAATATTTGTATCATTGGAGTTCTCATCCTCAAGTGAGTTAAATATTAATTAGTTTAGATACATGTATTGGGTAAATATGAGTCTATACCATCATATTTTGTGTTTTAAATGCACGCGCGTGTCTTTGTGTGTGTGTGGGGGGGGGGGGGGGGTCCTAACCAGACCATGTCCCTATTTGAACTTGAGATACTATGTGTGGGTAGATATGTTTTACTAGGTTTGAGATGACATATTTGAGGTCATTGGAATAAATTGTAAGATAATTTTATTTAAATAGAAATATTGTTTTCTTAATGAATCATCTTTAATCTATAAAATTCATATTTTCTTTAACTTCACAACATTTTAATTCTTAAATATCAATATTTTATATCATTCTTGTGATTTTGGAATATTCTTATGACATATTGGTTTTTTTTAATTGTGATTGTTTGATAGTTCCTCTCAGATGAGAACATTAAAATATGGGAGGAGATACTTTAAGATAGGTTCCACAGGAAAATCCTATTGTGGAACCATTTTTGGTAGAAGTGCCAAAATACACCATTCAAAATATTGTTAATGAAATTAGTGGGAACCCTATTTAGGCAGTGGATCACGACTCATAATTTATAATGTGGATTCTAGTTGACTTTTGTGATAACCGAAGAACACATGAATTTGATGAATGGAATGAGTGGATTTAGAGGATATTCATCATACTGAAGACACCTAAGGGATCTAAGTCTGGTTTTTTCATATATATGAGTGTAGGTAAGAGAAGGAGATGGTGGTAGTCTATTGTGAATACTATGTTTCATGAGGATATTACCTAATATTATTTTAATAAAATATCCAATCATCAGTTTTATATTGATATATTATGTGTAGTGAAGACCATTGAGTTTCTATCATTGGAGTAGGGACATTGTATCAGTATAGAGTATTCCACCCATTTTTATATGTTTGTGCATCTGGAACAAGATCTTGTCACTAATGAGTAGATAACAGCTTGGAGGATTGAGTTTTGATTGAGGAAGGATAACCAGTCTATTTAGAATCTAATGTGTATTATAAAATTTATGGAGGTTTTTGAAAAAGTGTGTTTGGGAGATGCTAACATAGCAGAAAAAATAATCTTGGTAGGAGCTTCAATTGGTATTGTCAATAGTTAAGTGTATATTCTGGTTATAAAAGGAAGTGTAAAGGTAGGTAGTTTTCTCAAGGGGTAGTATAATTGGATTAATTTGGAAAATACATGATAATTTTGTTTAGTGTGGAAGCCTGGTCATATAAAGAATAATAATATGGGGTCTCCCAAGACTTTTCATCACTTTAAAAATAGAGGCTATCAGAAATGTTTTTGAGTTAAGATGTGATAATGTATTAATGTAGTATTTCCATTCACCAAGGGATCATAGGTTCATATTGATGCTTCCATGGGTGTTGGGTATTATCCTTAAGCTAAGGGGGATGTTCATGTAGCTAATAATTCTCTGGGAGGAGCTAAGAACAGATGACTTTATGTCATTGAGTATTCACTAGAGTAATATGAAGTAGGGATATCCCTAGATAGAGTAATTATTTTTATTTAATATTATATGGTGAAATATTTTTTTGATATAGTAGGTAATAATTATTTAATATCATCAATGTTGGTTGTAGTGTTGAGTTTGTTTTAGGAAAATATTTAATTCTTGTTAAATATTTACACAACTTTGGGAAAGAGGTCCAAACTAGGTTACTATTTCCATGTGTGTTAGATGAGTATAGCAGACCATGAGGTGATATGAAAATATTTATTTCTAAACATTGAAATAATTGAATGGACACTTGTAATGAACTAGATGATCAATGCTATGGCCTAGAAAGACTCTTATCAGCATCGGGTTGAGTTGTTTTATCTGGTGGAGTCACTCATGCCTTTTAGGGTGAGTGGGACTCTAGATACGGATGGTTTGTTCCTATTATTCCACACACTGGGGAAATATCCTTTCAATTTTCAGGGATCATTCATTTGGTTGTCAAACCTTTTTTGGGTAGTCTTCTTCTTATAGTGGAATATGTGTACCCTGAGGTATTTCTTGATGACATTCCATCTATACCTCTATATAGATAGGTTGAGTTTACTATTGACCATCTCCCTATAACAATGAAAGTTTGTTTTCTATATTATAGTATTGAAGATACTGTGTTGGTCAAATATAATTTTTGTTTTTCTAATATCATGGTATAGAGATTTATTCATCCAAGATTGTTACTATTGGTATTTCCTATCAATTTATCTATGAAGGTAGATGAGAGCCTCATAATTTGTACTGAAAATAAAAAAATTATATTATACGAATATGAATAAAAAATAGCCATTTCCTTGGACCAATGATCTATTTGATTAGTTTAGAGTGTCTCATTGGTTTCCAAAGATCAACCTACAGTCAGGGTATCACTAGTTAAGAGTCTAAGATGTGGATATATAGAAGAAAATGTTTATGTACCTATATGGGAATTTTGATTTTCTAGTTATTCAATTTCATCTAACTAATTATATTGTTGTATTTATGTATTCGATTAACAATATTTATCATAGGTTCTTAGACTACTTCATTATTATGTTCATGGATGATATTAGGGTTTAGTCCTACTTAGTGGAGGAGAACATGGACCGTATGGATATCATTTTGAGAACATTTAGGGAACATCATTGGTTTGGTAAGAAATAGAATTGGGATTTTTGGATTCAAAATACAATGTCTTGGGTGCAAGATATATCTGAGTGGGGTGTCATAGTTGAGCCTGAAAATGAAGAGGCTATTATGTCCAAGAAGTGACCCATAAATGCATTTTAGATATAAATATTCTTGGGGTCTGATGGTTATTATAGGTAGTTTGTTTAGAAAATCTATAATCATGCACATCCAATGAAATAATTAACTCGTAAGGGTGTAATATTTGAGTGGAATGTTATGTTTCAGATATATATTTAGGAATTGAAGGTGAGGTTCAATCCAAAACCATTTTGATTTCTTTTGGAACTAATGTTTACTA
Source organism: Viscum album (assembly GCA_963277665.1). Classification (NCBI taxonomy): domain Eukaryota; kingdom Viridiplantae; phylum Streptophyta; class Magnoliopsida; order Santalales; family Viscaceae; genus Viscum; species Viscum album. The sequence continues at coordinate 2,141,730,567 of OY728122.1, read as the reverse complement.
ATTATGTTTTCTTTGATACTTTGAGAACATGTTTGGGGTGTTTCTTGATACATGTGAGTTATGAGGTTTCATATAGATATTGAAACTTATTCCCTCATAAGATAAACTTCCCTACCGATGATCTTTAGTTGGAAGTGGTAATGAAAGAACTCAAAAAATGGAGTCACTACCTATTGGGTTAATTTTTATGGTATATTCTGATAATAATATCCTAATGATATTCTCACTCCAATGGATTTGAACAAGTTATTGAAAAAATTAACAGAATATATTTAAACTTTTTATTTTCATACTTCTTATAGTCCTTGAAAATTGAATTCGGTTATAGATTCATTATGAAGTAAATTAATAACATAAGCAGTAAAGGAATCAGTGAAAGAGTGGTCTTTGATGAGTTTCCTAGAGAATAATGTCTTGGGGATGGAAGAAGCTAGTGGGAGGGTATGTAAGGCATTGATGAAGGTTGAATCCCCATTTTATGTTTGGGTTTACCTTGAGCAGATGTCTTACCATGATTGCCAGAGCTATTGTAAAATCTATTATGGTGGTGGGGGGGGGGGTCAGGTGAATGGTCATGGTCTCCCAATGTATTATTGTTATTATATAAAAGTATTGTTATTCTTATTTCCTAAGGTAGGATTTGATGTAATGTGGACACCATTGTTGTTGGTCCATACCCCCAGGTAGTACTAGGATGTATCAAGATTTTAGATTTTAGTATTGCTGGTCAGGGACTATATGGTCGATTATGGAGTTTGTATCACATGTCCCAAATTTTGATATAATTATGGCAGATTTCTAGAGGCCTTTTGGTTTCTCACATCCCTTACCAATTATGGTATGGAAATGAGATTATATTACTTGAGATTTATTAATTAGTTTACCATATACTCTTAATAGGAAATATGTGACTTTAGTGGACTTTGATCAACTAAGAAAATCATCATATTTCCTAGACATAAAGGATATGATTAAAGTGGAATATCTTGGGGACTTTTATTTCCCAAACGAACTCTTCCATAGTTACACATGAGAATAAAAAATAAAGATTCCACATAGGGAACTCTACAACACTTTTCCAAGGGAGAAACAAATAAGAAAAGTGTTTGAGAAGATACTAATTATCTTCCATTTCAGCGCAAGAGAAAGTGTGTCTATGGTAAAGAAGAGTAAGCACACACACATCCAAAAACATAATAAAATGGAATGGAATTGAGAACTATATTAGTGTAGAGTTTATATGTTATTGGTCTATTGCAATACATCTTGTGAATCTTGAGTTAAATCATCAATGGAGCTTCTACCAGGGTATCTTGAAATCTTAGGGACAACAGATTGTCACAATTAATGTTTTCTGATTGGAAGAATTCATTGGATTTGATGATGCTTAGACATCCTCAGTCGAGTGTTTACATCAAGTGACTTATCATATTTTTAATAAGGTTCATCTCTTCAAATCTAAAATATTAAGCAAATCGAGACATCATTGTTCCACATATCTTTTCATTTCTACAAACTTTTTCGGACTTTTATGCACATTTATATCACTACATATGAACATGTGGGAGTGTTCTCCACTTTTATCTATAGTTGTAGGAACATTTGAATCATCTTCTACCTCGTGCTACATGTTCTAACATGATTTATGTTGTACCTTTTAAGTAAAATCAATTAAATATTGAATATCATTAAATTCAATGAATGTAGTCATTAGTGTAATATAATTCAAAATAACTAAAGACAAAAAATAAGATACGGTGTATTATAATTTCAAATTTTCTCACATGATGGTATATTACTTTAGAAGGATGAAACTAAAAGTGTCCTAGGCTTATCCAAATTTAATGAATGTTAGAGATGTCTCAACTCGTAGTGTATGGTCTAACAGTGTATAATCTGACACTGTCTTAGACAAATCTAGTTTTTCAGTACTGATGGTATGATACTGACGTTTTCAATTTTATGGTTCCTCATCTGGCGGTATCTCATACTTATCCACATTAGCATTCTCACGATGTTTCATCTTGGTGGTGCATTGATCGATAGAGTTTCACAAATTGTCAATTATTCATTCCAGTGGTATGATAGTCTAATGGTGTAATATCCAAGTGGAATGTTATACATAGAGACTTTTATTCTGGTGATTTGTTATTGATAATGGTTTCAGTGTAAACAGTTTCTCATACTTATATAGATTTATCAACCATTCTCATAATACAAATTACATATAGTAAAACATGAAATTTCTTAGTATTATAAAAAAAAATTATTATTTGATATATTAAAATTAGTGGTCAAAAAATATCACCCTTTTTGATAATAAAGAATCATGGAATAAAAAGAATATTGTAAATTTTGATATTGGTCATCAAAGGTATTACAATAGAGTCAAAATGATATCCGAGGTATGATTAAAATATAAATCAAGACTTATCATTCAAAGTATGTGTAGATTGTTCAATGAAAATAGTAGGTATCAATAGAAAGTATCAAATGTATGATCATATTTCAAATATAGAAATATTTTATGAAGGTAGTGTCAATGATTAATATTAAATAGTATCAACGATAATATGTCTTCAAAACATAGAAATGTAATTCTAAAAAGTTCATAAAAAACATATGAAATAAAAATTCTATCCCTTTTGGGATTATCAAAAAGGTAAAGAGTATTTAAATAAATAAAATAAATATAAGGAGGAAGAGATTAAAATATTTTAATGTAAGAGTAAAGGAAAACATATATAATAATAGGAAAAAATAATTACAATTAAGATCCCAACAACGATAGGATAGCCAGATCCAAAAAACAAATAATGGTTATTGTTGTGCAGAGGGGTCCATAAATTCTTTGACTTCATCCTCACCTTTATATTACACCATTTCTGAGGAAGTAGGATCAGTTTGAGGAAGAGTAGAATGAGTACGAGGAGAATAACTAGTTAGAGCATAAAGGGGACAATCTTCCAAAACAATTGCTGCCCTGAGATGGTGCAAAACATAAAGTGGTGATGTTATTAATATTTTCATAACTTTTTATATATTCCATTTACTGATTTTATATTAAATGTGCATAATTTGTTTGAAAGATTAATGTTTAAATATTAATTATAATTTTTGAGCACTATATGAATTCATCCAAACTCAAGTCTTTTTAATGTTTTTTTATAATAACACTCAACATACTTATCCAAATTCCAGGATTTCTCTTTTTTAGGGTTCCTTACAAAAATTACAACATTTCATTTGAAGGAACCTTTTGGCCAAATCGTCCATTTGGAGGGTCATATTGTCCACACAAGAAGACCCAAAGAGAATGTGAAAAAACTGGACCAGCCATGACGAATGAGTTACTGGTCTAAATCCCAAAGAACAAATTTTATAAAACTCCACCATAGGTTATTTATTATCAAAAATAATCATGGATAAAAATTTGAAGGTCCCACTACATGAAAACAGGTCCCAAATGATGCATTTAAGTCTATCCCACCATTTTGGATATAAATTAAAGTTCTGACACTATTCATTACATATCTCATGATGTAATCATTATATCAATGTGATATTTTTAAATTTTAAATAGAAGATATTTTTGGCCAACTTTATCGAATAAAGTGTTCAAATTTGGAAGCATATTCTTATTGATAAACCCATTCACATGCCGGCATTATAAAAATTATAGATTGAAATAGAAATATTAGAATTTTTTAGTCAAAAAATCATAAAATTCTCACCATAAGTCCAAATGACCCCATATTTTGAGATTTGTCATCCAACGTTATTATATACAACTTTTAAGAAGTAGATAACTCGATATTCTACTGTCTGGATATCCAAATCTTCGAATAACATGGAGGTGTAGTTTTGGAATGCAATAAGACCACCACCTTGGGCTACAAATACTACCCCTCCACTCCATTCAGAAGGGTTGTCATTTCAGAGCAAAGGAGGATAGGTTAGAATGACAAGGGATCTTCCAAAGGCTAGGGCATATTTTCCATTCTCATTTTTTTTCTTGAGAAACCATTCTTTCTTACCTCCTTTCATTTACATTTGTGTTGTTCTTCGTTTGTAATCGTGTAAGTGATTTTTTTTTGTAATTCTATTTTTAATGTATTTTTATTGATCAATATCTCTTTTTTTCATCCTCCTTATATAGTTTAATATCAATTTTCTTAAAATAGTATAAATAATCTTAAAACCACTTTCCTTTTCTTCTTTCTCATTTAATCGAATGTTTTTTAACTCCCTTCAATGATCATTTGTGTTTGACGCACTAATCATTATTTATCCCATTATTTTTTTGTCTATTTATAATTCATCACCATTATCATATTTTACCAGATTAATAATTATCTTAATGTTTGAGTAAATCTACCATTGGGGTGAGTCATTATTTAGAGATGTTAAGTTATTGAGAGATTTTTCTCGACGAGTATTCTTTCATTTAATATTGCGTATGTTGGACTTAACATGTCATGGATTAATGACTTTTTTTTTGTTTAACATGTGGTTTTCAAAGATTATTGGAACCAAAAATACACTACCATCAATAAGATATGATTGAAATTATAACCCTAAGTTATGTTAAGGCTTGGATTAAAGCCTTAACACTTAGGAATTCAAATCAATGTTATCTTGTGAAGTTGGTGTTAATTTAATGAAATATAAAGCAAATCTCAAGGATATAACAAGATTAAATCCTGAATAATGAAATAACTCCAGTATTTATCAAATTGTTAAATAAAACATCATCCATCAATTATTTCCTAAGATCTGCAAACAAACCCCCAAATCAAAATGTAATCTTCCCAAAATAGTTGACTATTAAAAAGTATCATCACTGAGGATTCGACCCGAGTGCTACTATACACATTAGCAGAGCACCGGAACCTTGACCGGGAGATAGGAAACTATAAGACACTCTTTCAAGTGGAACTATTTCTGGTGATGGTGAAATTAAGTATTTGTTAGTTTCTAGTTATTGTAAAAAAATTAAAATCAAATCAAATTTAAATATATTTCAAAAAAACACAAAGAAAAACCCACCTTCCTATTAAAAATTCATTAAAAGAAAAAAAAAGAAAAATTGATCTTCATATTTCTTACAAAATCTCTCTAAATTCACCATAACATCCCAAAAAATCCCTCAAGTTTGTTTGACCTGAAAATTTAGCAAACACTTCTCCAACATTGGAGGAACATAAAAGATAATCAACGCATTCATGCAGCTGTCCTTGTCCAACCAATTAAAATAGATATGGCCAATCCAGGGAACAAACAATTAAAGAATGTACTGACCCTGGTATGAATTAATCACCCATTATAATTCAATATCTAAACTTAGAGTATTACTTTGAACTAAAATCTTGTTTCATTCATCCTCTTCCTCATTTCCACACGCTAGCCAATGAGGATCCACATCTCCACCTTAAAGAGTTCCAAGTGGTGTGCTCTACCAGGAAGCCTGAAGGGTTTTTTAAGGAAGAAGTAAAACTATAAGAATTCCCCTTCTCCCCAGATGACTCTGCCATGTCATGGATTTACTACCTCCCTCCTGGTTACATAACCACATGGAATGAAATGAACTAACTTTTCTTAGAGAAATTTATTCCTGCTTCTTGTACTGCATCCATCCAAAAGGAAATTAGAAGTCTCCATCAATTCCCAAACGAATCACTCGATGTGTACTAGGAGAGGTTCAAAAATATTGTTACCACCTTCCCACACCACCTAATCTCTGACCGACACTTGATCCCATACTCTTTTGAGGGGTTATTGGCTATGGAAGGAACCCTCATTGATGTTGCATGTAGTGGTGCTCTTATTGATAAAACTCTTGCAACTGCTAGAGATATCATAAGTAAATGTATAAGAACACACAACAATTTGATACTCGAGAACATTCTCAAGTCAAACAAGACTAAGATAGTCCATCAATAGAGCCCAAAAAGATGAAAGAGTGGATGGGTGAAATTACATGTCTTGGGAGACAATAGGTTATGGCATCCAAATCCCCAAACTCATCTTCTCCACAATCATTGTTCCTTGGACCTATCAAGAACTGGGGAATCTGTAGTTTCCCATCTCATCCAGCTAAAAAATTTCGACAACTTCATGATAATCCCCATGATTCATCTGGACTAATGGAGCTCAATGTAGAATATGCTCAGCAGAACCCCAACCCTCAACAATCAGGTCAGTTTGTTAGAAACATTAACCAACCACACTATGATCCCTTATCTTCTACCTATATCCATATCTTTAGATATGGTAATACAATTTATCATCCCCCTTAATACCCTCATCAATATCCAAAACAATTCCAATATGGTTATGGTGGTGGTAACTTCCATCAACATTATCATTTTGTTCCTCAACCTCAACGAAACAATCCTCAAGCTGGATTCCACTATCCTAGTGATGTATCCCAATTCTCAATCCAATAAAATCTCTTTCCCATGAACCAAAATCAATGTAATCACAATCCATTATAAGCCTCTTCTTCCAAGAAACCTTGGGAATGTGCAGTGGAAGATCATGCCTCCTTCACCCATTCCAGCCTCAAAAACATTGAAACCAAAATTTGTTAACATTCATCCTACCTATTCCAGCAACAACAATCAAATTCTTCCCAACTCCTAGATCAACCTTTACCCAACCCCAAGGGTATTGTAAGTGTAGCTTCACTTAGATCATGGAAGCAAATGGCTATGCTTCATGATAATTCCTCTAACACCCTTTGAATATTGACCAAGAAAATTAAAAGAAATAGAAACATAAAAAGGAATCTGAACACATTCCCTCAATTTATTCCATTCCACATAGGAACCAATTTTCTTTTCCTCATGAAATTTCAAAGAAAAATAAGACCTTCGAACCTGATTCTGAAATGCTCGACATATTTAGATGTGTTGAAGTCAATATTGTACTCTTAGATTCCATAAAAAATCCCAAAGTATGAAAAGTTTCTGAAGGAGTTGTGTACCCATAAGAGGCATATTAGGAAATTCGAAAATGTTTCCTCCCAGCAGTCTATTAAATTAAAGTGAAAAGATCAAGGTACCTTTATAGTTCCATGGAAAATTGGAAGTTCCAACATTGATGATGAACTCATAGATCTAGGTGCCTCAATTAATTTCATGCCAAAATCCATCTTTTCCATAATTGGTCATGGTCCATTACATCCAATGGGTATTGTTTCTCAGTTATCCAATTGATACACAACTAGTCCAAAGGGTATAATCGAGGACGTCCAGGTTCGTGTCAATGATATTATCTTCCGAGATGATTTCTATGTCCTTAACATGGAAGGTGGGACAAACTCTTCCTGATCTCCATTATTTCTAGGAAGACCATTCCTAATGAAATTGAGAACCAAAATTTATGTCAACTCAAGAATATTATCCATGGAATTTGGTGACCAATTTTTCAAGTTCAACATTTTCCAATCCATGCAATACCCATCTGAGGATCACTCTACATTCTCAATAAAAACTTCTGAGAAAACTTCTAGGACTCAATTTAACCACAATCCATCATGTCCTTCATTTTCTAATGACAAAGGGATCTTGTGAAATGTTCACCATTATTAGAAAATTAATAAAGGGAGAAGTTGATGTGGACCTCAAATTCATAGACTCCATCAATCTAGAGGATCTTGAAAATTCTCTTGAATCCCATGTCAACTCTGATCTCTACTACTCCACCATGGACAATATTAAAAAAATTAATATTAAGAAACTGAGGTCCCTTCCTCTTTTCCTAAGTTTTCTAACCCCCAAATGAGAGATGATACTGATCTAAAAACTCTTCTTGAACACCTAAAATATGTTTTTCCTTTTCCATGATCACTCATATCCAGTATTTATCTATATACAACTTTCTGAAACCGAGGAGTTGAAACTTGTTTAGGTGTTAGAGGACAACAAAAATGGATTAGGTTGGACCCTAGACGACATACCGGGAATAAACCCTTTTCATGGCATGCATCACATTCATCTCGAGGAATCATCCAAACCAATTAGATAACCACAACGAAGACTCAATCCACACGTACTTGAGGAAATTTGGGAAGAGGTCACCAATCATCTTCAATATTGTTATTATCTACCCAATTTCTAATAGTGAATGGGTAGTCAAATTCAAGTTGTACCTAATAAAGGTTGGAGAACTATTTCCACATGAATATGGAGAGGTAGTCACAACTCGAGTGAAGAATAAATGGATTGTGTGCATTGATTGCCGAAAATTGAATGTTGAAAAATGAAAAGATAACTAACCCCTTCCATTCCTTGATCAAATTCTAGAACAATTAGCTGAAAATTTGCATTATTTATTTTTTGATGGATACACCGGTTACTTCCAAATCACAATCTCACCTCACGACCAAGAAAAGACTACTTTAACAAGCCCCTTTGGAACATGTAAATATAAGAGAATGTCTTTTGGCCATTTCAATGCTCCTGCAACATTCCATAGGTGTATGATGAGTATCTTTTCTGAATTCATTGAAAAATGCATGGAAGTCTTCATGGACGACATTAACATTTATGGTGAGTCATTTGAATCGTGATTTCATTCACACTATCTAGTCCTTCAAAAGTGTGTCAAGTGTATCCTTGTGTTAAATTTTGAAAAAATGTCACTTCAAGGTTGCAAATGGGATTATTCTGGGGAACATACTTTCCAAATATGGTATTGAAGTTGATTCTGACAAAATTGAATTGATCCAATCACTTCCAGAAACCACATCTATTCGATACATTTGTTCCTTCCTTGGTCATGCTAGTTTTTATCGGCGATTCATCCAAAACCTCAGTAGGATTTCCCTACCACTCACTCGGTTTCTCCAAAATGATGTAACTTTCCGTTTCGATGATGTTTGGAAGAGAGCCTCCATTTAACTCAAAACATCTATTACATCTTCCGTGATAATCCAACCCCCATATTGGTCCTTACCCTTTGAGTTGATGTGTGATTCTTTTGATAGGGATATTGGGGCCGTTCTTGGTCAAAGAAGAGAAACAAATTACGCATGTCATCTATTATGCCTGAAAAACATTGGATGATACTCTATCTCACAACACCATGACAAAAAAGAAACTTTTAGTAGTGGTTTCTGACTTAGATAAATTCTAGACCTATCTCTTAGGTGCCAAAATCATCATCTTCATAGACCATTTTTCTATAAATTTTTTACTTAAGAAAAGTTATTGTAAACAAAGGATAATAAGATGGATCCTAATGGTCCAAGAGTTTAACCTTGAAATAAAATATAGAACAGGAAAATAAAACCATGTGGCTGATTACTTGAGAATAATTTGGAATTCTTCTCATTTTGAAATAATTGATCCAGAATTTCAAACTAATCACCTTTCATCTCTCACACAAAAAATAAAATTGTATTCCACAATTGTAAATTACATGGTTCCTGGTGTTTTTCTTAAAAATATTTCAAAAAAATTGAAGCTGAAATGTGATTCAAAATTCTACTTTAGGGAAAAAATGATATTTGGAAAACTGAGATAGACAAGGTAATTAGAAGATGGGTTGATGAAAATGTAAATTCTTCCATATTAGAATTATGTCACCCAATTCCTGGTGGTGGCCATTTTGGACCACAAAGGACCTCCTGAAAGGTCCTAGACATTGGATTCTTCTGGACATCACTATTCAAGGACTCACAAGAGTTTTGTCAATCATGTCCCACTTGCAAAAACTTTGGAACAATTCCAAAGAGGAATCATATTCCCCAAAAGCCTTTAATTTTCCATGAGATCATTAATGTTTGGGGAATCAATTTCATGGGACCATTTCCCCCTTCTGATGGATTCTCATAAATCCTTCTCAAGGTTGATTATGTTCCTAAGTAGGTCGAGGAAAAACCCACTAGAAAGGATGATTCACATTCTGTTAGAGATTTCCTAAAGACACACATCTTCCACCAATTTGGCACAGCAGGTGCCTTGATAAGTTTCTTAGGAACCCATTTTTATAATAAAACCATGGAATCTCTTTTGAAAAAGAATATTCTTGTACATTAAACATCATCTGAATATCACCCCAAAAAAATCAAAGTGTAGAAATTTCTAATAGAGATGTGAAAAGTGTGCTTGAGAGAATTGAAAACCCCAATTGCAAATACTTCCCTGAAATAATTGGTGAAACACTTTGGGCTTATCGAACTTCCTATAAAACACCCATTGGGATGTCTCCTTTTAGGCTAGTTTTTTGTAAATCATGTAATTTTCTAGTTCAGATCCAGCATAAGTCATTTTGGGTTGTGAAAACCTATAATTTTGATTTTGAAAAATCTAGTGAAGAATAATTGCTGCAATTGGATGAACTGGAGAAGCTTCGACTAGATTCCAATGATAATTCCCTTATCTATAAATAAAAGGCCAAGGTACTCCTTGAAAAAAAAATCATGTGGAAGTTATTTCGTGAAGGATAAAAGGTAATTCTATTCAATTATTGATTTTGACTTCACCCAGGTAAGCATAATTCTCATTGAGAAGGTCCTTTTGTAATTACTAATGTTTACCCATTTGGGGCAGTGCATGTCCAAGACCCCTCTTCCAAAACGACATTCACAGTTAATGGACATAGATTAAATCATCCCCATGAGAGGACACCCAAATTGGGAACCACATCAACTTCCATCGATTCCAAAACTTCTACAGTAGACACACCACTAGATGGAGATGGCGACCCACCAAATCCAAACAAGGGGTCACCTCTTTACCTTTAACTCCTCTTGTATCTCTCACTCTCTCACTCTCTCTCTCTTTCTTCTTCATCATCCATCATTCTCATTTTTTTAACCACATTCCTCATCAACATTTCTTATTTAAACTTCCTCTTTTGTGTGGTATCATTACTAAAATCTAAAAAAACCTAAAAAAACAAAACAAATTGTCATTTTAAAAATATATAAAAATTCAAGATTCATGCTTCTCACCATCAAATTTTCTAATTTTGTCCAACCATTTTGGGGAGTCAAAAGACATGGTTTCATCTAAAAAAATTTGTGGTTTCTTCATAAATTTGGATAACAAATATTGTGTCAAAACCAAAAAAAAAATTGAATGCTAATTTTTTGGATTTGGAAAATTATTTTCCCCACCCATGAGAAAAAACATTGGATTTCAAGCCATGGAAACATATATACATCTATTAAAAATGTGTTTCTTCACCCCCATTTGTGAGTCTTGAGTATTTGGACCTCCATGATGAATTTTCGATATTAGTGTGCATTAATATGACACTATAATTTTCTAAACCACATGAAAATAACAATAGCCAAATAGCCTCCCATTTCCTATACATTAATCCTATTTTCGGAAGCCCCTTAGAGCCTATGAAAAACTTTTATTTGATAGGAACATTACAATTCCAATAGAATTTTCCACCCAATATCAATATGGAGTTTCATTTCATTATTTTTTGAAATTTATCTGTGGGGTGAAAGGATTTAATTTTGGGTACCATGTATTGATTTATCCATGTTATCATATGCTTGAGGGAAAGCATAAATTTATGTGTAGGAGAGAGGTTGTCCTTCATTGGGGTTTGGGAATGTATATATGTTTATCCTGTACAAATGATTGTGAAAAGTGTTAAAAAAATTAGATCAAAAAATAAAAAAAATAAAAAAATTGTTTGTCTTGGGCAGGTCAAAAATCACTCATCTTCAACCTTTGATCATGTTATTACTGTAACAATTAGTTTCGTTTGGAGATCAGTCCCGGGTTGGTATATGATTGTGATATGTTTTTCAAGTTCAACATTCAAAAAATGAAAAAAATAGAATAAAATAAAATAAAAATATAACACTTATGTCATTGGGAGATGTTTTTTGTTTTTTAAATATTTCATCTTCTCATCCCCTTCAAATTTTCTTCCACTACTTTTTCTTTATTCATGAAATCATTATCTTGTAAAAAAGTGTTTTCATTTCCTTCCACGTTTTATATAAAAAACAATTGAGCATTGTTTTACACATGTTGGTGTTTTACCCTTATTCTTCTCTCTAATGGACATTATATTCCTACCGTCCCATAGCCACATAATAACCCCTTAAAAATTAGTCTTGATTCTTGTTCACTTTTGGATAGGGATTGTAAGCTGAGATCTCTTATAAACTCTAATATTTTGACTTTGGATTGGTAAAAGGGTGATGCTCTATAAAGTAATTTTATCATCTTAAGGGGAGTAAGTTTTGTGTGCCACCATTTTCCATTTCTAAATTTCAGCATGAAAAAATGAATTGTTTTGGTACATTTTTTCTAAAACAACTTGTGGTGGAATTTCATATGGATGAGTGAAATTGTCTAAACCTCCGCTAATTGGGGGAAACAAAATTTTAATATTTTTTGATGAATAAAATTGATTTTTTTATTTTTTTTATATTTGCTGTACATGAGGACATGGTAAAGACTAGGTGTGGGGGAGTTGATGTTACTAATACTTTTAAAACATTTCAAATACCCCATTTACTGATTTTATATGAAATATGCATAATTTGTGTAAAAATATTAATGTTTAAATATTAATTAGGGGTTTTGAGCACCATTTGAATTCATCCAGAGTAAAGTCTATTTAATTTTTTAATAATAAATTTAACCATAATAATACAAATTTCATGAATCGTGTTTTGGTATGGTTCATAACTCATATGAAAACATTTCATTAGAAGGAACCATTGGCTATATCATCAATTTGGAGGGTCATATGGTCCACACAAAATGACCATAAGAAACTATGAATAAACTGGACCAGCCATGATGATTGAGTTACTGTTTTAAATCCTGAATCCCAAATTTTTTGAAACTCCCCAATATGTTCATGATTATCCAAATGAATCAGGGATAGAAATTTGAAGGTCCAACTACAAAAACAATGGGCCCAACTGATGCTTTGAAGTCCCGCCTACCATTCTGGAAGGGAATTTAAATCCGACACTATTCATGACATAGCTCAACATGTAATCATCAAATAAAGTTGATATTTTTTAGTGTGAAAGATAAGATATAGCTGGCCTAAATTGTTGAATAAAGTGTTCGGATTTGAAGGCATATTTCTATTGACAAACTCATTCACATTGTGGTGTTCTAAAAAGCATTGATTGAAATGGACAGATTAACATTGTTTAATCAAACAGCCATACCTTTGGCTCTGTATGTCCCAATGCCTCCCATTATTGATATTAGTTGGAAAAAATTATTATATACAACTTTTAAGAAGGAGATATTTCTAGATTCAGCTGTCTGGATGTCCAAATCATCGATTCAAGTGGAGGGATAATTTTGGAATGCAAACAGCCCAACACCTTGGGATATAATTACATCCCATCCTTTCCTTTAAAAAGTCTTGGAATTTAAAAGTAATGGAGATAGTTTTCCACGACCAAGGCCTTACTAAAGGCTTGGGAGTATCTTCCATACTCATTTTTTTAATTGTTAAACCATTCTTCCTTGCTTCCTTTCATTTACTTTTGTGCTATTCTTTGTTTGTAATCATGTATATGTTTGTTTATTTTGTAATTCCGTTTTAATCCAAGTTTCTTCATCAATATATCTTATTCATGTACAACCTCTATAGATTCATTTTAATTTTCTTAAAAAAGATTAAATCATGTTAAAACCCCTTGACTTGTTTTTATTCCTCGTTCAATGAAAAGTTATTTTTAACTCGCTTCAACGATCATGTGTGTTCAACACACTACACTTTTTTATCCCATTCTTTTTGTTCAATTTATATTTCATCACCATAATAATATATTACCAGATTAATAACTATCAAAATGGTTGAGTACATCTAGCATTGAGTTGAGTCATTATTAATAAATTTTAAGCGATTAAGAGCTTTTGCTCGATGAGTATTCTTTAATTTAACATTTTGTATGTTGGACATAACATGTCATGGATTAAATTAATGTTTGGTTTAATGTGTGGTTTCCATGGATTATTATAACCACATATACACTAAAATATACTTGATATTATTGATATTATAACCCTATATTATGTTAAGGGTTGGATTAAATCCTTAACACATTGGAATTCCAATCAATGCTATCTTGTGAAGTGGGTGTTAATTTAATGCAATATAAATCTTTTCTCAAGGATATCACAAGATTAACAACTTAATAATGAAATCACCCCAATGTTTACCAAATTTCGAAATAAAACATCATCCATAAATTATTTCATATGCTCTATAGAGAAACCCTCCAATCAAAATACAATCATCCCAGAACAATAGACTATCTAAAAGTATCTTCGTCGAGGATTCGACCCGAGTGCTGCTATACAAATCAGCAGAGCACCAGAACCTTGAGGGGTCGAAAAGCGATAATCGGCTGCACTTTCAAGAGGATCTATTTTAAAAGGATATAAACCGGCTGGGTGAGGTATAGAGAAACCACCAGAAACTCCTATTTTAAAAGCGAACAATGGAATAATCAGAACCGATGACTGAGAAAACACTTATTGGAATTGATCATGAAGAATATGCATCATGATATAGATTAAATATATTATTATTTGACCTAAATATTCCATTTCACTATAGGAATCAGACTTCTCTTCTATGAAATAGTTCAGGACTGGTGTTATCTACTTGAGTTTTCTACCTTGTTCTTATAATGCGTAAGTCATATGATGAATTCTAAAATTCTCATCCAAGAATATAAATTGGGAATCCAGAGTATTTTTGGTAGAAATCCTATAGATAAAACGTTATTTACATGGATATAGTTTCTCTTTTATCATTCATATATCTAGTATACTTATTGATCATCTTTTGATCAAGATTATTTTTTTTCTCAAACTTTCTTGTAATTTCTAATGAAACTATAGGTTCTCCATAAGAGGGACCACTAGAGGTAGTTGTAACTTCCTCTGTAACAACTTATATCAAAACCTCATCATCAAACACTGGAGAAGAAGGAAAAAAATTATTAGAAGAATCTAAAGAAGTATCTTTAAAACATTTGATGATACCATTCAAGGAATATCTATACTCATACTTAATTTCCTCAAAAAATAATTGGAGGGTGTTAATTTCATCACCTATCCTCTTAATCTCAATTTCCACCTCATGCGTGTGATGCATCATTTTTGGTTGGATATGCCAGATAACCAAATCAAATAAATAGTTAACATATTTTTTAATAATCTTGGTTAAAATAGGGTATTGATTCCTTAGACACTTGTGAAACTCAATCATCAGCTCTTCAATAAAAACGTTCAAGTAATCTTGAGTTACAACATCCAGTAGAACAACTAGGGGAGCAAGAGCAAGACCAGGTGCAAGAGGTATCAGAGAACCGAAGATTTCATGATGATATTCATGATCAACATGAGGAATTAATGATACTTTAGGATAAATTTAAACACTAAATTCTGGTTTATCACTCTGTAAAGGGATTCATACATCATTATAAAATTTTCACCACCATTATCCCAAAGGGTCCATCAAACGGTCTGATGAAAATATTATGGTAGGAGGTACTACACTAGTTGAAACAAATGAAACTTCTAGATTACATTTAGCAATTGAACTATGAGAATCCACTATGTGTTACAAACATGATGGCTCAAATTCCATCTATGTACCAATAGTTGGTGAATCTTGTATCTCAAAATCATTTTGGGCATCAATAGATGTGGAATCATCTTCCATATTTTCATCCATAGGGGACATATGTACATTTAAAATAGCTAACAGTTCATTTCAAATTCTTCTTCAACAATATTATTCTTCTCTAGTTTTAAGACATCTTATTTCATAGTATCTATATATCTCATATGTTCAACTATAGTAGAATCTAAAACTTCCTGACCTGTGGAAATAGAATTGGCCTCAGCATCATCAACTACTATAGATTCATGATAATTACCCACTGATGGGGCATGATCCCACACAAAAAATTAATCCTCAATCTCTAGAGGCATTTCCACATCCTTATTCTTGATTTAGAAATATCATCATTTGGTTCAGAACCACTTCCCTAATCTATATCATCATTAATTCTTTATCCATCATCATATTCTTATTCCTTTTTTTTCTTCCTAATCATCTTCTTCAGCATTAGTGGATTTGAAACTATTATATTGATCTAAATTAGACATGTCAGTCTCTTTTTAATCATTATTAACAAGCATCTATCTTTTTGGAAAACTCAAAGATGGACTAGGATCTTCAATGGTAATGGGAGAGGCTTTTTTAGAACGGTTAGGGTCACATGTTAGATCAACAGATTGTTCCTTTTACACATCATCTCTAATTGATTATTTCTCATTTGATTATTCAAAAACGTCATCAGGATCCAATCCTGGATTAGCATCATCCGTAGGTCTAGTTAGGTGATCAACCATATTATTTTTTGTATAAATCTAATCACTATCACCAACCCACTATCAATTCCATGGGTTCAATATTTTCTTCATTCTTGAACATGTATAACTAGTTATAAATAAACCTCCACAATGTATAATTTAATCATCATCATCCCAAACTAGGACCAATTACTCTAACATAGAAGAACTCATCCTTGGGTAGATCAACGAATTTGATCTGTATCAAAGTTTGATCATCTCATACATCAGTACAATTAAATATCTATAGAGATTAATCTTGTGACCTTCTATCATATGAACTAGGAGAAAAACATATTAACATCACAGGGTTATAAAATCTCCTTTCCTTGGATATATCATATGCTTAATGAGCTTAAATAGTACCCTACATTCTCCATAAAACTCTGAGGCAACAAGCCTCCTTATTGTGCAATATCCTGTTAGCACAACTGGGAAATCCTCAAACATAAACATATCACCAGTTTCTGGAATGCTTCCATGGTCATCATAAAATACTCCATCATGAGGTACACTGAAAAACTTATCCAATTTTATTGATGAATAAAAAACACATATTATTTGACATGACTTTTAATCCAATCTGTAAGATCATTATTAACTAAAAACTCTATGTTATGGTAAAACTAAAATACCATATTCAGTTATAAAGGACTCTTATTTGATGAAAAACACACCAAATATCCAAGGTCTTGGATAACCTTAAGTAAAATAGACTTACCTAACAACAACTACTTATAAGGTACCTCCTTTTCAGCAACGAAAAATTAGTTGATTAGCTCTAGATTAACTGAAACAACTTGTGTCGGTGCACTCACCTCTTTCTTCTCATTCTTAAAATTTTTTGTCTTAGAATGAGAAAATCCAAAAGCAAAAATCATTATCTTAATTCAAATAAGCTCAAAAATATCTTCAAAAGTAAGGATAAGGTTTTAACAGAGAGAGTCAAATGGGTTCCACAAGGCTTGAGAGAGAGATACACATGTATCACATGAGGCTCAAAGTTTTTTAGAAATAGAAATATAACAATTTCATATCAATTAGGATATTAGTAGTTCATAAAAACAAAATTATACGTCAAATTGAAATCAAAATCATTACAATAACACACATTGGGTTTCTATAAATAGAATATATTAATAAATAAACCTGTTCATTGAAAATAACTAGAAACAGAGAAAAAATTAATGAATGCACGAAAGGCCCCAACATGACAAGTCAACAGTGTGAAAATACACTGGAATGAAAGACCAACGACAAGATAGACCAATGACATGACATGAAAATGTAATGATAAACCAATGACATGACATGAAAACTTAATGACAGACCTATAGCATGACTAGATAACAACATGTTGTACACAATGTTATGTCCATATAATGGCATGTCATTAAACATAACAAAAATATATCATTCATAATTATGTTTTGATATAATTCATTCTCTCATTATTCAAAGGAATGGTGAATATATCAGCTAACATCTGTTCCATACCAATAAAATCAAGATCCATGTCTCCCTTCTTAAAATGATACCTCAAAAATTAATGTCTTATATCAATGTGTTTTGTTCTAGAATGAGAAAATAGATTCATAGATATATTTATTTCACTTGTATTGTTACATTTTATGGGGACACATCAAAATTGATATCCCTAGTCTAGTAGAGTATATTTTATCTGCAAAATTTGTGCACAAAAAATACTTATATCTATATATATAACTTGAAAACTAGAAAATGAAACTAAAATATTTGTTTTACTAAACCATGAAAATAGAGACATTCCTAAAGAGTGACATGTTCTGAAAGTCATTTTTCTATCCAACTTGAATCCACCAATATATGAATCAGAATAACATTCCAAATCATATTATTTTCATTATGGGTAAAAAAACCTAAATTGGAAGTATAATTGAGGTCTTTGAAAATTATTTTAATAGAAACCTTGTGTGACTCTATTGGGTTTCCTTTACAATGAGAACACATAAATACATCAAACATAATATCTAGTCAACTAGAAGTTGTGTAGAGAAGACATAAAATTATATCATTGTACCTGGATTGATCACAACGTTTCTCAGCTTCATCAAGATCCAATTTGTAGGTGGCACTGATAAGAGTATCAGTACATTTAGTGCTCTCTATGTAAAAATGTCTTAAAATATCTATTGTATATTTATTTTGATTCCAAATAATTCTTTCTTTTTTTAAGAAAAAAATTCTAAAATCTGAGAAATAATTCATGTTCACCCATTAATCTCATTTCAAAATAATTTTTCATCATTTAAAAATAATTAGTAAATAATAATTTTTTATGATCAGAAAATAATATTATCGATATAGATTAGTATTATAAATACATCATTTGAAATACGTTTTATGAGAAGGGCATGATTATATTTTTCATTTGAAAATAATTTCAAAATATTAATATTTCTAATATTATCATACCATGCTCTAGGATATTGTTTTAAACCACATGATTATTTATTTAATTTAAAAACATGATTTGGAAAGTAGGGATTTTGATTACCAGGGGGTTATTCCAAATAAATCCTCTACTATAAAACCTTTTAGGAGTTCACTATTCACATCCATTTAATAAATTTTGAAATCTAGATGAGCCATATAAGAAATTAGGTTTATTATGGATTCAGGTCTAGAAATTGGTGCAGTGCTTTCGTTATAGTATATCACTTCTCCCTGACTATATCCTCGAGAAACTAATCCAACATTATTTCTAACTATATAGCATGACTCAACACATTTATTCCTAAATAATCATTTAGTTCCAATATAAAAGGTCTCTTTGAGTCTCTCTAAAAGTTCCCGCACATTTTTTCTTTAAAACTGATTTAACCTTTTTTTGTTTCAATAACATAGAATTCATCCTTAATAGATTAATTGATGTTATTTGGTAAAAGTACAGATAATAAAAATTAATTTTCCACAAGATTTATAACCTGATCCCTAGAT
This sequence comes from Viscum album, assembly GCA_963277665.1. Classification (NCBI taxonomy): domain Eukaryota; kingdom Viridiplantae; phylum Streptophyta; class Magnoliopsida; order Santalales; family Viscaceae; genus Viscum; species Viscum album. The sequence goes on along the minus strand of OY728122.1, from coordinate 2,141,711,203 downwards.
TGATTTCCTCTTTTTAGATCACCTAAAAAAATGGAATGGATTTTTCTTAAAAGATGTTACATCCATAGAGAAATAAGGACCAGTCACTTTTAGATGTCCAAGTTCAGGTTTTGGAAGTCATAGAAATTCTTCAGAATAGGACAATTACTTTTCTTGTTTTACAGTAGATTTTAAAGGAATCAAATTTAATTTTAGTGAAGATAAATCATCTAGAGGTCTTTTAATGAGTTATTTGTCTTATGTTGATCGGTTTTATAAAATTTCAAATTATGTGATTCTCCCACTGTTTTCTTCTTCATATTGATCAATCTATAGTCTATGTTTGAAACTGAGTAACCATGGAAAATTCCATCATCCCTTTTGGAATAATTGTTTCCTAAATTATCCTTATTTTAATGAATAATGACTTTTCAAACAAAAAATATAAAGTAATTAACCCCATGTTTCCTATTATTACACAAATTAGAAAGATTCATCTTAAGGATTGTCCAAATCAATGCTATATTTATAATATAAAAAGATGTATTGACAGATTCTAGCCAAAATAGATAGGTAGGTTATACTCATTTAATAGGGTCCAGGCTGACTATTTAAGGTTATATTTCTTCTTTAAAAAACTCAATTGTTCTGTTGTGTCTTAGGTGAAGAGTAGTTTTGAAAGTACTCATCTGTGAGTAAAAAGATTCAAAATCTCAATTGTCTAACACACAAACATGGTAAAATCATAATGTATTAATCCTTAGTCTACTGAGATTTTCTAAATATTTGTAATATTTGATAAAATTGGAGAAAGATTCAATTTTCTGAGAAAAAAATATACCTGTGTATACAAAGAATAGTCATCTACAAGAACATAAACATAGTTCATACCATTAAGAATTGAAACTCTAGAAGGTATAAACAAATCAATGCAAACTAACATAAGAGGTTGAGAAGTTATCACATTATTCCTTAATTAAAAATAAACTTTATATTGTTTTACTTTTTGATAGGGGTTAAAAAATTTATCAGTTGGTAACCGATGATTAGGTACACAAAAAACTAACCCTTTTCTATTTTCCTTCCTAAGTGAGTGATCGTTTCAATGTAATAGTATTCAATGCCAAATCCATGATTCCTTATGAAAGGATCTTATGCATTTACCATTCTTAGAAACTAATAAATATAAATCTAAATCATAAAAATTATCATTTCACTAAGAAATAAAAATTAAATCATTTTTCGAATCAAAATAATTACAAGAATCATTCTAAAACATAACAGAAAAACCACCATCAAACAACTATGAAATGATAAGAATATTATATTTTAAATAAGTATCATATAAATATCTATAAATCAAACCTGATGTTTTTGTTTCAATTAGTCCTAGGATGATGATTTTATTTTTGCGTTGTCACCAAAGGTGACATGACCATCATCAACCTTGATAAGGCTATTGAAGCAAGAGTAATGTCCTAAAATATGTATTGAAAAGCCACTATCCAAGTACAATATGCTTCTTCTGGAGGTCTCTAAGTATTCATCCAACAAAAAGTGTTTTATGAAAGAAATGATATTGGTACCCAAATAGTTTTTTGACCAGAAATGTTATAGATAAAGGCTTTGTGAACCCACATTTTCTTTATTCTTTTCTATAAATGGATTTCAGACTCGTAAAAATAAAAACATTATTGGGACCTTTGGAAAAATGTTTGGTAGTAGAGTATTCAAGTCTGGATTTAGGAATAAAATTATTCTTAGTTATTATCCTTTATCTAGGATCATAAAATTTTCAAGTGACATATTTTGGAGCAACTTTATTAGCCAAGTTTTTTTCCAATTTTTCTCTATTATTTTTAAAATTTTTAGGGTATTTCTTAAATTATTCATTGGAAAGTTACTATTCATTTATTATGATCAATTGAACATTTTTATCCCTTTAATTTATATCTATGATTTATTGTTTATAGTTAGATAATGATGTCTTCTCAAGAAATTATATTTATCCTTTAACACATTAAAGGTGTCTTCTAGAATACTGAAGTATTCAAATAATTCATTATTTTACATATTATAATCATCATATTTTTTTATATTTAGACTTATTACACTCATGCACATGAAGAATACCAGAAGTAGTAGATAATGTAGATACCTCACTAACATTGGCCATAAAGGACATATTTTCTCTATCATTATTTTCATCAGGTGATGAATTTGATTCACTTGAGATGTCCTCAATTTCACTTCGGGTGGTATTCAAGGAATTCATATATCTTATGTCCTTATATTCCTATTTTTTTATTCAACATAGGATAATCAAATTTATTTTGATGTTTTTTTTCATTCATAACAGACAAAATTATTTGGATAATCATCATTTTTATTCCAATTTTCTCTCTTTTTATATTTTCCTTTATAGTTTGGTTTTATTAAAAAAAATATTCCAATAAAACATTGTAATCCTTCAAGCTAGGTGATCCATTTCCTCATCAATGTCATTGATAAATTCACAAGCTTTAGAATCTAAAGTTTCATAAATTTATTTTTCTTTTTCCCTTTTTTTGTTTGGTGGTAGTGGTAGTAAAAGAAAATAACTTATTCTTAGGTCCTCATCCTCTTCAATATTTAACTTTAGTTATTCTTCATTTATCATATGTTTTCCAATAAACTATTTCATTAGTAGTTTAATTATATCTCATGGTTTGCTTATTGAAATAAAATTCTTTCTCCATATTTTATATAGGAATCTCAACAATGACATTATATGGTCCTTGCAGATATAGGATTTCAATGTGATATCATGGTATTGAAAATATAATTAAACCTAGGGTACATATCAGAAATGGGATCATCCGGTTTAATCATAAAACTATCATATTTATTATTGTTAAAAAATCCATCAATGTATCCTCTCAGTATGTTTTCAATGTGTTTGTGTTTGTTGACAAAGCCAGATAACTGCAAGTGATAATGGTTGGTGTTTGCCCAAGAAAGTTTTTTAAGGCGGTGCATTTTCCCCGTGTTTTACAAATTTTCAGGGGTTCAAAATCGGGAATTTGTGTGAATAATGGAGACTGAAATTGGAAAAGGAATTGGAATTAGGATCCCATGGCATGGACTGCATACCACGACTGGGATGGGTACGCGACCGCGTACCAGGCAGTGGGAATGATAGGCAGAAGCTATTCATGGAACCAAAAACAGATCATGGTTGAGCGATAGTGCGGTACGTGGATGGGCTGAAGTCGGTATAGGATGTTTATCACATAGGACACAATGTGTTATGTGAATCACGTAGGATGACGATTCATGGATGGATTGAGGGTTATGGTGGCTAAAGAATCGGTAAGCGATTGAGGCCGTTTTGAATCAGGATTTGGTAAATCATGATTTAGCGGATTGAGTGGGTATCTTTTCCTATATAAGAAATGCACATCCTACTGATTATGTGGGAGATGGAAAATCATTAGGAAGCATATTTTTCCACGGATATTCACCAATGACCGATGGTAGATCACAATGGGAGAATTGTGAAGGATGAAGTGGTTCATGAGAAAGGAATTCCACTGATGGTGTTTGTGGGGTTCTATAACCTACAAAGGAAGTCCAGTACATTGAAGGAGTTGTCTTGGTATGAGGAGGAGGAATATACTGTATGCAAGAGGGAGAATTGTGTAAGTGGTACGTGGAGGGGGAGCTCCGATACACAGAAGCGACGAATGTCCATGAACAACGAACAATTCATGGACCGACGGTATTTGATAGAGGAGGTTTGCAAAGTCACTATGTGGTAGCTCTATGCGATATTGAAGGAAGAGGAAGTCCACATATATAGGAGGTTCACGGAAGAGGCAGTCTGTGGAGAGAGGAGGTTCGCAGAACAGGTAGTATTAGGTGGGGAACGTGGTTCGCATACCAATCCTGGTACTTAGTATGTCAGAGGGACAAGGTGGTTCGCGAATTGAACAAGAATCCTGTGAATTTTTCAATTCAGTTTCTGATAGTATTTTTTTGTACATAATAGTACCCATGAAGGAGGAATTCATCTGCGAGTGAAAGTAGATATTCAACAGAGAATCTACCTATAGTTGGGGATGCAGGAATTCATGCAAACGAAGTGACCAACATGTCCATAATCTATGTTTGACCTACAATTCGATACACTATGAGCAGATTTCTTTAAAAGAATAGGGATCTAATGAAGAGGAAGACGATGACCCTTTACACCAGTAGTGAGCCAGAGAAAGAAGCTTTGGAAGTGATCCTTGGGAATGCAGTGAGCATACCCTAATCCTTTTAAAGGCAGTGAGCCATGGCTTATAAGATCTAGTGCGAACATTGTACTAACTATTGACAGTGAGACTTAGTGAATTTGGTACATCGGAACAACGTAGTTGTATGAACCATTGATGTAGCCTAGTGAGGGTGAACCATGTAAAAATCATTGTGTCCTTGTGGATGCTTTACTACATTAATTATAGTGCATCATTAGAAGACAAAATTGGAATGTACATTATCATTAGAGAGCATAATAAGTGACCCTTGTAATAAAGAGGTCAAGATCCCTGGGGAAAAAAAAATTTGAACAGAATATTCATACCCTGATTCACCCCACCTTAGGGTCTCTAAGAACCTTTTGGACCCAAACATTTCTATAAGAGGAAATTTTTCTTTTATCACGATTTTTGGGCACCAAATTGGTTCAGTAAATTTATGAAGATAATGATTCAGTCTGAAATTATATTATTGTGCCACAACAAATATAATATATATAAAGAAGAAGCAGAAGTTAGGTGGTATTCCTCTGTGTGGAAGTGTATACGGAAACAGTGTGATTGGTATTAAGGAATCGAATTTTTAACTGAAGAATGGTTTGTATAAATCAGACATGGAAAATACAGACTCACTCAATGATTTTGTAGGAATGAGTGATGAACCAGATATATCAAGTGATGATGAAAATACTGATGTCAAAGTCACTCCAAAGCGGCCAGAAGAAGAAACTCTCCAAGAAACAAAAAAATTGTAACATAAATTTTGTGATGAAATTAAATCTAAAGATATCCAAGTCGATGCACTAATGATTAAGACCAATAAGCTAAGAGGCTTAAATCAAAGTCATATTGATGTGGCTACTGACCTTAGGGAGAAGAATGATTATCACGGTGAAGTGATGCAAAGGGTTATTTCAATGATAGAAAAACTCAATGCTGATTAAAAGGGAATGAATATGAACTCAGAAGAACTTGAGAATCTGGAAGTCAGAAATAATGATATTGAGAACCCCATATCTGAAATGGTTATGGAAAATAAAAGGCTAAAAAAGGAGAATGAATTATTTTCTGGTTCTATTGCTCACGTAAATTTGAATTCAAAGGACGAATGTGATATGGAATAAATGATCACATGATAACTATGAGATGAGATGAGTAGTGGACAAAATATCAGAAGAGAGCTCAATGCTCAACATGAATCAAGGGGTAAAAAAATTCAGAATCTAGAGGAATAGATATAATCATTTATGAATGATATGGAGAAATAAATTGACAAAGGAATGCATATGTTATGGATGCACTATAAATATGATTTTGAATGTTCTTCAGTAAGCGATGATGAAATGAAATACAAATATGCTACTTTAGGGCAGAAGCCTGAAATGATAATGTTATCCCAAAGGCCATCTGTTTTGGGAAAATATGGAATTAGATACGATGATCACAATTCTACACATGATAAGAAGAGAGCTGTGAAAATATCCTGGGACAAGAAAAATCATGTAGGATCTAAAGGTGGACCTAAAAAGGCTTTTATAGGATTTAATGAACATATTTTCTATCTTTGTGGAATGCATGGTCATACTTCATGATTTTTCATTGAAGAATTGGAATATATTACTTAATGTGATGATATATTTTTTTCTAAATCTAAGAATAAGAATATGTTTCATGAGAAATTAGAAAGTGTTTTCTCTCTAAAAAAACATTTATCGGATGCTCTTACTGTGGTAAAATGAGATACACCATGAGCAGGTGTTAAGAAGCTCACAGGCTCAACATCAAAAGAAGAATATAAGTTTCATCAACATCTCAACTGAAAAATGATTAAATTAGGATTTCCTTTTGTGGGAATTTTTTTTATGTTAAAATTTTGGGTTTTTAGCAAGACATTGCAGCAAGATGAATGTAGGAGAGGGAAAGGAACTCGAAAGGATATTTTTGACTCCGATAGTGTATAACAATAAATCCTAAACTGGAATAAAAAGTGGTAAATTGAAAATTAAGTTTACTACCTCAGGGGAATCGCAAGGAGATAAAAAAAGTGTATCAATCACCTTCTCTATCACACTCACAATAGATCTCATGGAAAGAATGTGAAAAACCTAGAAGATTAAGCGGAGATTTAATCCAGTTGTGAGTATGATGAATGCACGTCCAATGGAGGACTCACCACCAGCACAAAACTATGTGGTTAATGGATGCCTAGTCATATGGCCAGAGTAGTTGGTGTTGGATAGGTAGAAAGAAGAAGTATAGAAGGAGTGTGATGCCCTGCAGGAATTATTCAAAGGGTTGACCAATTATGAGAAACCAAAATCCTCACGTTGAGGATTCCAGAAGATCCCCTCTCCCTCTGTATATAAAGGCTATTAAATGACATTAATGTGTTTTAGGTTCTAAGGGAGATATGATCCATGCAGAAGTGGTATCAAAAGATGAAAATAAGTGATGTGATCCATAATGAAAACTTATTCAAACCAGTTTCTAGAGATGGAGAGGGATAAGAAGAATGTGTGTGGGTCTAATCAACAAACCATATAACTGGTAGAGCTAGATATCATAGGGGGATATTTCTACTTCCAATCAGATTCAATACAACATTTCTATTGACCAAATAATTATTAGAAGGATGTGTTCAAAGGAATGAAGAGATGAAATGATGAAGAGTCTATGTTGAAACTAAAGATATTTCATATATTTACATGGAATATCGAGGGGATTAGAGATTAATTTAATATATATATCCATTGGTATCATTCCCCAGTTTAGGTGTTTATCAACAATTATTCTACATGATTCTTATTGAATGGGATGAAGTGGTAAGATAATCAAGAGGAGCATATTTGAAAAAGTTGATTTAGAAGAAGACTCAGATGATGAGAACAAATCAGTGTCTTCCTAGAGACCAGCATGAAGAGGTAAAATTGATAGGCAAAACATAATTGGTGATTAGACTGCACTAGTGAAGAAAATAAGGATTAAGTCTCTACAACAAGAATCATATTTATCACAAGTGGAGCCTAAAATCTTTGGTCCATCCACTAAAGATGAGAATTGGGATCAGTTAACGAATCAATATAATGACAAATTTAAGAAGAATAAAATAGGGGAAATAGTTTCTAGACAAGTAGAGAAGAATGTTATTGGGAAAAAATGGATCTTCAAAACAAAATGAATGAAGATGGTGTTGTGATTAGAAAAAAATCATGACTTTTGTGTAAAGGGTACTCTCAGATAGAGGGTATAAATGTTGATGAGAAATTTTCACCCATTTCAAGGTTGGAGACAATCATATTATTATTGGCTATATTAGTGAAAAGAAATTTTGAGGTTTTCGAGATGGATATCATGTCAGTATTTCTAAATGGAGTTTTGGAAGAATATGTTTATATTGTGCAAAAATATGGTTCTCACATTAATGAAAATGAGAATAGATTTTTTCAGATGAATAAGGCTATTTATGGTTTGAAGCAAGCAACAAGAGCATGGTATTCATGGCCTGATTAGTTTTTAATGAAACTAAGTTTCAATCATGGTAGAGTAGATTATAATATGTATTTAAAAAATGGAAGCAGTTAGAGGATGATGGTGCTAGTTTATTTTTATGACATAATCTTTGGAGGATTAGATGAAGAACAATGTAGAAAATTTTCTGAATTTATGAAAAAAGACTTCGAAATGTCAATGATTTGGAGAGCAGTCATTTTTCATTGGAAAACTAGTGACTCAAGGAAGAAATGGTGCATTTATTTCCCAATATAAATAAGTTAAAAATCTTTTGAGAAGGATTGGAATGGATAATTAAAAAGAGATGAAGACTCTTGTTGCTACCTGGTTGAAATTATCACATGATGCTGAAGGAAAGCCGGTTAATATCACAGAGTACAAAAAAATCATTGGATGTAGTTTGTACCTAATAGAGACAAGGACTGATATTGTATTTTCCACAATCCAAGAAGCAAGGTATCAATGAAATCCCAAGGAGAGATAGATTATTGATATAAAAGGAATTATTCAATATATCATGTGCACATTGGATTTTGGCCTAATGTATAACAAAAAATATCATCTAGAGTTATTGGGATATATAGATGATGATTGGGTTGGTTCAGTAGGTGATAGGAAATTAACATCAGAAGGTGCCTTTTATCCTTGAAGGTTGTGTATTTCGTCATTAAGAAAGAAACAAGACTTCATTTCATTAAGCACAACAGAATCTGAATACATCGCAGCTACTCAAGCGTGCACACCAATACTATGATGAAGACATAACTTTATGATATGGGAATTTAATTGAAATCTCTAATCAGAATTAAAAATGACATATCAAGTGCAATAAATCTGATAAAATATCTTGGCCATCACTCAAGGAAAATTCACATTGAAATCAAATATCATTTTATCAATGAGAAGGTTCAGAAATGGATTGAGAAGTTGTAGTATGTGCATACGGAACAACAGGTTGCATTCAATCAGACAATGGACATACCCAAATAAGAATTTGAAAGGCATTGACTATATTTGGGAATCCAGTTCACTTCCAGCCCTTAAGAAAGTGTGGATTTGGGTCCCCCATCTCCCTAAGGTATGATGTGTCTTTCCTTAATTAGTTGATATTTGTTATTTACCCTATTATAGGAAACCTTGAAGTTCCCATTGGGTTCGTTGACAAAGGAGTAGAAAGTGTGACTATTTATGGGGGAAGAAAATACATGCAGATAATATATTAATTGGAGTAGTGAGATAGGGGAGTTGAAGTCGATCTAAATCTGTTTGGAAGAGCGATGTTTGGAAGATCTATATGATTGGGGGAGCATTAGATATGATGATACTATATATTATTGATCAATTAATAGATATCACAATAGCTAAGGATCATGATAAAAGCGGAATGACGATGTTTTAATGGTGTGAAAAGGTTCCAACGATCAAAAAATGGTATTAGTTTAAGCAATTGGTATCAGTTCGGGGTCAAAAATTTGTGTCTAAAATGAAGTGATTCATTGATGATCTTTTCATTTACTCTTCATTATCACAACAAGCATTTACCATTTGGGTTAGAGTTTGTGTTGAGTGAATCATTGATTTCTATCTTTATCGCATGAATTGAATGATGGTTGATGTTTGAGGGAGCTCTGTCGAGATATCAAAATACAACTAATTGTTTTGTGAATAGTTTCCAACAAACTCAAAGGGGATATTTTTTGGAAAAAATATCTTAATGCATCCTCTTTGAATGTTTTGGGCATGGTTGTGTTTATTCAAAAACCCATATAACCACCGACATCAGCTCATTCATGTACCACTGACTTCATCCCATCCACGTACATTGTTCGAGAAGGTTAAACGGCAGCCTACCAGGCTGTGGGAACCATATGGGGATTCCTTTCACAGAACCAAAAATGGTTTGTGGCTGAGCAGTAGTCTGGTACACATATGTGCTGAAGTTGACAGATGAAGTTGATCACATAAGAGAAAAAGTAGCACACAGAGCGCATAGGAAGATAGTTCACATATGGCTTGAGGTACACACTGGCTGAAGAATTAGTAAGCGGTGGAGGATGTTTCAAATCAAGATTTGGTAAATCTTGATTTTTCATATTCAGAGGGTATCTTTACTTATATAGGAAACACTAATCATACTGATTAATGTATATATTGAACATCATTAGAAAGTATATTGTTCTTTAGGAATATGTTGAAGACCGAAGTTAGTTCGCGAAGGGAGAATCACGAATGTTGAAGTGGTTCACGTAGATGGAATTCTGCCAAAGGTGTTTGCAGTGTTTCTTAACCCGAAAAGGATGTCTGGTACATAGATGAGGAAGTCCAGTATGTGGAAAGTGTTGTCTTGGTACATGGAGGATTAATATATGGTATACAAGTGGGAGAATTCTGCAAGCGGTACTTAGAGGGGGATCTCCTATACGCAGAAGTGAACATAGTCTGTGAACAAAGAACAGTTTGCGAACATAGGGTATTTTGCATAAGATGTTCGCTATGTCGGTGCGTGGTAGCTGTACATGATAGCGAAGGCATAGGTAGACCACAGACAGAGGAGGTTCACAAAAGAGGAAGTTTGCAGATAGATTAGGTTCACAGAAGAGGATGTGGTACATAGAGAAGGTGTTTCGCGTATCAACCCTGATACTCAATATACTGGAGAGACAAGGTGGTTCGTGATTTTCACATGAATCTGGTTAAATCAATAATTCAGTTTGCGAATTTGTTTTCTTGTACCTAACATTACTCTGGAAGGTGGAATTCATCTGCTGGTGAAAAAGGAACTTCAACAGATCATCTACCTATAGTTTAGGATGCCTGAATTCATGAAAATGAAGGGACCTACATGTTCCTAAATTGTGTTTGACCTAAAAGTCGATAAACTGTGAGTGGATTCCTTTCTAAGTGTAGTGAAAGAAGGAAGAGGAAGACAATGACCCTTTCCACTTTCAGTGAGCCAGAGAAAGAGGCATAGGAAGTTTCCCTTGGGAATTCAGTGAGTGGTCCATAATCCTTGTAATGGAAGTGACCTTGGGTATAAAAGATATAGCCAGAACATTGTACTCATTATTGGTAGCGAGGCTTAGCAAATTTGGAATATCGGTACATCGTCATTGTATACTCCTTGGACGTATCCCACTGAGGGTGAACCAAGTAAAAATATATTTTTCCTGATGCATGATTTACTTCATTACTTTTAGTGTATCATCATCCGATAAAAATAAAAGGGAAATTAACATTAGAGAGAATAATAAGTGACCCTTGTAATAAAGAGGTCCAGATCTCATGGGGAAAAAAGAATTTTGAAAATAATATTCATATCCTGATTCACCCCCCCCCCTCTTAGTGTATGTAGGCCCCTTTTCGACCCAAAAAATAGAATATTTATTATCACTCAGTTATTAAACAATTGAAATTACCTCATGAGAAATAGACAATGTATCCCAAATATCAGTGAATGTTTACCAGAAGAAATATTATTAAACTCTTCATCACCAAGGTAATAATACCAGAAATTAAAATATTTACAATTACTATTATATTCAAATACTTTTTTCAACTTACAAAGTGCTTATAGCATTATCATGTATTATATATTGATCTTCTATATAATATCAAATGTGAAAACCCATTCTCTATATGTGAATTTTCATCTTGATTTTCCAATATGAATAATTTTTTACAATAAATAAATGATTTATTTTGGTAAAATAAACATTTTTATGATTATCCAAATTAATGAACTAAAGTTATATATAATATAAATTTAAGATCATTAATATATATCTAAAATCAGAACTATTTTTTTTGAAAACATGAATAATAATATATGAAAATCCTCTGATACCGAATGTTGTTGGGAGTGAGTATATCAATAGGGATGAATTGTGTACCTAAAAAGATTTCTATTAAAAATGGGTTACTTTGAAATCATATAAAATTTTTAATATTGGAACATTTATTAAAATAAATATCATGATATGTATCTTATTCATTCTAAATATTTCTAAAAGACTGATTATTTCTATGATGAGAAGTATATATAATATTATTGAATCCATTAAAATGAATTTACTAGATCAAAATACTAAATGAAAACAATTAAGATAAACTATCATAATAAGAATTTTTTTACTGTAAAAAAATGTTTATAGTTTTAAAGAAGAAATAAAATAAATCAAAATATATACACACAATAAAAAAGATTGAATATAAGAGGTTGTGTCTGAAGTCAAAACTCAATCTTCTCCACATGGTGATCACACACCACCATGCTGTTTATATAAAATATACTAGATTATCCACATCATGGATCAGGTTTATAAAATATTTTACTACTTTCTAGTTCACACACAACCTCTTCCACAATTTTTTGTTGGGGTAAAAATAAATAGGCCACATAGGGACATCTACCACTCTTATCCGTGGTAGAAAAAAATCAATTCCCTGAAAGATATCAAGTATCTTCTTGTTTTGTATAGGATAAATTGTTCATGTGATAAAGCAGATTAAGCACACACACTAGTCAAAAAATTATAAAACTATATAGAATCGACCAATCAATAAGTTTTAAGTTTATAAGTTCATGGTTTGTTGCAATGCATCTAGTGACTCTTCAGTTGAATCATTAATGAATTTTGAGTCAGGTTATCCTCAAATTGTTATGAAAATAATGTGCTGAAATTCATGTTTTCTGATTGGAGGACAGTAATGGATTTGATGATGCTTAGGCTTCATCATTTGAGTGTTCAAAATATGTGAGATCTTTATGTTTCTAACCAAGAATAACTCATCAGCACTCAAATATTCAATAAATTGTGAGAACATTTTATCCATGACTCTTTTCTTATATACAACATTTAAATTCCTTTTCTACACATTGTTTTATCTATACATCATTACGAGGGAGTGTTCCCCACTTTTAGCAGAAACAATAGGAACATCTGAATCATCTGCTACCACTTATGATATGTTCTCACATGATTTCTGTCATATATTTTATGTTAAATCATTAAAATAGTAAATCGTATTAAATTGGACGAATGTATTAGTTATTTAAAAGTAATAAAAAATATGAAAGAAATAAAAATAGTGAAGGTGTCTCAGAATTTGGTGGTGCCATGATTTGGTGTTGTCTCACTTGATGGTATGCTCCTTTGGTGGTATGAAACTAGAGGTGTCTTTGACATAGCCAAATTTTCAATATGCTCGTGGTGCCTCAACCTAGTGTGTATAGTCTAACAACGTATGATCTGATGGTGCCTTATACTTAGGTAATTTTTATTTCTTACAATATGATAATGGTTTTTGTGGCTTTAATTGCGCCTCAACAGGTAGTATTTCATACTTAGAAAGGCTAGTGTTCTGGCAATGTGTCGACCGACGGTGTCTCATACTTTTTCAATTATTCAGTCATGTGGTATAGTTGTTTGATGATGTAATATCCTAGTGGTATTTCTTACTTAGGGGAACTCAAGCTAGTGGTGTGTCATAGACAATAGTGTTAGTCACACTTGTGTCTTATACTTAAACAGATTTGTCACATGTTCTTAGAATACTAATCACTTACAGAAAAACATGAAATTTATCAGTATTATTAGAAAACAGGATTTTGTGATCATTAAAATAAATAGTTCAACCTGATTAGTTGTCTATAGCTACAATTTCCCATATGGTGTGTATCATATATCAGGTATTATATCTCAATACATCATATCACAAACACCAAGTATGTACCTCAAGACATCATAGCCTATATCCATCATACCAATACTAATTCTTTCAAAACTATATATAAATTTTCATGTGTGTGAATAACCACAAGACATAAAATTATGACACACACATATAGTGGGAAACTAAACATCATGCCTACCAGTACATGTAACCACTAAGGTATGAGAGTAGGGCCATAGGGGGAAGTCATCTATCCATCCTCACTCCATGATATTAGGGAAAACACACTCCGAGAGTCCACTAGGTGATAGTCTACCAAAAAAGAAAGGGAGGGGAAGTGTATGAAATTATTGAATAAAAAAGTTATAATATTGCTCATAACAGTGCTATAAGAATAAACTAGTCTTAGACTCAACTGCAGCTAACATCACTCATAATCCCGACTACCACTACTAAGACCAAATATTATATAAGAACACAGGCATTTAAAAGTTCTAAATTACTTAATTTATTCCTTTTTTAGAATTTTCCCGCAATTAATTAATTCATTTTACATTAAATTAAGTGTTTAAATTATTGCACATGACATTACAATAATCATAATAGTTAGGTCGATGCCCACTAAGAATAATCCAAAATGAGTCCACAGTTTCTCATGTAAAACATCTTTGGGAAATTTTCATTCCATAAACACCAACCCCTTGGGGTGGAATTATTAATTCATTATTATTGTCATTCCATAATCCATGTACACTAGGATAACCATCATAGGCTACCACTAAGAAGAAAAATCTAATCATGAAGTTACATCTACCTCAATCAGTGGGGAAAGGAATATAGATAAAATAATAAACCCAACCATAATCCATTAAAAAAATTATTTCAAGAAAGAATCCAAATTTATCACCTCAATGGATTATCCTAGATTTAAATTATTCCATCATAAATAGTTCCATCCCTAAAACCCAAATTCATTTCTTAATGTATTCCACCATCATAGGTGTCAACTGCGGCCACATCATCTTGGCCTCCCCACCCATATCACATTACCCATTATAGTATTAGCCATCATAATCTCGTATCACATTTCGACCTCCCCTCCCCATATCATATCAGATAACAAAGACCACATCCAGATCACATCAGAAAAATAGTTGGAATCAAACATGTATTTACAGTAAGGAAATATAGTCCCTAAAACAAGGCATCCAATATTAACACATAAACAAGATATCACCGATTCAAACTCAAAGCACTCAACATTCTCAAGAAGACAGAATAATTAGGACCTAGAAATTATCTTTATAAAAAATTTACTTTTATTTCATCTCAAATTGACTGATTTATTATTCAAAGGCTCTAACTATAAGAAACCTAAGGCCTCATGACAAAAAAAATCTATCAAAAGTTAACCATTCTATTGGTAATAAAACCAGTGTCAATAAACTATGAGAAGTACCATTACCAATTAAGATTCCATTTTTTTCAACACTATAAAATAGAATAATAATTATTCACATTCTTTAAAACCTAAATTTTAATATAACAAAACATTTAACTAATCATGTACAATTCAACAATTTTATTACCATCAAATTATAAAAATAAATGGGTACTAACATTATTCTTCTTTAGTTATTAATCAAATATATCAATTAATTAATACATTACATACATTATCAAATACCATCAAGAATAACATGATAATATATATAATAATAAAAAATACAAATAACTATAACCTAGATTTCACAATATCTAAAAAATCAAGAGGAATCCCATTGTCATGGTAAAAATAAACAACATGCATTATCTAAATCCAATTACTTACAATACTATTCAATTATTATAAGGTTAATTCAATCACCATCTAAAGAGATAAACCATGCTAACATTACAATTTCACATTAATAAATAGTATAAGCAATTAATTCCCTAACTTAAAAGAATTAATGATCTTTTTATGAGAAAAAACCAACATCGTAGATCCTGATTAACCATCCCTAAAGAGCTACATCCCTCCAAGGTCACCATGCTATAACTATACCATCAAACAAAAAAATCCCACAATAGAATGATGGAGAGAAACAAGCATCACCTGACCAGAAGAAGCGGGAGGACCCAGATTGTAGAACCATGAGATAAGAAGTATAACATACCACAGATAACTGCATATCTAAGATGGAAGGCTTGAATAAATCTCCATCAATGGGATTACAAACCTTATGAAGGGATATCCGCTATCCTTCAAGTGTTTGAGTTAAAATCCATAGGGTTTGAGAAAACCCGAGTCACAATATCTTAGAATGTAATGCTACTTAGTGGATTTTAATGACTTGAAAACCATTAACTTATTGTCTATATTATTCTTTAAGTATCCCTAGAAAATGTGTCACCTAATTCCATTTAACCCCAATTTTATTCTCATCATGAATAACCTCATGAACCTCCTTCAAACAAGACATGAACCACACATTCAAGACGTGAAACCCTTACTCATAATGGATTCTCCCTACTTCGAGATTCTAGTAACCAAACACAACCAAAACGGTTCTAGTCCTCCTTTAAGCACCAAACTCTTCAAAAAATCATAATGAATACGACTACATGGAATTTTTCCCTTAACATTGATACTAATCACTATTCTCATTAGCAACATTAAAAAACCAATATATAGAGAAAACAAAAAGGGGGCCATATGAGTACCCAACCCATGAGATACCTCTTGGGGATATCAATATCATAGAAGCTCAACTACCTCATCAGTGGAGCTGTATGAAACTATGCATCAACAAAACTTCTTTGCTAAAAACAATCCTGAGGGAGAAACATCAAAAATGGGAGATAAAAAAATTAGAAGAAACCATATTATAAGTCATAAAGTTCAAAATCCACAAGATGAAAAATGTAACAAGATAAGATCAAAAAATAAATGATCTCATGGTACCAAGTGCACATGTATGAAACATGTTCTTAGGTAATCTCTGCTTCCTGACTATGTCATGAAAATACAAGAACCAAGGGAATGACACAACCATGAATCACCTTCTCATAGTGGTAATGGATCTCTACAGGTCATCCCTCAAAGGTTGTGTCATCATCAACATCAATCTCACCAAATTAAATAATGTGAGAGTTTTCACTAAGGTAATGATAGATCTACAACATGTTAAACACATCATGTATCCCAATCATCTATGAGGGAAGTGAAATATGATATTCCATAACTCCAACATGAGATAACACCTTTAAGGTCCCAACAGACATAGGATTAATATTAATCTCATGACCAAACCTTCACAAACCATAATGAGGTGTCACATTTAGAAACACGTGATATCTTACATCAAACAACATTGGTATCCTCCTACAATAGAAATTTGACTGATGATGATCCTATCTAGCCATCATCTTATCATGCTTACCTAAACCATCTCTATTGTATTCCATACTAGTTATGAAATGATAATTTCAACCTATTTACCCACAATCCCACAAAATGGTGAATGAAAAGGTCTGATGTACAAATCATAAAATGGTGACGTACCAACGGTGTAGTGGAAACTATTATTTCAACCAAAATTGACCATGGATAGGTGCCTCATCCACAAAAATCTAAAATATAGGACACAAGAGCACATCAAGCCTTCAATATTCTGGATGGTCTTCTCTCTCTAACCATCATTCTGAAGATGAAAAGTAGTGATAATGAATAACTTAGAGTGAAAATCTTGTTGGGGACTAGTTCATATCCTAGAGGTTAAATGAAGAACCCAATTAGAGAAGAGAAACATTGGGACTACATGGAGTCTCACCAGCTCCTCCAAATAATGACTCAATAAAATTTACATTGATATCAACTCCCTAATTGGTATAATGTTGTCTAATTTCCTTAAACAATCCACTCTCACCCATATATAATTATAGCCTCACTAAGATAGAGGTAAACTAGTAATGAAGTCCATAGATATTTACCCACACTTCCACTGGGAACATCTTAGGATCGAACAAACCACTGAGAGTATAATGCTAAACATTCACCTTCTAGGAGTCCAAACATCCGAAAACAAACTCAACAACTGCGCGGTTCATCCCAAGACACCAAAACTAACTTCTAAAATCAGGGTAAATATTTCCATTCTAGGATATACCTATGAGGGAAACTGTGGAACTCATGGAGAATCTTACAAAAAATCAATAATATATTTCAAATCATTATCTAGACCGACACTCAGTGTTGTACATGCTCAGACCAACCATTAGAAGCATAAAAAACTACTTGATATTTATAGACCACCACCTCAGAATCCTCTAGCTAGCACTAATCCACATGATAAAACAAAGATGACTATGCTATAATATAGAAATGATAACCTATTCCTAAAACCTACCATGTATCTAGATGCATCATTCACATTATTTCATTTACTCTTTAGAAATCTCAAGATTCACAGATGACATCACTATGTGACTTTGTGTGTAACACATCAACCAAGACATTGTCCTTTCCAAATGTATAGAAATATCAAACTCCAAATCATAGAATAATTACTTCATAAAAACTACAAAAAATTTCATTTCACAATAGGGAAAATCATACCTGATTCAGTAATGTTTGGTAAAGATATCCAAATGCTCATCTATTAGGTAATTTCACCACAACATAAAAGAAAACACAACAACCAGAAACTCAATATATGAGTGGCATTATTACACTAATGGGGATGTAATTTCCAAGACCCCTAAGAAACAATAAATCACATCTCTATCATAACACTACCCATGAAAATATGTGAAACAACACCTAAAATATCAAACTAAATTCCTACTGGAAAATGAAGGATCGGAATACTAACCAACATTACTTTCAAGTACTAAAAATTCGCCTAAAACCGGTCTGTCCATAAGAAAACCTAATATTTTCTAGAAAAGGGTTTTAATAGAGTCATAAAATAGGAGAAATTTTCTACCAAACACATTTAATATATTATAAGACTAAATAAAATCTACACCTCTATAACTACCTTGGGGGTCATAGAGAAAAAAATAAAAATATATTCAAAGGATCCATAACTACTCCCTACTAGGATACTATATTCCATAAGAAACAGAATTCATTATCCTAGAAAATACATTTAGACTACTTCTAAAAAAACTTCCGACAATGAAAGAATCCCTAAACGTCATGGAGTTTCATTGCATGATCCACCTCAGAAGTGCAGTACACAAGGATGTCATTGATGAAAACCCCCACAAACCTATCCAGGAACGCCGTAAACACTCTATTCATATGTCACATTAAAATGACTAGATAATTATTCCAATCAAATAAACTCACAAAGAAAATATAATTCACATGAGAACAACATAAATAATTCTCCTAACCATTGTCATATTTCAATTTCATTTGATTATATCATATCCATATATCGATCTTCAAGAACTAACTTGATCCTTTCAGTTGATCTAATAAATCATAAATCTACATAAGTGGATAGTGGTTGTTTACAATAATTTTGTGTAATTGAAGATAATCAATAATAATATGCAAACAACTATCAGACTTCATCTTGAACAAAATTAGTCCACCCCAATGTGGTATACATAGCTAAACAAAACCTTGCAGTAATAGATAATCCTGCAAAACTCACAGCTCTTGAAACTTAAAATACACCATCCTATATGGGGACATAGAGATATGATACATTCCTAGTTATATATCAATCCCATATTCAATATCACATCAAGGGGGGAAATTCTAAATTCCCCTCTAGAAATACATCATAGAAAACCTCTACAACCCTTGAAAACACTAATTTCTGAGATTCTGATGAACTCATCATCATCATTTCCATGAAGGAGGAAAAGGAAGGAGAATTACTTAGACTTATAAGAGGGTATCTATATCTAATAAACACTACTATATCTCCTTCAAAATCATTGATCAATCTATATATCCTAAATAATTCTACAATACCCAACAATGAATGAAATAAATCCATACCATGGATGATTTGAAATGGTTGTATCCATAAACATAGAAAATAAACCCAACAGAGATACTTCCCCAGCACTAGCTCAATGTCACTATATACTTCATAAAATATAGATCAACCTACAACTACTGCAGTCAATGAAAAGGTCACTAGAAACATATCTGCATCATGTAACAAAGTAATAACAAGGGAAGGTGATATAAAGGTGTACATATCTCCTGAATCAAAAAAGCATGAACACATGTAATAAACAAGAAAAGGTGACCTCAGATGATGTTTGGATCGTATGAAATTTGAAATTCTAAAACATGAAGCTGACCAAGACAAGGTCCACTGCCTCTCTGACCCTACTAATTACCACCTCCGTAGTCAATCTCTCCTCTCATACGATGAAAAGTGTCTTAGGGATGTACTATTATTTCCCATCTCACCTATAATAATCCAAAACTAGAACACCCCACCACTACTACAATGAGTAAAACTACTTTAGTTAATGAACCTGAAGCATAACACCTGATACACATTGATCACTGAGAAAGGTTAGGAACTATAACTACAGATGAACTCTACCTACAGAAGGAAAACATGTTTCTTATCCCTTGGAATATGAGTGATTGTCAATGACCCTAGAGAAATGAGACGATGAGGGGTTGGACCTACCTCTGGTTAATAGAAAACTTTTCTATCGTTGAATATAGGAATCCCAGACTATAGCATTAATTCATGAGGAATATTGACAACTCCCCTCTAATGATGATAAAATTTGGGTGAGTAACCTCTCAAAAACTAACTCTCCCTCAATCACCTTGAGATACATTTTTAGTATAAATGGGTGACCTAATGTTGGATCAGTAGATACAAATTCTCCTCTAAATTCCTCTCCCTAGGCTCCTCATCTAATAAAATGCATGATTATTATCTCATAGGGGTCCTAAAAGATATATAATACCCTCAAATGTTAGATCTACCCAATTGATGGGTTTTCATCTCTTAAATACTGGACACCCTCATAGTCATACAAAGGAACTATTCAAGGAACTATTCCTAGAAAAACACTAATAAGACTGATGGTTCTTCATGATCCTTGAGGAATAAAAACAACCACTACCTCACTTCTCCACATGACATCGTCCCAAAAAAATAATCCTTGTGCTCCTTCTAATCATGGATCAAACTGAAATTTGTCTAAACCACCACCAACCAGTCTTCTAAGAATTAATCTACAACAAATCCCTCATACATCAAAAAAATATAGAGCATGTGATCTTGATGTTTACTCATCCATTTTTCATCGCCTTCAAAATATAATCTATGATGATCTTCTGGCACACCTTGATGAACATATTATTTCTGAACCTGATGAGTACATAAACCTAAATCCATACCTAAAAAAATAAAAAGATAATTGGATCCCCTAAATATAGAAGATGAAATATTTAACATTATTTAATTAATCATTTTTTATCTTGTTAATATTTTGACCTATCTCAAGGTTTAACCATTTCAATGATAGACACAAATAATAATTATGCTTGATCATTTCCTATGTACCTACCCAACAACATGTATTAGTTAATTTAGTAGGATTAACACCCATTAAGTTCCACGAATCAAATCATAGGGGGAACTAAATATCCATGTCTCATCTGACCACCCATTTTATGTATCACTTAATAATATTATCTAACACTATTTCACTACCAAAAGATGATATTTGACCTATTATTAAGTTCAAACTCCATCCTATTCATCTGGTGAACATTTTATACCACTCTTTCATGATACCGTCCCTCCAAAGTGCACCCCTCCAGGTTTGAAAATGAGAGAAGGGGGATGGTGGCTACCAGGGTTTCTCCTCTATTAGGATGTTGATTGGTGACTAGAACTGAGGGTTTAATAAACATGAATATAAGAGGAATTACCCTTTAACTGATCATGAAAAGAGAAAGATTAGAAAAATAAGCCAATAAAAACCTCCTAAGACATACATATAAGGAAATCCAATTTGAAAACATGAAATGAAATACAATACTATTACAACTGAAAGGAAAACTACACGCACCAAAAAGTAAAGACAACATCAACCACATTGCCAAAAAAACACTTGGTAAAACATGTTCTAGTAATATCCTTCCAGATCTATAACCTACTCCATAAGACCTAAAAAAGATTATATATGCATAAATGATAATAATAGTATATTCATTGGAATTCTTCCCAAATCCTATCATAAAATATATTATGAAATAATGATAAGACATAGTGAACAAAAAATAAATCTAACTCATTACCTAAATAGGTATACTAAGTTCCCTACCCCACCATTGAGAACTCTCACAATGTATCACATAAAAAAATAATGTAATTTTTTGATGAAAAATCAAGCATTCCCCTCTCCAACACCCCCCAATGGTTTACTTCTCTACCCTAACATTTCCTATCCTGAGCCATCTGTCTCCAAAATTAGACAATATAAAGACACCTGAGAAAGGAATCAAAACATTCTCCTTATTCACCGAATCATCACATTAACCAAAATCACAAAACTATACATTATAACCAAGTATTTTCTAGAAGCCACCATAGACTATGTGACAAGTATCATACATTGTGTATTATACCTTAAGTCATTACAACCTATACACTAAGTTAGAGATTGAAGCCATCAAATCCGATTTACATCATACCAGTAATAATACTTTGAATACTATATCTAGGGATACCTGTGTGGTAATAAGAAAAAGACTTCACACCCCACTAATTACATATATAGTAAAACTTACTACACTTCATACCAGTATAAGTAACAACCTAAATAAGAGAGAATTTCCATAGGGTGTAGTCATCCATCCTTCCTCCCACCATGATATTGAGGAAAAGACTCTACCATAGTACACTGATTTTTCGCCCGCCTAACCTAATTGGGTCAATACTAGTATAAAAACATAAAATATACCTGATATAATATATCTCATGACCACACTATGGGCATAACCTAGTCATAGAGTCAAATATATCTAATGTCACTCCAACTCCCGACTTCCACTACTAAGACTATATATACTATAAGAACACAAGAATTTAAACGATAATTATTAAATATGTATTTCCTTTATATAATTTTACATCAGTTACTTATTTTATTAATGATTAAATTAATTATTAACATTAATCCTTATTACATTACATTAATCATCAAGGTAAAATCCAGGCCCACCCGGAATAATCCAAACCGAGTCTATATTTTCTCAACTTTAACATATTTTTATCATTTTTATTAAATCAAAAAAAAAACTCAGGGTTTAGAAATTATTTATTCATTATTAGTATCATTCCTCAATAAATATACTATAGGATAACCACACTAAGGTACAAACATGGGGAAACATGAAACAAAGCACATCCTCCCATCTCATGTAGTCGGAAAAGGAATGTAGATAATATAAGAAACATGTCCATCGATCATTAAACTTATTCATTTAACGAAAGAATACATAATTGTCACAACAATGGGTAATCCTAGCTTCAACCCATTTCATCATGACACACATGTGAATATTTTAATGCATCTGTCCATCACAAGCCTCAACTTCTGTTACATCATCTGGGCCTCCCCAGAAACATCACAACATCCATCCCAGTCTCAACCATCCTAAGATCATATTACATATTAGCCTCCCCACAACTTTTCATGTCGTATAGATAATATCACATACATATAATATCAAAAAAAATTAGTATAATCAATTTAAAATATAATATAGAATTCTAGGACCAAAAAACAAACATCCAAAAATCATATATAAATGATCTCCCACAGCTCCAAACTCTTGGCACTCGACCATATCAGAAAGATATGAAAATCGAGCCATAGAAATTATCCTTATCAAACTATTGGTTATTATTCTATCTTGGATTAACTGATTCATTATTCACAAATTCCAACAATGTAATAGATAAGGAATCAAGCTATATGAATATATCAAAATTAAACTATCCTCTTTGAATTAAAACCAATTTCAAAAAACTATGTGAAGAATCATTCTCAATTAAAATTCCTTTTTATTTCAACATTAATAAAAATAATTATTAAGCATCATATTATTTAAAATTTTAATTATCATGGAGAAATATTTAATTAATCATTCACATTACATCCATTTTACTTCCATCAAATAATATGAAATACCATATTCAAACACGCCACTTCTTTAATTATTAATATAATTAATAAAATAGTTATGGATTAATACTCCTTACAAATTTCCATCAATAAAACATTTCAATCTAGGAAATAAAAAGAAATGATAACAATCATAATTTTGAAATCAAACTATCTAGAAAATCAATTGAAAAAATGTTTTCATGGTAGGAAGAAATAACATGCGATGACTACATCGAATTCAATACAAATCTGGTCCAACAATTATTATGTTAATTAAATTTTTATTTAAATTGATAAACCATTCTAGAATTATGATTTATCATAAATAAATATAATAAACAATGAATCCTATATCTCAAAGGCATCAAAATTATTCACATGAGAACAATCTAACATCATATACACCGATCATGCCTCCTGCAAGAGGTTCATCACTCCAAGGACATCATTCCACAATTGAGCCATCAAAAAATAAATAAACATTCAGTATAACTATGGTGATAAATTCCCATCATGTGGTTAAAATAATCGAGAGGTTCCTGATTAGTAAACAAAAAGATAAGTGGAATAAATTACATCAGATCACCATGGATCGATGATTGAAATCTGAGAATAAATCCCCACAAAAGATATACAAAAAATAATGAAGATAGAGTCACTGGAGGCCTAGGGTTTGGGAGAAAAGTCACAGGGTTTTAGAAATCCTAAGGCACTGAAACATATAATGGTGAACTGTATAGTGCATTTTTATATCATGATACCCTTTGAAATCATCTATGTGTGGGGTTTTAGATCTCAATGTAAAACATGTCACCTCGAACCATTAAACGCTGATTTAGTTAATACCATGAAGCACTCTATGAACCAGCCTCATATAGGCCATGAACTACACATTCATGACTAGTAACAAGGATAGAACATGAATTATACATGTTTCTAGCCTTTAGAATAAAAAAAATCTATACATAGTGTAGGAATTCTTGGATTAACATGATCTTCAAAAACAAAAAAGGAGCCGAACTACATGGATCCATTCCCTTACACCTTGATAGTTACCATGATATCCCAAAAAACTCATGTAAAACTTCAGAGATTTTAATATCAAAACCTATAACCAACCTATTCATGATGAAGTGAAAGATACATTATAATCTCTTTGGATGAGCATAATATGTATATTGAGTAGAATACACACAAAAGCCTCTTTTCAAAAAATAAAAATAAATAATGCTAATGCCCAACTTAAAGAATGTTACTCAAACGCATCACGTAAATAGGTTTTTATATTCCTAGAAACACTATTGAAATCTATCTCCATGTATGATATACAAGTGATCATATAATATAATATAAAAAGAACCTATCCCACTACCACCTCTCAATGCATCTGCTAATCTACCAAAATATCAGACATCATGAGCCATTACTCTCTTAATGTAAGATAGCATGAAGAAACCTGGGAAATTGTATCATAATAACCATCCCCTGAATCAAAAAATCACATCACATACCATGCACCCCATGAACCATATCATCTCATTCCATATCTCCAGATAGTAACTGAGATTTTCTTGAGAGGTAGGATAACTCATATGTTACATGTCATACCTCAAGAAATCAGATCACATATAAGGAAATCCTATATTAATCAATGGGATACTATTTCTATAGATACATGTGTATGAAATAAATATAACCCATCACATCCCTCTACAAGAATATATTAAAATATAAACCACCTTTCATACCAACACATAATACTACCAATATAAAAGAGTTGGATCAAAGGGTGTAATCATCTATTCATTCCTTTCGAGCTTATATGTTGGGGAAGAAACCCTTCTAGAGTCCAGTAGGTGTCATTATACCAACCTTCATGGGTGGGGTTCTATATGAAAAAACATAACACATAACACATAATATATATCACAAACACACTATGTTTATCAACCTAAGATTAAGCTCAGATTTAGCTATCATATCTTAGACACATTGGTACCACCACAAAGAATTAGAAATCCTATAGAAAAACATGAATTAAATGTGACTAAAATAATTAATTGTTTCCTTTTAACATTTAAATTTACATTCATTATTTCATTAGATAATAAATAACATTATTATATTCTAATTTAATTAACCAAAATGTGAAATCTAGGACCTCCATATATAATTTAACTGATTCATTTGTTCCAAAATATTATCAACATTTTATTCCATTCACGAACCAACACCCTTGGTTAAAAAAATTATTAATTACTATAATTACTTAATTATCGGTACCCTTATAAACTTATTAATCAACCATAAAATTGATGCATTAACTAAGCACAACCAACTACCTAAATAAGTGGGTAATGGAATGTAGAAATAAGAAACCCAAACATTAAAGAAGAATATTATCAATAATTAATCCATATTTCATCATAGTAATAGGAAATATTAACTTCAACCCATTCCCTAAATATCAATTCCATCCCCAATGAAATCATGAATCATTCCATCATAGACACAAACTACAACAATAAACTCAATCCATACTACCCACATCACAGGAACTCAAATCCATCCTAGGATCCCATAAAACAAAACCACAACACTGGAATCCAAAGAAAACACACAAGGATACAAGAAAAAAACATAAATAGTACATGTCATCTAGTAGATAAAAATTAAGGCATCCGGAC
This sequence comes from Viscum album, assembly GCA_963277665.1. Classification (NCBI taxonomy): domain Eukaryota; kingdom Viridiplantae; phylum Streptophyta; class Magnoliopsida; order Santalales; family Viscaceae; genus Viscum; species Viscum album. Next base: position 2,141,684,913 of record OY728122.1, on the reverse strand, counting down.
CGTATAAGAAAATGGACATGGCCATCCCCAAATATTTTCCATTATCAAAAGATCAGTTTATTAAAATATTTGATTAAAAAATTAATTTATCATAGGATATAACTATGGGTTTCTTAAGGAATAAATTTTAAAAGATATAATATTTTTAAAAATTAATTTAGGTATAACATCATGTTTCAAAAAATAATAAGGAACTATAATTCCATTTACACGGCTCTTTATTATTTCCAACAAAAAGAATATATATCTTCATGTTCTTTATAAAATTCCATTATCATATGTAAAAATAATTTTTATTAAACATGAATAAAGAATCATTTTATATCCATCAAATTAGAAGAATTAATAGATTCAGTAATCATTCCTTTTTAATTATTTATCCAAAAACATTACCAGGTGTACATTCTAAACCATTTTCATCAAAAAAAGATGATTTGTTTTTTTAAAAAAATTATAATAAGTACATAAACATATATAACACAATGTCAATAAAAAAAGATAAAAACTGATATCAATGTGGAAACACATGTGATATATACAACTATAAACAATTTCATTTCAGAATACTAGGTTAATATCAATTTTGGTAAATTACACTATTACATAAAGAGTTAATGTACGATAAATTTTCCATTTAACATATAGGTAAGAAGAAAATTGGATACCCAACCAAAAATTTTATAAATTTTTTAATCTACAATGGAAAAAAATGCTGAACTTTCATTAACACTCTGAAAATGAAACTATAATGTATAAAAACTCACCTTAGATCACCATAGACCAAACCCAAGTTATTGGGCATCAATCACATGATAAACGGATTTAAAAACCCACAAAAAGAACCAATTGTGCCTAGATTTGGGAAGGATTCAAGAGAATTGGGAACATTTTAGGGTGAGAGAGTCTTTATATATATTTATCTATATATAATTTCATTTCATGACTGGATCATTCATCTCATGAATGTACCATGTTTATGACCTATCAAAAAAGGTATCCCCCCAATCCAATAAACCATGATCAATGTAGTTTCAGAACATAATGTTTATGTATTGAGTTTTTAGTTATTTATTAATCAAACCCAAACCTCATCCATTAACATCATGAATATATAATAAACATTGTGAATCACACCTAAGGAACACCTCTTTTTCAATATTCATGCAACCACATTTGGCACAAACTACCAACTCATGTCCTAAACTACAGTTCGTATCATGAAATTATACATCAACTAGATTTCAGATTCCAAAATCTAATAAATATGTCCTAGGATTTCTCCAAGAACTACTTATCTAAAAAACATTCAAATGGATGGTTTATAAGGAATATTCCCCTTACATATTACTCTAATAAAATTATTCTCTATGTCGGGAATTTAAACTAAACCCAGAGAAAAGGAGAATAAAAGTTGTGAACTGAATATCCACCCAGGGTGATACCTCTCAGGAATATTTCCATCATAGGAACTCAACCACCTCACCCTAAGTAACAATGTGAATAAATTTTGAACACAAAAAAAATCTACTAAACACTAAAGGGGGAGAAACCTCTTAATTAAGAGAATGTCCACAATGAATGAAACGAATAAGTGAGATCCATATCGTATGATAGAAAATGGGAAAAAACATGAAAATTGATACAAAATAAGATATATTCATTCAATAAATTAGGATACTGAGTACTAATATATGACTCATATTCCCAAGTGCACACTTATAGGAAACCATGTTGTCAGATGACATGAACCAAATGAATAAAACACCCATGCATCCCCTTATATTTCATATACTAGATCTCGACATGATACTCCTCAAAGGTTGGATCATAGTTAATGTTGATCACAACCAAATTGATTACATGAGAGTCTTTATGATGGTAATAGGAAATCTATTTAATATATAATACATAGTGTAGTTGGTTCATCTATTTAGGAAGTGCTATCTGATATGAAATGACTCTAATAAATGAAAACACCTTGAAATTCCCAAAAAAATGGGGGATAAATCTTAGCCTCACAAAAAAATCCTCACATCACATAATGAAAAGTCACCTTTAGAAACACAAGATCCCAAAAGTAGAACTGTATATGTATCCTCCTTTAATTGATATACGATTTCTAATGATTTGGCACTGCCTTAATCCTCTTGAAGATCACCCAACCCATATTTATCATTATATACTATATTTATGGAATGATAATTACTAACTCATTTACCTAGTATAATAGATATTAGCATAGAAAGGTCATCCATATAAATCATAAAAAGATTTTATAACAATAGTGGAATGAAAACTATAATTCTGATAAAACTCATTCACAGACAAGTGGATCATCCATGAACATCTGAAATCCATGACACAATTTTGAAACATGTCTTCAAGAGTCTAAATTGGATACTCTATCTTGAAATCCATATTATCAATAGAAATAAATGATAATTAATAACTAAGAGACAAAAGAATTTTGAATACCTATCCACACTCATAGGGAATAATTAGGATCACGATCATAGATTATCATCTTTGAGACTCTGTGAAGTCTCACTACCTCCTCCACACAGTGCCTTGAAAAATCCTATATTGATTTAAACATCTTGATCACTATAAAGTTCTATGGTTTCATAAAATAGTCCACTATCACCTATATAACATCAATTCATCCTTGATCTTTTGTTAAATAAATGATGAATTTATCAAAATGCCCACCCAATTCAACTGTGGAACATATACTAAGAAGAGAAACCCACTAGGAACATGATGCTCTACTCACGCCTTTTGGAATACAAAATGGTGAAACAAAATCTCTATAAATGAATGCTTCAACCCAGAGCACAAAAATTAGCCTCTTATAGCTCGATATATACCCTCTAAGGGTGAGATATAAAACTAAGAGAGAATTACTTCATGCATCATCAAAGGAATTAGATGAATCCTTCGGGATAAAACCCAACATTGTATTTATTTAGAGAAATATTTTGGTTAATAAAAAAATAATACTATATCTCTCAAGACCTATACCTTAGAATCTCCATGTTCGGACTTCTATATCTTTTACAATAATAATTCCACCAATATCATCTGGAAGAACAAACCACTACCAGGAAACTCACTCAAATAAGGATTCATCACCAAGAGCAATTCCATTACTCACTATGATTCTCTTGATTTGTGAAAAATATCAATGTGTGAATTACGTTTCAACAAATAAACTAAAAAATTACCCTTTCATATTGTATATGACATGTCAATGTTATAATTACTCAATAATTCTATCCAATGATGTTGTTTCATGTTTAGGTCATTCTTCGATAAGAGATGACTCTAGATGTTGTGATTATTAGAAACCAAAAAACAAACATTGATTTGGTAATATCCTGACAACTTTATGAAACAATGAGTGCCAATTACTCATGATCCTTGGTGAAACAGTTATTCTCATGGGGATATAACTCACAAGAACCATAAGAAATGGTTGAATTCTATTTCATAATAACACAACCTTATCCCAGACATGAAGCATCACATAAGACCTCAAATATAACTCCCTCTTCTGGAAAATGAGGAAACGGTGCACTAACCAACTTCCACTTTAGTAACTCAAATGCTTCTTAACATTTATCAGTCCAAAAGATCACATTCTTCTTTCAATTTAATGCTGTTATAGGAGTTTTAAGTCAAGATTAACCAACTATGAGCATCCTATAAAATTATACAAGATCACGATAACAAAGTTCATTTTCATATTTCTTATGAGATTCCTATGGTATGACCAATATGATCTTCAAAATACCCACTACTAAAATATTTGGGGACTCAACATGCCCTAGGAAACATAACTCATGAGCCTAGAAATAACACATTGACAGCTTCTCAAGAAACTAATGATGACAAAAAACACTCCGAAAAAAATGTCAATTTTTCATGCAAACCTCTAAATATGTGGAGTATATAAGGATATTTTATGATGAAAATATCATAAAAATAATACAAAAACACTTTGAAGACAACGTTCATCAAACCCGTAAACACAGATACAGAACACGTCATAGTGAACACCATCATAATGAACTCATAATTACCATAATTTAATTAGAAATAGTTATATAGAATATCCACATATTTTTACCATATTTTATGATATCAAGGTTGTATATTGATTTTCTAAAACCATATAGATCCTTTCATCTAGTTGAATATATCATAAATCCATGGAAGAAGATAATTCTTATTCCCTATCACCTAGTTCAGGCCACAATAATCGATACAATGATCTAAACTACCATCATCCTTCTTCATAAATAGAACTGAAGAACCCCAAGGTGACAAGACTAGCTAAACAAAACCTCATTAAAAAAGATCATTGATATTTACCCACATATTACATGACAAGGAAGGCACCATTCGATATAAATATATCTATATTGAAGAAGAACTTTACTTTTGGTCTATTCCGACCTCAATCTCCCTTAAAAGGGGGAATTCTACAACCTCCTTGGGGAATACATCAAGTATTTTCACACAACCCTCAGAAACAACACTGAATAATCCATATAAAATCAAATAATAATATCAACCAATAAATAAGACAATGAATAAATATACCTCTCTCCCGTATAAGGGTCTAGCTCACCATGAAAACACCGAAGAATCTCTATCATCATCATATATAGAAATCTATCTCTAGAAGATATGCCCAATAGCCCAAAATAAATACAGCCAATCCATTCTGATGATGATGTCTTATGGATATTATAGAAAATTGGAAGTCTCCCCATTATGGGTCCTCCCCTACACTATCTCATAGTCTATACAATTTTTATATAAATAATATAGACATACTACTAGTGTAGTTAATGAAAAGGGAATTGGAATCCACTCTACCTCATGTCCCAAATAATGAACTAGGGGATGTGATATGAATGAGTGAATTTATATGGAAACAAAAAATCATACAAATATGTTTAAAACAATTAAGGAGTACCAAGAATGATGTGTTTCTCTTATAGCATTGAGAAATCCAATGTATGATGCTAACAATAAACTACTCTATGGCCTCTCTGACCCTTATTATGACCACCTCCATAATTCTTCTATGCTCTTTAAGAGTATGGAGAATATCAAGGATATCCATCTCATTCATTATCTGTTATCTTATGATCCAATACATGAGTACCTTGATTTTAGCACTTCATTTGAAACTACCTCAAATGAGGAAATTGAAGTGGAACACCTATTTCATGTTTCCTACTATGAATGCTCAGGAACTCTTTCCACTGATAATATTCCATACAAAACACATACATTTGATTCCTTATTTGGGGATTAAGGGATACCACCAAAGAGAAATGACATTTGATTTCCAGCACAAACCCCTTGTTGTCTAAAACCTTTTCTGACCCAAAAATAGGATTCCCATCCCAAAATATAATAGATAAGGATTCTTTACAACACCACTCACATGATGACAATATCCTAGATAGAGAACTCACAATGAACTATTTTCATTATAGTACCTTGAAATATGATAATATCATAAATTGAGTTCCACGGAGAGGAGTTATAGATTCAACCACTAAAATAAATTCCTTTCCTAATGCATCTCATTGAGATATATGATTGAATCATATCAGATAAGTGTCCTGAAATGGATCCCAAACTTCCACATATTGGATCTCCCCTATTGAAATGTAAGAAACTCATAGTAATCAGGTTCCTTTTAGGTTAAAGAAAGATAATCTACGATAAAATAGTCTCAGAACATCTACCATGACATTGTTAACTACTCATGATCCCCATGGAACAGGAACCAACACTTTTGAAATGATTTATGACATAATATCACCATAAATGAAACTTGTTTTTCCTTCCAATCATGAACAAATTTCAATAATATCTTCTCCTACTCTAACTTGTTATTTTTCAATGAGTCCAAAATAGAAACCCAACAAATTTAGATAATATTTCATTGAAACTCTCATAGGTTCATCTTTCAAGTGTCATCATCTTCAACCTCTACACTAAAGTGATCATCTAGAACATATTTATGAAAATTTTATATGAAAACCTGCTAAGGAAGTTGATGTGGAACCATAAAAAAAAAAGAAATAATATTAGGGACTCATAAACATATAATATAGAATATTTAATATTAATTTAATTATTTATTTAGAGAAGATTCAACCTAATCTTAAGGTCTTCCTATTTCCAATAATGGAATATTATGAATGGTGAGTTTTACTTACATAGTTTTCTTCAATAAAAAATCACTTCACATAGTAGGATTAATAAAATTAATGGTCTATCCAACATATCATAGGGGGCCATAAATATCTAAGTCCAAGATGGAATACATTGTTTATATTGATTACTAAAATTATATGAAAAAATTTCTTTACCAACCTAGATAGTCCTCGCCTATCACTACCTCATAACTGCAACCTATCCCCCACCATGAACCTTTGATACAACTATATCAGGACCCCATCCCACCAAATGCACGCCTCTTGGGATATCAATTATAAAATGGAGATAATATTTCCTAAAATACCCTTCAATATGCCCTGTATTGGTGATAAGAACCGAGCATACATCATACATAAAATTGGGTAGTATTACCTTCTAAAGATTTATATGATCAGAGATAAGATAGAAAAATTGATTGAATACTTCTCATAAATAAGTAAATAGAGATGAAAATACATGCATGTAATGTTATAAAACGAAAGAAATTTCAAGAAGAGAACTACACGTACTAAAAAATAATCCTCAATATTGACCATGAAATTCCAAATAGCTCTTACACATTCCAAGAAATAGTAATTTTCAGCTGGATCATGAAAATACTCCCACTGGCCCAAAAAGTATTTTATATATACGTAGGCTGATTATAACATGTCGACTTAGTAGGATCCTCTATAAATCATATGTTGAAAAATATAAAGTAATATTAATAAAGGACAGTGACAAAAAAGTGATGCTAACACATTACTTAAACAAGTATGATAATTTATCATCCTAACTATGTTGATCTCTCACCATGTATCATATAAAAGTTATCATATAGCATAATTTCAAAATATGATACCCACTACCACTACCCCAATGGTTTTTTTCATTGCACAAAATTTAAATGTACTATTTTATCTCTCTTGAAAATTAATATAGCCCAAAGAAACCTGGGATAATGTTTCAAAACATGCATCTCATATGTCACATCATCTCATCACCTAGCATGTATCCTATCTATTTCATCATCTCATTCCACATCCACATATTGTAACTATGATGTTTTCAGAAGCCACCACTTCTCGTATGTCTTGTATTATATATCAACCCATTAAAGACTATATATAACGCACCTATAATAATTGATAATATACTATATACGGAGATCCCAATATTTAAAAAACCAAAATAAATTACATCCCTATAGACACATGTATGGGAATGGTGACCACAATGTAAAGTAAAACATAATACTACTAGGAAAAGGGATAGAGAATAGAGTTTGTCGTCAATCATCCATTCCTCTCTAACATATATGTTGGGGAAAACAAACACCCCATGTCCATTGGATATCAATCACCCTATCGACATGGGTGGGGTAGTGTATAAAAGATATTAATATATAGGGTATAATAAAATATACAAAAAAACAAGTTAATTTACATATTTTTAGGCTCATTAGTATCTATCGTCTCTTAAACTCCTGACATAAACCTCTATGAACTAGATATCCTATTATCATAATAATTTTCAAAGAGCATCATTTAATTGTTTATTTTCTTTTAAAATTTCACTTTACCTTTACAAATGATTTTTTTTAAATTAAAATTAGTCCATTCACATTTCATTAACCACTATGGGAACTCCATTCCCTCTAGGAATAATAAACCCAATTACATAGTTCTACAATATTATCAACATTTTCATTCTATTCACACACTCACCCCATATGATAAAAAGATCACTAATTATTATCATTAGAGAATTTCAAAATCTCTAGGAATCATGCTATGATACCATACAATATAATCATAAACCTAAAATAACCAACTATGTCATGAAATGGGTAAAGAAATAGAGAAACAAGAAACATGACTATATGATCTTAAAAGAATGACATTAATAGGAACAAATGTTACTTTCATCATAGAAATGGAAATCCCAGCATCAACCAATTCCCTCAATATAGGTGTCATCCCTGACCCCCCATGCATCTCATTATGCATCCTACCATACCAGTGATGAACTATTGAAATAAACATGGGCCTTACCACACATAAATTTGTAACCATCATCCATCATAGTCTAAAATCATTTAAAATCAAAAGTCTGACATCAAGAATAACTTCCAAATACAAAAATCCATTTGGAATCAAAATTACATTAACATAACTCTTTATTATTAAAAAAATGAATTTATAGCTTCATGGTATATATCCATAACTATTAACATATAGAAGAAGAATTTTAGATAAACATGCATTTGGGATCATTTTATTTTCTTCTAATTTTAAAATCAATATATTTATTAAACATTTCCGTTAATTATTTATCCAAACAAATTACTGAATTTTCATTCATAACAATTTTTATAATATTAACTTTATAAACCCCCAAATAAAAAACAAGATAATAAAACAATAAACATAGATAGAACTCTATATAGTAAAATAATATTAAAACTAATATCACAATAGATTCCCATGCGAACACTACAACGACATACAATTTTGTGTCATTTATCCTATTTAATATTCATTATTATTAATTCCAGCATAAAAAATATATAATTCATGATTTATTTTTGATTTCACATAAAAAAATGTAAAATAAACAAGTACATAATCTCATATAATTCAAATTAATTCCATCAATAATGAAATAAAAAAACATATAATTTATCACATATCCAATAAGGAAACAAAAAAACTCCAAGAACACTACACCAAAACCACACAAAATAATCAATATAAATCCACAATATTAGATATTATCATCTAACATATCATATAAAGAAAGTATGATGGAAAAAAGAATTAATTGTAGGGGAAACCATAAGAGAAATATAGAAAACAAACCTCAAATCACTAATAATAAGATATAGGAGGATGGGGATCAATCCCCTCAAAAATGATATTGAAATAACTTAGAAGAATTACTTATAGCTTCCTTAGTATTAGAGGTAATCAAGGGATTTCAAAAAATCTATGGTTGTAAGATTATTTATAGGGATTATTTTAAATAGATATTCACAAAATGAATTTCCCATTCACAATTTGAATAATGATATTTTTAGAACCACCAAAAAATGGGTCACCTCGATCCAATAAAGCTGGATCAGTTTAAATCATGAAATTCTTGATCACATCATGAGTATCTTTCAAAAGATTTATCGAATCCCAAACACATCCAGTCACTTTGTGAATATCTTATACCTGTCCTGAATCATACCATATGGACGTATCTTGTGTAATCTATGAATAATCACTTTAGTCATGAACTACCAAGTCATATTTTCAATTGCGGTTCACATCATGAAATAATCCTGAGATGAAATTATAGATATAAATATACAATGATAATAATTCATGCTTCGATTATTCACTAATAACCATTTAAACACACATATGGATGGTATTTAAGGATCTAATGAAGTATGGGTTTTTTACAATATTCTATTTTAAAAGGATATGAAATTGATTTTATATCCAATGGATATTTACAAAATGACAATGATTTCCTGTTTTTGTAACAAAAATGTATAGATGTTGATGGGTGGTTTCCTATATCTCCCACCAATATATTTGTTTTTTCTTATGTCTCTTGATATAAAAAAGGTATATGAGAAAATTTATCCCATGAAATATGGTAAATGGTAGGCTTTATTCCAAGACAAAGTGTACTTGGTATAATTCATCCCGAGCCAAATTGGTCTATAAGAAACATTTTTTCATTCCAAATGGTACACGAGATGATTATCAGAATCCCAAAAATGTAAACATGTAGATATCCTTGTCATATTATCTGAATAATTCCATGGTGGGTATCATTAACATATGTTTTCTATACATATGATTATTATATACTCTTATATAACAATATTATGCCAACAATTATGGTCATTGAGTCTTTTTTAATCTATTATGATTCTAATAACACTTTTACGTGGTGTATGATTATTCATTTAATATTACATGTCATATTATATTGAATTCTAGAAAACACATATTATTCAATGTTCATTTTAATATGATATTTTCCTCGCATAATTTTTTCTCATAAACTAATAATCTATACCTTTATTTTATATTGGTATTTTTCCCCTACTAATAATTTGAGATCACACTTTTTTATGTTTTCCAATCACTGGGTTATAAAGAAAAGTTTAACATGTGGAATGCTAAGAAGGGAGTCTATATGATTTTGGTTTTGGAGAAATTATTTTAGATTTATATGTTTTCCAAGATAATATAAAAGACATTATAACATTTAGTCTATGGTTATATAATTTTTTTATATGTATTTTCTAAATCGAAAAATTAATGAATTATTTAATTTATGTTTAGTTTGGGCATATTCAATTATTAATCTCTTTTTAGCTAAATTTTAGGTGATTCTCGGTATTTACTGAATCACTCTACATAGTTACTGTAATAATTTATAGGATAATGGAATCCCCTTTAATATCCCATATAAACTGATGAACATCAATTAGTGAAGGGTGACTATAAAATTTCTACATAAATTACATCCATTATACGGATCTTAAAACAAATATTTATGGTCATTTATCTAAAATGTTTGGGGGAAAAACTCAATAGTGCATATATAAAGATTATTAATGAGTACATAATTTTTTTTTCTAAATTTTTTTATATTTCTCCCTCATTATGAAGAATATTTTTTTTAAATAAATAAAAACATTGGTTTTCCCTATATAAAATAAAATTTTTAGAATGCATTTTAATGAACTTTATTAATCACATAATCAAATCCATACAAATCTACATAATTTTTTTATAATAATGAAATTCACTATATGATGCACTAGTTATCATAGTTAAATAGATGTTTTCATTAGTGAATTTTTTCATTGATTATCCTCAACAAAATATGAATAAAATCAAGGATTGTATATTAGATTTCCTATAAATAATTTTTTAATAAATCTGAATTGATAAATGATTACTAAAGAGTGATATAAAATTTTCTGTGAAATGTGAGGTTATGACCAAGAAAACATTTCAAAAAAATATATGGTCACTATGAATTTAAAGTGACATAAGTCACACAATTAAAGGAACACCAATATTATGGATATGATGGATAGAGTATTTATACATTAACTATTCTATTTTGACGTACTCTTTATAGATTATATTCTCATATATTTGATGATATTGTAAGAGAAGAAATATCCATATAGGATTGTGCTCAAGACCTTGATAATGGAAAATTTGTCCAAAAAATATAGCATATTTGAATTATACCTACTCAATATATCATCTGCATGTTATTTAGCAGTAATATATTGTATATTTATGTAGCCATTAAAATAAAAGGTAATTGATAATTGACTTGACTTCCCAATTTAATTGAGATCTATTCTTTTCATGTTTTGGATGGATACAACATATATTTTTTCTTAAATAACTTATGATATTAAAATCCAAAAACCAAGTTAACTCATAAAGGAGTCAAGTTCTTATTAGAATTTGAATATGATTAAAACTTCACAAACATGAAGAGAAGGTTGGTCACTACACCTGTATACACAGTACCCTATATGGAGAAGGGTTTTTGATATATGGAGATATATTAAAGAGGTTATTACGATGTGTCATCATGAAAAATAAATTGTGGGAACATTTTACATATGTCAACAAAAAATTTATGGTAAAAAATTATTTATATATGATTTGGATCTAAATCTTGTAATAATTTCATTAAATATATTTAGTAATTATAATTATGTTAACTGTTTGATATATATAAAAATAAAAGGTTATTATTGTCTATATTGACACAGAAGTATTTGATCATGGACTATAGGAGTAAATTGATGTTGATCAAGGACTATGACTGCTACATTATTTACCACCTTGGAAGGTGCACAAGTTGGGCGATGCCTGGAGTATTAGATATTATACACTTTCATTTATCATGAGGATTAAAGGTACTTAGTACTCATGGATTTACATTCAATGGACCATGATATTATAAGAGATGGTAAAAATGAATATAACTCCAAAATTAATTCCTAACTATACATCCATTAGAAGGATGAGGTGACATAGAAGGTGGATATGGAGTTCGGACAGTTGGCAAGGAGTATTAAAGAGATTAAAAATCACAATTATGATTATATATATGAAAATGTGTCCCATTAATATCATTACTAAAAAATGAAATTTTTTATTATATAGATAGATCGTAATACTAAAACCATATTGGACACACAAATTAACAACACAATATTTAATCTTATAAATTTCATCAAATAAACTGTAAGTGTTTGCTAGTTTATTCGATACCCAACACTGTTCCTAAATCAAACTATAGTAACCTATAATGTAGAAATTAAATTAGATGGTATGAAAATAGATAAAATAATTATGAAAACTACATATAATGTTTCTAAAACATTAATATATATATACATACATATATATATATATATATATATTCTTAATATATACAAGTACTCAATATCCTGTAAAGTCATTTTATGTTTCAAAAAAAAGTTTTTTCAAAAAAATATTTTATTAATTATTTTGAATGAATAGAATAATTCATATATAACTTTTTTATAAATATTTTCTTAATAAAATAATAAATTTTTTTAAATTATCATGTTGATATTATTTGTGGTCGGTTTTTATAAGTAATCTAAAAAGATATATTTTTTAATGAATATTGAAAATTTCTAATTATTTTAAATGTCATTATTTTTAAAGTAAATGATCCGTTATTCTATGAATATTAAGTTAAATTAATTTAATTATCCTTTAATTATAAAATATATAATTATTTACATTGGAAGAAATAATATATATTAATGTTGGTATCAGTTCAATTTTGGATTAAAATGCATTTTCCTAAAACTCTTTTTATGCATGCAATGTGGTTTTGTTTTAATAAATTCAATTTATATCTATATATTAATTATTTTAATGAAATTTAGGGATTATATATTCAATAAAATATTTAGAAATAAATTTTAGTTGTCTAAAATGGTGTGGAATTGAATTGAATTTATTTTTATTCTTAAAAATTCATTACTCTAAAATAGTTTATCATTGCTATTTTCACTTTTATTTAAACTGAAATCCTCCCATTTAGAGATATTTTATTGGAAATAATTTATTCCATATTTGAAAAAAAATTATTAATATAATTTATTTAGTATATCTTAATACATTTTCATAATTAATTGTACAAAAAGTAAATTGGTTATACCACGGTTAATGTTAAAACAGGTTTACTAGAGGATTAAACGAAGATATTAAGGTATAAATTCCACCTAAACTTGTATGTATATTTTTTTGAATTTATATCAACTTTATCTTATCCTATTATCTAATTCATATATATTTCCATACGCATTAACAAGAACATAACTTTATATCATTAAAATATTTTTGTAATTTTGAAATGTGTCCCTCCCATTAGTTATAAAATTATACCTCTTATCCTCTCTTATTCACATAATTTGAGCTTTACATATTAGATAATACCTACTATAAAACCTTCATATAATCATTTAATTTTTTCTATATTTTTTTTCATTTTTTTAATACAACTATTGCATGGAATAAGGTGTAAAACAAATGACCTCTCTGAAAGAAGATTTATATGTATTAAACAAGATCATTCAATTTTATTTATTATTCCTATATCTATCAAACAATTTTATCACCAAAATAATGATTAATTTAGTATAATAAATATAATTTGTTGTAATTATTTTTATGTAAGAACTATTTTACAGCTCTTATACATCAAATTTTAAATGAAGGTTTTGCTGGTGTGAGTTTTTGGACTTCCAACTCCACATAACGATATGAGTCATTTTCCATCATCACCATTCAGGGATAGTTACGAAGATGGATATAATTTTTATTCATGATATTTATTAAATAATTATAATTCTGAAAATATAATATCTTATCTACTTTATTTCCATCATATCCATTGAAAATGATAATTTCTCTCATGCTTACATGTGGACTACAACCTCCATGAAGCGATGCGAGTAGTTTTTTTCTTATTAAATAGATTATGAATAAGTAAATATTTAATTAATATATATGATATTAATAATATAATAATTAGTGTTGAATGGTGAATTATTATTTATCTTTCTTTCAATTGATCCATCAAAAATTGGAATGATTACCTGTGTGTGTGTACATACTACCATCTCTATGAAGTGATATAATTCATTTTTAATCACCGAATTATATAAATAGTTATAAGTTCATATATTGGTAAAATATTATACATAAAAAAATATTAATATTATGGATATTATTAAATTATGATCAATTTACAAGTACCATAACTTCTTAACCAAAACATACATGATAAACCAAACTTCTAACACCCAGAAACATCATCATTAATAGATAATTGTTAATAAATGGGTATTGAAATAATAGAATTGGATTATATATGATATTATAAGTAGTTATATGGTTATATTATATGAGAATTATAATTTTTATTTTTTTATATAGGTGAATAGAGAGCTTATAACCCAATTTACATATAAGGTAAGGGTTCTTCACACAAATTGTTTTTCTAAGGCATGTTTTATGTTATGAAAATACTTTTTTATGGCAAGAATATTGAGTTAGAAGATCAAATTATTACATTTACATTCCTTTAGTTTTGGTAATCACAAACAGTTTCGTAAAACTTTTTTACTAAATTTTTATTGATTATTTTTTAGTATGTTTCTCTAAATCATTTCCTTTTTCCATACAGAGAAAAAACTTATAAATTATTACGAATATAAAAATACAATTATTTATTAAGATTATTATAATAAGTATGAGTTTGATTAATTGGAGTCACCATTATTAGATTGGTTGTCATACATAATTCATGTCTACCATACTAAAAAATGTCTTAGCAATCGGGCTGATACTGGTACCGATACATTCAGACTGCATCTTCTATAGATACAATCCGACTGACACACATAAATATTATCATAGTGACATTGTTAAGTAATTACATTAGACTGATTATTTTTATAATCAAAATAAAAATACATTATTCTATTATATGTAATATCTTTAACATTATAATGGTGTAAATCAATTTGATGTGAGGAATTTTGTTATGATGAGTTATGAAGCACTAGTTATTCGAGGTTATTATAGAAAAATTGGATATATGACCATTAATAGATTGCATATAAATATGAAGTCATTGGATGAGTTTGGAGTAAAAAAATTTCACACACAATTATAATGATGAATACTTAGGGTCCACTGGTCATTCATTGTATTTTTTATTTATTTATTGAGTTTTCTTCTTACGTAATCCATTCCATGGTTGTTTCCAAAAGAACATTTATAATTGTATTCATATAATATCATTGTAAGGATAGAGGGATTCTAGTCATAGGAAGATAAGGAATATAATCCATCATATGAAGGGATTCATTGGGTAGGAATATAGATCCAATCATTGTTTTAAGGGATTTTTGGGATAGGAATATAGAGCCAATATGATCTTCATATCAAGGGATTTCCTAAAAATAAAAGACATACATAACTATATTTATATCAAAAATGGATACATTTAGTTAGGGTTATTGTCTACATTAATCTTATGGTAAAAGGGGGTTTGTCTTTTTAATAAAATCTTATAATTGATTCTTAATATTACACAACTATTGCATTACTTGTTTTTATAGGTTTTATATCCCGATGAATTTAATTGAAAGCGAGTCATCATATTTATATTTATATTCCAATTATGTTTATCATATTAACTCAAATTATGATAATAAAATTTGATCAAATAAGATCCATGGTGACTATAATTTTCAACTAGATATAATAGAACAAATTTCTAATTCCAATTTTTTAACATTGTTAATTTGGATGATTCCAAAGTCTTATGACCTTAATTTGAGACGTTTGGTTGTAAATTTATTTAAAATTATTAAAATATTTTTTTAAGAATTAAAATTCACACCCATTTTGTATGTATATCCATCAGTCTAATTTTTATGATCATAAAATTTGTATTAGGGGAGGTTTCTTCTTATCATATAGTTGAAGAGTTTTTTATTTTTTTACTATTACATGATTTTTACATTTTGTAATAAATTATTGTTTATAAAATATCATACATTAACTTGTGTTTTTTTGAACAAATTTATATTATTTATGATGGAAGGTATTAATTTTTGTTCAATAAATAATATAAATCCAAATAGAACACATATCTTTGATAGTTGAGATTATTGTAATAGAGAGATTGAATGATGAATTTTTTTATCACCATAGGAGTTAACAATTTTTTATCCTTACTAGAGTGTATAATATTCCTAGTAATGATGTAAAAACTTTTAAACATCATGAAAAAATATTATCAATTAAATTATAGAGTTATGAATAATTTTTCATTTACTCTGGTTAGAAGTATTTATAGTCAGATATGTTCTTGTGATGTTGAAAATAGTATATGGAAAAAAATTTAAGTCACAAACATTTGTACTTCAAATCATTTTGAAGCCATAAGATCTACACATAGAGAAGACCACCATTACTTTTCTTTCATACCTAGAGAATCAGTGGAAAATATGCACTATAGGGTCATGGAGATCATAAATAGTATACAATCTATTTGTAGAAAAGGTCTTGATGATGAAATACTAATGGAAAAGTTTATTGATACTATTCCCAATGAGTGGGAATTAATTCATGACTAATTTTTTTAACATAAAAAAGATAAATAATAATACATTCACTGATTAGATTAGAACCATTATACAATATAAGGGTACACTCAAGAGAGATGCAGAGAATGTGAAGAAGAAAAATAGTGGTGCTTCTTTTTCTACAACATTTTACTTTCCTTAAAAGAGACAGAAACCTAAGAAAGTTATTAAATATTCTAAAAAGAACAATGTGGTTATTTAATTAGATTGTTTTACTTTTGATCCTCTTGAGAATGTGTTAACCAAGATATCCAAACAGATGAGAAGAATAGATTTTAATAATGACTTCCAATATCGATACAATAATGGCTGCAAGGATAGAAGTAAAAAAGAAAGATGAAGTGATTTCTATGAGTGTATAAAATCTATATGTATTGGACCAGATTTTCCAAATATGAAGAGGAAAGATAGAAAAATAATAA
Source organism: Viscum album (assembly GCA_963277665.1). NCBI lineage: Eukaryota > Viridiplantae > Streptophyta > Magnoliopsida > Santalales > Viscaceae > Viscum > Viscum album. Next base: position 2,141,667,522 of record OY728122.1, on the reverse strand, counting down.
TTCAGAAATAAATCAAATTTGATATAACAAATTTAAATAAAAAAAGTCTTAATGTTTTCGGACACATGGAATTCTAGTGGAGCAGAATCTTTTAAAATTTATTCCGATAAAAAAATTTCATGATAGGGTAAAATAAGAATTTTTTCTAATACACACAAGGATAATCTATGTTTAATTAATAAGGTAAAAAAAATAAAAATGTTTCCAATAATTCATTAAATTCTAATTTTCCCGATGAGAATAATTCTACATCTTCTAATAAATAATCTTCCTCAACAAAATATATTTCACATCCATGTTATGAAGAAGTTTATCGGTTAGAAAAACTTTTAGAAAGTGAGAATTGTTAAATTTCAAAAAACAAATGAAAATTCAAATGAAAAACATGCTAAGTATTACTAAATAATAAATATTTTCTCTAATTAAATATCATACCTTTCAAATGATTTTGATAAGAATAATTAGAACATAGAAAATATTTCAAAATATTTTGTAAAATTGTAATATGATAAAATGTTTTTGAAATAATTTTTTTTTAAACTAATACTTCTGTGGATAAAAATTTAGTTTTCAAACAAAAATCCAAAATCCCTAGTTTGAGATAACTTTTATCAAAATTTACCACTATTATAGAAAATTTTATATAATCTATAAAAAAAATAAAACCTCATGGTAATATTTCAGGGCTCAGTTTTATAAGTACTAAAACTTTTTTAGTAACAATTACATTGTTTCAAAAAGTGAAACTATTTGCACTAAATTCCAACGTTGAGGGTGATAAAAAATATGTTTTTCATAATCAAGAATAAATTAAAATATTTTCATAACGAAACTTTTCAAAAAAAATGTGGACTCCTAATTTATTGATTTCTAACACTATCATACCTAATAAGGGCTGGGTTTCATATTTTTTTTCAAGATAACAAATATTGGACTAACAACAATATCATATGGTACATGGATAATGAGTTTCTTGGAAACATGAATGGAAAAAAATACATCTCAAAAAATATTATCAAAATGAAAGGTGGCAATGTACTTTTAGAGATAACACTCAAGTAGTGTGTAGTGACCCCAAGTATTTATAGAATAATACATTTTAATTTCTATTATCATTTATGAATAAGATATTATTTTTTCATTAAAGGGTATTCTTTTTCTGATTTTTTACTCAATATAAAAGAAATAATTTTATTTGAAATCGTAAGTTACACACAACATTGAGTTATAACAAAAAATAATATAAAAATATTGTTATTTATATGGTAGATAATGCCTAATTGTTGTATTTGAAAGAATGAATTGAAATAATTATAATATTATTATAAATTTCTGTAAAATTTCATTAAATTTATAAAATATATTTTAGAGGCTTAAAATAATAATGATTCTGATTTTAAGCATGAAATAATCAAATATTTTTAAAAGGACATTTTACTGCCTTCTGATGGTAAACCCCTTTTAATCTAAATTTGGTAACTTTAATATGTTTTATTTTATAATAATAAACTTCTTCTTTAGAATTAGTAATTAAAATTTACATTAGAATAAATTTTGGTATTTTTTGAAAATTTTTATTTTTAAACAAATAGTGAAAAATACTGTATTTTTATCCTCAACTGCCTTTTCTTCAAATTTATTTATATATGAAAAATATAATTTTATTTTTCTTAAATAGTAATTGGATTATGGTTTTACTATTTAAAACAATTATGTTTATTGGATGTAATTTACCATTTAAATTTGAAATAAACACATGTCAATCTTTTGATAGATTTTACCTCTTAAACACCTGCGTTTTGGTTTTGACAATGAAATGTAATTTTAAATTATTTACTGCAAATTCTGTGTAATGAATTTGGAAAAAATTATTCCATATTTAGAATCATAAGTTCCAAATTTTGTGAATAGCTACCCTTTATTTTTGGACATTATAAATAGTAATTTCAGTAATTATTTTATTCACCATGGTTAAAAGGTAAATCAGATAAATAATGGTAAAAAATAATATTATAAAAATATTAAAATACTATAACACATTTCATAATCCTATTTCTAGTGATATTTATGACCATGCTAATCAATAGGTCAATTTTTGGACCCCTTAGAGCTACATGGATGTGAAAATGACATTCTATAACAATTAATATAAAGTAAAGTGAAATATAACATAAACATGTACCTTTTACTAAAATAATTTCAATATAGGGTTATATAACTGATCCGTTGGACTATGAATAGTCATTAGAAAGATAAAATTATTTCCCACATCAATTTTATTTTATTTATAATTTTTAGCCAATAAATAAATAATTTTAATTATGACACAATAATAATGTAGTGATGGATTCATTAATAAAGGATTCAAATAAATGATATTATAAATATTAGAATAAATTCAATATGAATATTTTGATGACATACAAGTATATTTGGGATGATAGTGACATATTATATTTGATATAATGCATTGGGTTTAAAGAAATCATGTGGTTATAAATTTTTAAAAAAGTCAAGTATAAATATTGGGGAAAATTGACACAATTCATAACAAAAAACATAAAATAATTTTATAACGTCCCGGTTCTGGGTGACCCCAGAGGTGCCCCATACCCGAATGGTCACATGGGATCAAGTTCATTTCACAAAAATTCATAGGCTTCCAACTATCAGGGCGGGCCTCGGGTGTGATTATAGCATCCCGTCTTTTTATAACATAAACTTTCATTACATTACACAAAACTGAGGATCATTAAGGTTTAGTGTCTTGGAAACAAGGATCATAATACATAAAAAAACATAAAACATTCTTCTTAAACACTTGAAAGGATTCTCATTTAGTTCATCCTATGTTCATTATTCATCTCATAACCTGGGGACATACATGAAAAGAAAGGGTGAGTAGAAGGCCCAGTAAGGGAAACAAGAGAAACATTTTACAAGTGAACTTGAGATACTTCAATAAGGACATGAAAAGAACTTTAAGGCATGAGAAAGAAATCATGAGATACATCATAATAAAAATAAAATTTTTCATAACTTGAAGATGTGTCTACAACATTTAATATTGATAATCGTTTCGTTTCACCAAGGTCCATCCCCAAGGTGTCGTTAAAAATTACCAAGGTTATTCACCAAGGCGTCGTTAAAATGGTCATCTCTAGAGATTAAGTCTTTACCCAATGCATTGGAGCGCTATCAGGGCGCACATTTAAATTTTTCTTTATTATCATGTGAGACACATATATCATCATCAAAAATTTCATAAATAACCCATATAGCATAAAATAAATGGGTTTCATTTCATAATCATAACGTTTTAAAAACTTCTTTAAAGACATGATCTTTACGTTACTTTAAACCCACGGAAAGGGAAATCGGGTATCATGTATGTAAATCCCAGAATTTAAAATAGAACATTTTTATATATATGTGAATACCCCTGTAGAAATAGGAGCTTTGAGTATTAACCTTATAACATAAAATAATTTTGAGAAAAGAGAGGCATTTTGAGACGAAAATTCCGCAGCATAACGGCTATGTTACAAGGTTTTAGAAAACTTTGAAAAGAGAGGGATCATGGGTTGAATAAATCATAATTGACCCATAAAACAGTAGAGGGACAGAATAAGAATGATATATGGACATGGTGATTCAATTTCAAGGAAATACCATTTGAAATGAAAAACATGGAAGGAAGACAAAAATTTGATTTCTCTTATGAAAATTCGGCAGCCTAACGGCGTCACTTAAACTTCAACAAAAATGAATTGAACAAATCAAATAGGGTCTCTCATCATATGATCATAAGAGATCAGTATTATATATATAGAGATCATACCCCAACATAATAAAAAGGAACTTGAAATATTTGACATGAAAATCGAACTTGAAAAATGAGAAGGGTGAAAGAATCACTTAAACATTCGGCAGCCTAACGGCGTCACTTAAACTTTCATAAAACGAAATGATGAGAGTAAGAGGGGATCTCTCATCATATAAACATGAAAGGGAAGTAAGAGGAATATAAAAGAACATCCTCTCACATAAAAACATGGAGCATAAAAGGAATGACATAAAAGAGGATACATGAAAAGAAAGAGAGGGGTCAGATCCCTTACCTTAAAACGTGACTCTTGAAAGTCAAAGGATTGGACCTTGAGGGCTTGGGGGCACCTTGGGAGGACTCCTTGGAAGGCAAGAAGACCAGGACTTCGTTGGGGGAGAGTTGGGAGTGAAAACCAAAGGAGGAAAGGGTGGGTATTTATAGGGAAAGTGAGGGGACAAGGCATTAATGGCCAAGGGACACCTCACATGTGCTTTTCTCAATCCCATGTGCTCTACCTTGGCATTTATCATGTAGTTAGGCCACATGGGGCCCCCAAAACAATAATTCATCACCCTTGGCCGGACAACTCTCAAAATATCTCATGAAATCATCATGACACCGTTATGATGTCATTAAACATACCGAAACCCTACAACTGTAATTTTACTATTCACTGAAAATTCAACTTTCTCAGAATAATCCCAAAATTTCACATTAACCAAATATCAATGCTATGATTTAAAAAATGAACTCCATTTTATAAAAATAATTTTCTAAATATTTTTAATTATATTTTTAAATAAATACACTATTCACCGAAAATTCATTTTTTTTTCAGAAAAATCCCCAAAAATTACCATAACATAATATCGATGCTCTGAGTTCAAAAATAAATTCATTTTTATAAAGATAATTTTCTAATTATTTTTAATTAAATTATTAATTAAAAAACACTATTCATCTGAAAAAACTAATACTTGAATAATAATTTATGAAACCGTTATTTAACCATTTTATTGAATCACATTACTTAATCTAGGTGTCGAAATTATATTAAAACATTATTTTGAGTGAAAATACTAATCCATTTGGTCATATTACTAATCCTAAGCGTAAAATTACTATCCATAATTTACTATTCATCAAAAATTAAGTTGATCTTATTAGACTCCAAATTCTTTACTGAACACTTTTGTAGAAGGCCATTTTTTGAAAATCATTACACATCATTAGTTATTTAGGGTTTACATAAATGTTTTAAAATATCCCCTTTTCAAAAATTCATCAATAAAATACATTCTAAAATTATCTAGACATTTGAAATTTCACAAACATCACTAAAGGAAGAAATCTCAATTTATTCACCCAAAAGGATTACACAAGGAAGCTAGTGTCTTGTCACATAGCCCCTTATAACAGCGGCATACGACCGAAGTGTAAGGTGTGATATGGTGAGAGAATATGAGGGAGGCTCAGATAAAATTGCCCTAGTAGTAGTCTCTAATAACTTGAACTTCTCTCGTAGGAGTTTCCGTTCAAGCTTGACATGCTGGAGTTCGGCTTGGGCTTGGTCCAAAGCGAAGCCCACAGATGCTACCTCCTTCCCAAGCTCTGATAAGTGGGCTTCATAAGGGTTGAGTCTACTAGATGAAGCCATCGACTCCTCTTTCTGCATTAACCATTAACATCTTATTAAATCAATAAGAGTAAGTTAATATACTACTCAAAATATTTGGTCGTTACATTCTTCCCCCCTTATGAAATTTCGTCCCCGAAATTTATACTTGAGGCCTAGTCGAAAAGGTGAGTGTACTTTTGCTTCATTATTTCCTTTGGCTCCCAAGTCGCCTCTTCATATTTATGATTCCTCCACAACACTTTCACAAGGTGGGTAGTATTGTTTCGTAGGACCTTGTCTCTACGGTCCAAGATCTCCACTGGCTGCTCCTTGTAAGAGAGGTCATGTTCCAGTTGTACCACCTCTGGGTTCAGTACATGCGAAGGGTCGGGTATGTACTTCCTCAAGAGAGATACATGGAAGACATAATGAACCCGAGCTAGGTTCGATGGAAGTGCTAGACGATAGGCCACTGCTCCTATGAGATCAAGGATTTCATAGGGGCCAATGTACCTAGGGCTGAGCTTCCCTTTCTTCCCAAACCGCATGACTCTCTTCCATGGAGAAATTCGAAGGAAGACTTTGTCACCAACACCAAACTCCAAGTCCCTTCGACGATTGTCAGCATAGCTCTTCTGCCGACTCTGAGCAGCCTTTATGTGTTGTTGGATGGCATGAACCTGTTCCGTCATCTCTTGCACGAGATCAGGCCCAAGAAGCTTCCTCTCACCAGTTTCATCCCAAAAAGTAGGAGTTCTACACCGCTTTCCATATAGAGCTTTATAGGGTGCCATCTGAATACTCGAATGGAAGCTGTTGTTATAGGAGAACTCAACTAATGGGAGGTGTTGATCCCATCCACCTTTAAATTCCATTGAGCATAATCTCAACATGTCTTCGAGTGTCTGAATAGTCCTTTCAGATTGGCCATCAGTTTGAGGATGATAGGCCATACTAAAATTCAATTCAGTATTCAGAGCATGTTGAAGACTTCTCCAGAATTTTGATGTGAATCTTGGGTCACGATCAGATACGATGGATATTGGTACCCCATGTAGCCTTACCACTTACTTCACGTATATCTTGGCAAGCTGATCCAGAGAGAAATCTTCCCGAATAGAGATAAAATGGACTGTCTTGGTGAGACGGTCCACAATAACCCATATCGCATTGTTTCCTTTGGATGTTTTCGGGAGACCAGTTACAAAGTCCATAGTGATATTATCCCACTTCCATACTGGTATGGGTAGAGGTTGTAATACCCCCTTAGGAAGTTGTCATTCTTCCTTTACTTGCTGACACACCAGGCACCTTGTAGTGTAATCAGCAATCTCCCTCTTCATGTTATCACACCAACAATGATCACGAAGGTCTCTATACATCTTAGTGCTTCCCGGATGTATAGAGAATGTAGAGCTATGACCTTCATCCATCAGTTCATTCTTTATTTTTGGAATAGATGGGACACATAGTCTTGTACGAAATTTCAATACACCTTCTTGATCAATATTGAAATCAGGGAACTTCCCATCTTTTACAGCCTCCAACTTCTCCTGCAGCAAAGGATCTTCTTTTTGAGCATTCTTGATCTTCTCTAGTAATGAAGGTTGAGAAATCATTTGGAATAGGGTTGATGATGTCCCTTTCCTTATAATTCCCATGTCCAGTTTTACTAGATCTTTAATCAAGGGATCTCCTACGATCCTCATTGTTGCCAGAACAATAGGATCTTTCATGCTTAATGCATCCGCGACTTTGTTTGCTCTTCCGGGGTGATAATGAATTGAACAATCATAGTCTTTAATAATCTCCAACCATCTCCTTTGTCTCATGTTCAATTCTTTCTGTGTGAAAATATACTTTAGACTTTGGTGGTTAGTGTATATATCACATTTCTCCCCATAAAGATAGTGCCTCCATATCTTTAGAGCAAAAAAAAACTGCCGCCAGCTCTAGATCATGTGTAGGATAATTCTCGTCATGAATCTTCAACTGTCGAGATGCATAATCAATTACTTTGTCATTTTTCATGAGGACGCACCCAATCCCTTTCAGAGATGCATCACTAAAAATAACGAATCCTTCTCCGATAGAGGGTAGTGTTAACACCGGTGCAGTAACCAATCTCTTCTTCAGCTCTTGGAAACTTTCCTCTCATTCCTTTGTCCAGATGAACTTAACCCCTTTTCGAGTCAACTTGGTTAGTGGATTAGAAAGCCGTGAAAAGTTTTTCAAAAACCTCATATAATATCCTGCTAAACCAAGGAAAATACGAATCTCAGTTACTGTTGTGGGTTGAGGCCACTCCTCCACAACCATTGTCTTTGCAGGGTCAACCGAGATTCCTTCATTGGTTACGATGTGCCCCAAGAAAGCCACCTGTTGTAACAAAAACTCACACTTGCTGAAGTTCCCAAAGAGCCTCTCCTTCCGCAGAGTTTTCAATATAACCCTTAGATGATCTTCATGCTCCTCACGACTTTTTGAATATATCAAAATATCATCAATAAAAACTACCACAAAGTTATCATGGTAGTCCTTAAAGACTCTATTCATCAAATCCATGAAAATAGCAGGAGCATTAGTCAAGCCGAAGGTCATAACAGTAAACTCATAATGCCCATATCTTGATCGGAAGGCAGTCTTTGGAATATCTTCCTTCTTCACCCTCAGTTGATGATAACCAGATCGAAGCTAAATCTTAGGGAAGAATTGAGCCCCGCGAAGTTGGTCAAATAAATCATCAATTCTTGGAAGAGGATATCTGTTCTTCACTGTGATCCCGTTCAGTTCTCTATAATCAAAGCATAGCCGCATTGATCCATCCTTCTTCTTCACAAAGAGAACTGGTTCTCCCCAAGGAGACACACTCGGTCGGATAAACCCCTTCTCCAACAAGTCGTGGAGTTGTTTCTTTAACTCCTCTAGCTCCACATTTGCCATTCTATACGGAGTCTTTGATATCGGTTGAGACCCAGGTAAGAGTTCAATGGAGAACTCTACCTCTCTTTCTGGGGGAGGTCCAGGTAACTCCTCAGGAAATACATCCATGTATTCCTGAACAATCGGAACATCTTCTATTTGTATGCTCCCTCTTCCTTCTTCATCATCACCGATTAACTCCATAAAGAAAGATATAGGAGGTGCTTCTAGATAAGGATCAGTTCGGGATATCTCTCCTTGGAAGATAACTGTAGGTCGTTCATTCAAGACTACTGAGATTTCCTTACTTCTGCATTTGATCTTAGAATTATACTTTGAGAGCCAGTCCATCCCTAGTATAATGTCGAATTCCATCATGGGAATGACTACTAGATTTGCGATAAAATTGTGCTCACCAAAGTAAACACTAGAGTCTCTAAATACTGTTGATGCAAGGATAATCCCACTTGGAGTCTTGACAGACAACTCTACCTCTAGCAGTTCGGGGATTGATTCTATATTCCTTGCAAACTTGGAGTAAATAAAGGAATGCGTAGAACCAGAATCAAATAAAGTACTTGCTAGTTTTGAGAGGACGACAAGAGTACCTGCTACCACATCGTTCGGGACTTCATCTTCAGCTGTTGTGATAGCGAAAGCACGACCTTGCTCTCTTGGCCTCTGCTGAGGTTGATGGTGATTCCCCTCCACCGCCCTTGGATTTGGACATTGGTTAGCAAAGTGCCCAAGTTTTCCACACTTGAAGCATGTGACTTCAGGTAGGGCCAGAACCATCTTTCCTCTGTCATTAGTGTTGGGAAGTTGAGGCTTCACCTCACTATGACAATTCCGAGCAATATGGCCTCCTCTTCCACACTTGTAGCACTTGCCACTTCCGTTCAAGCAGTTCCCCAGATGATTCTTCCCACATTTATTGCATGTGGTAAGTTTCATTTGCTTTCCACCTCTTCCATGATCAAAAGACTTCCCTAAACTGGGCTCCAACGATCTCTTCTTCTCATTTGGTTTATGAGACCACTGTGTCTCACCAAACTCCAGCCCGACTTTCATAGCACTACGAACTATTTCTTCATAGCTATCGTAGTCCCTGTTGGCTAGATTCTTCCGTAGGTGAGGTCGTAGTCCACCAAAGAATCTATCAACCTTCCCATTAGGGTCCATGACAAAGCTTGAGGTATAACGGGAAAGCCTTGTGAAGTTCATCTCGTAGCTTCCGACAGATTCGTTCTCCTTCTGCTTCAGCTCGAGAAACTCTTTCTCCATTCTCGTTCTCATGGAACGAGGGAAATACTTGTTAAGAAAAATTCCCTGAAATTATTCCCACTCCAAAGATTCTATCTCTCCTCGTGGCTTCGTGTTTTTGATCAGTGACCACCACTGATCAGCTTCTCCCACTAGGCAGTAAACAGCAAGGGTGACTTTTTCTTGTTCCGAACAACGAAGTACAGAAAAGATCTTTTCAATGGAGCTTATCCATTGTTCCGCAACCAATGGGTCAGTAGATCCACTAAATTTTGGCGGTCGTTGATGCATGAAGGACTCAACAGAGTGTTGTTCCCTTCATGGTGAGGTCGGCCTCTCAGCTTGATTCAAGTTATTACTCATAACTTGAGTCAGTTGGTTCATCATTCGCATGAATGTTTCCATTCCGGCTTCCATCGGAGGGCCATCAGCACATGGTGCATTGCGGTCACCATCGGCACGGTTCCTCCTATTGCCCGCCATCTTCTAAAAGAATAAAACCTTAGTGAGAAACTTATTTCATTTATGAATCTTTTAACTAAGACTTCATGCTTAGACAATTACACTTTTCTATAATTCCTTCATAATGATTCATAAAAAGCTTGTGATTAACCAAACATATCCCCCGGGAGTGTCGTAACCAAGAGTGCAGCAAGGCCCGTTATCGTGCACCAGTTCCCATTCGAGTCTAGCTCAAAGCGGTGTTTTCGGGTTTTACCCCTATGTACATCTGTGCCAGAGCCGCCTCTACCTACTCGTATCCAGACAGGGATGTATTTGTTTGATAAACCACTTACTCAATACTTACCAAAATACAAGGAAGTTTTCCTATATTTAAACTTTTCTATAGGGTTCTTCCTAATGTTTTTATATCCTAATTTCCACAAATAACTAAACCATCCTTTGATACCAACTATAGCATCCCGTCTTTTTATAACATAAACTTTCATTACATTACACAAAACTGAGGATCGTTAAGGTTTAGTGTCTTGGAAACAAGGATCATAATACATAAAAAAAACATAAAACATTATTCTTAAACACATGAAAGGCTTCTCCTTTAGTTCATCCTATCTTCATTATTCATCTCATAACCTGGGGACATACATCAAAAGAAAGGGTGAGCAGAAGGCCCATTAAGGGAAACAAGAGAAACATTTTACAAGTGAACTTGAGATACTTCAATAAGGACATGAAAAGAACTTTAAGGCATGAGAAAGAAATCATGAGATACATCATAATAAAAATAACATTTTTCATAACTTGAAGATGTGGCTACAACATTTAATATTGACAATCGTTTCGTTTCACCAAGGTCCATCCCCAAGGTGTCGTTAAAAATTACCAAGGTTATTCACCAAGGCGTCGTTAAAATGGTCATCTCTAGAGATTAAGTCTTTACCCAATGCATTGGAGCGCTATCAGGGCACACCCTTAAATTTTCCTTTATTATCATGTGAGCCACATATATCATCATCAAACATTTCATAAATAACCTATATAGCATAAAATAAATGGGTTTCATTTCATAATCATAACGTTTTAAAAACTGCTTTAAAGACATGATCTTTACGTTACTTTAAACCCACGGAAAGGAAAAGCGGGTATCATGTATGTAAATCCCAGAATTTAAAATAGAACATTTTTATATATATGTGAATACCCCTGTAGAAATAGGAGCTTTGAGTATTCACCTTATAACATAAAATAATTTTGAGAAAATAGAGGCATTTTGAGACGAAAATTCCGCAGCATAACGGCTATGTTACAAGGTTTTAGAAAACTTTGAAAAGAGAGGGAACATGGGTTGAATCAATCATAATTGACCCATAAAACAGTATAGGGACAGAATAAGAAGGATATATGGACATGGTGATGCAATTTCAAGGACATACCATTTGAAATGAAAAACATGGAAGGAAGACAAAAATTTGATTTCTCTTATGAAAATTCGGCAGCCTAACGGCGTGACTTAAACTTCAACAAAAATGAATTGAAAAAATCAAATAGGGTCTCTCATCATATGATCATAAGAGATCAGTATGATAGATATAGAGATCATACCCGAACATAATAAAAAGGAACTTGAAAGATTTGACATGAAAATCAAACTTGAAAAATGAGAAGGGTGAAAGAATCACTTAAACATTCAGCAGCCTAACGGCATCACTTAAACTTTCATAAAACGAAATGATGAGAGTAAGAGGGGATCTCTCATCATATAAAAATGAAAGGGCAGTAAGAGGAATATAAAAGAACATCCTCTCACATAAAAACATGGAGCATAAAAGGAATGACATAAAAGAGGTTACATGAAAAGAAAGAGAGGGGTCGGATCCCTTACCTTAAAACGTGACTCTTGAAACTCAAAGGATTGGACCTTGAGGGCTTGGGGGCACCTTGGGAGGACTCCTTGGAAGGCAAGAAGACCAGAACTTCGTTGGGGGAGAGTTGGGAGTGAAAAACAACGGAGGAAAGGGTGGGTATTTATAGGGAAAATGAGGGGACAAGGCATTAATGGCCAAGGGACACCTCACATGTGCTTTTCTCAAACCCATGTGCTCTCCCTTGGCATTTATCATGGAGTTAGGCCACATGGGGCCCCCAAAACAATAATTCATCACCCTTGGACGGCCAACCCTCAAAAGATCTCATGACATCATCATGACATCGTTATGATGTCATTAAACATACCGAAACCCTACAACTGTAATTTTACTATTCACTGAAAATTCAACTCTCAGAATAATCCCAAAATTTCACATTAACCAAATATCAATGCTATGATTTAAAAAATGAACTCCATTTTATAAAAATAATTTTCTAAATATTTTTAATTATATTTTTAAATAAATACACTATTCACCGAAAATTCATTTTTTTCAGAAAAATCCCCAAAAATTACCATAACATAATATCGATGCTCTGAGTTCAAAAATAAATTCATTTTTATAAAAATAATTTTCTAATAATTTTCAATTAAATTTTTAATTAAAAAACACTATTCATACGAAAAATCTAATACTTGAATAATAATTTATGAAACCGTTATTTAACCATTTTATTGAATCACATTACTTAATCTAGGTGTCTAAATTATATTAAAACTTTATTTTGAGTGAAAATACCAATCCATTTGGTCATATTACTAATCCCAAGCGTAAAATCACTATTCATAATTTACTATTCATCAAAAATTAAGTTGATCTTATTAGACTCCAAATTCTTTACTGAACACTTTTGTAGAAGACCATTTTTTGAAAATCATTACACATCATTAGTTATTTAGGGTTTACATAAATGTTTTAAAATATCCCTTTTTCAAAAATTCATCAATAAAATACATTCTAAAATTATCTAGACATTTGAAATTTCACAAACATCACTAAAGAAGAAATCTAAATTTATTCACCCGAAAGGATTACACAAGGAAGCTAGGGTCTCGTCACATAGCCCCTTATAACACCGGCATACGACCAAAGTGTAAGGTGTGCTATGGTGAGAGAATCTGAGGGAGGCTCAGATAACATTGCCCTAGTAGTAATCTCTACTAACTTGAACTTCTCCCATAGGCGTTTCCGTTCAAGATTGACACGCTGGAGTTCGGCTTGGGCTTGGTCCAAAGCGAAGCCCACAGATGCTACCTCCTTCCCAAGCTCTAATAAGTGGGCTTCATAAGGGTTGAGTCTACTGGATGAATCCATCGAATCCTCTTTCTGCATTAACCATTAACATCTTATTAAATCAATAAGATTATGTTAATATACTACTCAAAAGATTGGGTCGTTACAGTGATAGTGGGGAAACTATGCCCTTACTGGCATAATAATGTTGTGGAATGAAATAGATAATAGTAGCTAAAGCAGTAATAATACCATACAACAGAAATCAGTAGATGAGAAAAAGTAAATAAAAAACTGGAGAACGTATATAAATGATGCATGTTACATATTTCTAGGAATGAATCCAAACAAGTAACAATGATGAAATATTGTACTAAAACAAAGTACATGGAAAAAATTAAACAACTCCAACAACATCGCATGCCTCGGCTGGGTCCCATGCTCCCATGCTCCACATTAGTCAAGTAACTAAAGTATAAGGGCACTTTCCCTTATCTATACCGGTAATAATATATTTTGTTGGTCCCAAAATCATTACCAAAACAGGGCGTGAGAAGAATCCTAGTAGGAAACCACCTAAATATCTATGCCTAAAATTTAGAGAATATATAAGGAAGACAATAAAAAAAATGAAGCAATAAAGAAGGATGTACTCAAAAGTAAATAGTCCTAATGTTTCAATTAAAATCATTTTAATTTTTCATTTATTCATCCACTTGAAAACAAGAAAACCTTTGAGATGTTCTCCTAGCCTATCCCCTATGGTTCACCAAAACAATCTCAAGTAACCCTCTGGGTATGTTCTCAAAGCCTAACCCCTTTGGTTCAACTTATACAAAGATATAACGACCTCCTAGGTATCTCACATGGTCTAACCCCTTTGGTCTCATACAAACAAAGACTCTTTGAGGAAGCAGTCACCATCAATTCCCCCTGTTGTCTTTTAATGAAAAACTACAGACTCAATGAGGAAGAAATCAATGTCAATTAATCCAGTGATCTCCTAACAATAACTATAGACACTATGAGGGAGCACTCAACATCAATACCCTCTATGGTTTCGTAGTATGAAAAGTATAATGAACACTCTAGTGAAGCCCTCAACATCAATTCCCCCTATGGTCTCACAACACCAATGTCCCACAGACCTGTGTAAAACAATCGTTCAGAGAGGATGTTCCACAGCCAAAGTAATCCTCAATAACTACACGACTAAAAAGCTAAAAATCATATCAAAACATCAGATATATCACTCTATCCTAACAATACTAGGTATGGAAAGCAACCAACATAATAGGAAAAACAAGACCAAATGTTCAATACCGAAACAAACAAGGGAAAACACCTCCATAACTTGGAAAAATAACCCAATTCTCAAAAAATAGCCCTAACTCAACCAAACAAGCATAGCAGACATCAGCAGGGTTAAAATCCCTAAACATATAATTACCTAATCTAGGGTATTGGGCACTTTTGCACATTAAATTCATAGACTAACTACGGAAAGGAACAATCCACCAATCTCGATGTTGTGCGATCGATATACTCCGGCATCGGCCCTTGAATCGTCCTTGAATGATGTAGATCTAATAAAATGTATCAAACATTCAACCAAGGATACCTCATGAGAGAGGATAAATCAAGAGATGGGTATATAGAATAAGAACTCACACTGGTGATTCCAATGAAATCTACAATAGTTGATTAAGAGCATACACGGTCGATCAGGGGCTCCGAGAAGTATTGTGCCCTATGATCACTCCTGCAAGAGATATGTCAAGAATAAGGCATTTATGCAAAATAGACGCGACCTTGGTTCTATTTATCAAATAAAACTAAAAGTACATGGTGTGTATATTCCTATACTAGGCCCCACTATAGGCGGTCTATAGGTCACCCCACACAGCCATGCACTTGTTCGTTACATGGCCAGTACACAGTCACTGATGACAATCAGGTACATTGTGTGTACTCCTTAAATTTCAATATTCTCCTTATTTTCAAAAAACACTAAAAAAACATGTCTAAAACCCGAAAAGAAGATTCGTGTTCTTAAAACCGTCCCCCATTAATGAAATATTTCCCCGAATTTCCCTAAGAAGGTGGGGAAGAAGAATAACCCATGAACTGCTCCAACTACTTCAATCACACATCGGTCTCCATCTCCCAAGTCTTGTCTTATACTCGCCCATGATCTCATAGCAACCATTCCAAAGGAACAGACTGGCCACATCGAACATTCATGATTCGATCAATAATCTGGATAGGATGCACCTAGATTGAGGTGTTCAGCTCCAACTCAACCTCCTCGGTTGATAAATATTAGACACATCTGAGAAGTAACATCATCACTGAGAAACATGGAAGACATCGTGCATAGTCCAATACCTCTGAGAGAGCCACAACCAATAGGAAACTGGCCCAACTATCTACAAAACCTGAAATATCCAGACGTATCTCATTGAAAGCTTACCCTATCTCTTAATCATTCTGTGTCCCAACCTCGGTGTGACACATACAAAAACATGATCTCCAACCTCGAACTCCAGAGTTCATCTCGGTCAATCAGAATAAGTCTTTTTTCGTGATTGGGTGGTATTAAACCTCTTCCAAATCCACTCCACCTTCTCTATTGTCTCCTGGACAAGATGAGATCCCAACACAGTTACCTCTCCTACTTCCAGCCAACGTTGGGGTGATCGGCATGGCCAACCGTACAAGACCTCATATGGTTCCATCTGAATAGTTTCTTGAAAACAATTATTGTAAGAAACTTCACCAGATGTACGTGCTTCTACCAATAACCCCCAAAATCAAGAACACATCCCCAAAACAAGTCCTCTAGTAATTTGATCGTACACTCGGACCGACCATCTATCTAGGGTTGGTAAGCTACACTCCGAAGTACGTATGAACCCAAAGACCTATGTAGTCCCTACCAGGCCTGAGATGTAATACAAAAATCCAAGTCTCAAACAATGGAGTGTATAAATCCATGTAAATGTACAATCTACCAGATGTACAACCTTCCCACCTCATTAACATTGGAGGTATCCTTGATTGGAAATAAGCGGGAAACCATCGTGAGTCTTTCAATGAAAAACCCAATCTACATCATTCCCTCGAGGAGATCTCGGTAATCCTATCACAAAGTCCATAGTGACATCATTCCACTTCAACTCATGAATGGGTAACTGTTTCAAAATCCCTTCTAGTCATTGATGCTCCAACTTCACCTATTGATAAGTGAAACAGATCCTGAAAAACCATGAAACATCTCTCTCCATTCATAGCCACCAATACTGAGAGTGTAGATTTCGATACATCTTGGTGACACCAGGTTGAACTGCTCAAACTGAGGAATTAATGTCCCACATTAGCTCGTCACCTATGTCTACTAACACCCATGTTCACCAATGAAGACACAAGATCTCATCCTTGCCTACTATCCACCAAAAAATTGGGTCCTCCCCTGACACAGTCTCCCATAGAACTAGGCCTTCAGAATATGATAGCGACATCATTCACACTCAATCTTGTAGAATAGAGGTAACAACCACAAAAGAGTGAAATTTATAGCCATGTCTGTAGTGCACCACCAAATTCTTCTCAGTGAATAGATCCATAAGCCTCCACTCACTACTAGCCTCTTGAACTTCCGGTATCTGAGTCCATCTTCTCAACACATCAACTACTGCATTGCCTTTCTAAGGCGTATAGGAATGATCTATGTCAAATGTCAGAAGGTACTAAACCCACCTTCGTTGTCTGAGATTTAGATCACACTGAGTAAAGACATACTTGATACTTTTGTGGTCAGTGAAAACAAAAATATTCTATCCCAACAGATAATGTATCCAACAGTATAAAGCAAGAACAACTACAACCTACTTTTGATCATGCATCATGAAATTATTCTCATGTGGCCTCAACAGGTGAGACATGTATGCAGGGAATCCTTCTCCCTTAATAAGCCCTACTCCCATCCCAATTCCTAATGCATCAAAGTAAAAAGTTTAACACATTACTAGATCTGAAAAAACTAGTACCGGTGCTGAAGTTAACATCCCTTTTAGATCCTGAAAGGCCAACTCACAAGAATCATACTATAAGTACTTCTCACCCTTAATAGTGAGGCCCATTAGTGGCACTAATAAGAATGAAATGTCCTATATGAAATTCCTTTAGTATCACTCAAGCCCTAGAAAACTTCGTACCTCAAAGACGTTCATTGGATGCTCCCAGAAAACAACTACTCTCACTGTCTCTAGGTCTTCGGATACTCCGGTCTCTGAGATAAACTGCCCTAAGAAGTGAATTTGGTCCCCCAAAAAGTGGTATTTTGATAGCGTACATATAACTGATGCTCTCTTAGTGTACTAAAAATGATCTCATGATGTTTATAATGGTCGTGTCGAGTGTGAGAGTACAACAAGATATCATCCATGAAAGCTACAAGAATGGAATCCAAGTACAAATAGAACACTCAGTTCATCAGTTCCATAAAAACTGTAGGCACTATCGTGAGACCGAATGGCATAACCATATACACGTATAGACCATACCTGCTCCAAGAGGATGTAAGAGTTATATCTGATGGTCTAATGTGAAACTGATGATAAATGAATATCAATTCAATATTCGAGAACACCTGATATCCTAGAAGGTGATCAAAGAGATCATCAATCCTTAGTAAGGGATATCAGTTCTTTATTGTCAACCGGTATAGATCCTGATTATCTACAAAAAGTTTGAGGGTACTATCTGCATTCATCACAAATAGGATAGTCGAAACCCAAGGAGAAGTGTTGGGTCAGATGAAACCCTTTTCCTGTAACTCCTCTAAATGCTTTTGAGCACCTGTAACTCTAGTGTAGCCATCCTATAAGGAGGAATTGACACTTGTGATGCTCCTGAAAAAAGATCAATTGAAAAGTCCACCACTCACTCCAGAGGAAAACCTGAAAATCCCTCTCGAAAGGCATCCCTAAAACGATCGACCACTGGAGGAAATTACAACTATGAAGTCCCCTAGTTATCCAGATATAGACCAGCAATCAGGTATTTAACCCCTCCTAACCCAGGTTGCTTGGGTCCTACTCTACTAACCCGAACATCCCATTCACACGTATGTAAAAAGGCTCCACCTTTTTCTGACATAAAACACACCCTACGACAATAGAAATAAACTACAACCTAAAAGGGAACTAACTAGTCCTTTCCTAGAATGTTGTCATAGCCTGTCATCTCTAAGAAATAAAGGTCCCAAGATAAGTGACACCCACAAAACTAAAGAGGTAAATCCTTGAACTGACATACACTAGCCATTCTCATCCCCAACAGAGTGACTGGAATCCAGATAAAGATATAGATCCCAAGGAAATCCACAACAGCAATAGATATGAATATATGGGAACCCCCGTATCAAAAAGATAAAAAAAAAAATCAAAGACTGAGTAAACAAAGATCATACCTCAAACTATAGTGGGCCCAAGATCCTACTCATTCTAGGTCTACACCATTGCAATTGTCTGGCATGTACCACAACCCTATGACCCTCCATGACCACCCTATGTTGATCCACCATGTTGTCACTGAAAGCCTGCCAACTGGCTACAACGACCATGACCTCCACATTGACCTGAATGACTAGAAGAACTATTATAACCTGAATGATGAGAAAATGGTGGTGCTTCTCCTGAATGAGGATTAAAAGAGAAACCTCAATCACCAGCTATTGGTGAGAAAAACTGAATGAACTGTTGAAGATGGCCCATCTGGTCACAATATCGGCACCCCACTCGGTCTCTCATGCAATGTGGCCTTGTATGTCCGCCTTAACCACACTGGTAGCATACCGCCTAGATACCTGAAGGTGTTTCCCACCTACCCATATCTCCTTGGTTAGAATCCCTATGGCAATTCCTACAATCATCTACAAAGCACCAACTATGGACTATAATGATCCATGGCCCACTACTCCCAAATCTCTCAGGTTTAACTGTATGATCAGTTCCTAATTTACTATGGAAGATATGGTTGTGAACCTAGAGATGTTCCCCTATGATTAGATGTCATGATTGAGACTATCCTCACACTTCCTTACTAAGAAGATCTCATCACCCCTAGAATGGGTGTGAAGCAGTGCAACTTAGTGAAGCAAGAAGAATACTCCATGATCAAGAGAGTACCCTGCTCCAAACTCATGAACTCTCAGGCTCGATCAGCCAACAGTGTCTCTGGTTAGAAGTAGTCATAGAAGGTACACTGTAACTCACCCCAAGACATAACCTGTCGGTGTCCTGCCTATGAGATCACATCCCACCATCTCTTGGTGTAATCATGAAGCATATAAGTAGTGATATTCACCCTCCTCTCTAGAGTCATCTCTATATGCTCGAATATAGTTAGCATGGATTTTAACCATGACTCAGTATCCTGAGGTCCTTTATAACTGGATAATGTTAGAGGATACTACTTCTGAATGACTCACATCAACTCCCCCATAGACGGGGTAGGATGCGCTGCTCCCCAGACGGTCTGTATAAACCTCATGAATCCTTCTCGGAATTTTGCATCGGTACTTGTATCTGGAATGATGGATGGATCCTAGACATGCACGAAGGGAGGGTCTATTAGTAATCCATGATCTACCATGTATGGTGTCTAATAATATCCCTATATATGGTGAAAAACCATAGGATGACTCTATGGCATGACTCTGCAAGGTCAAGTGAACACCTTAGATCAATATTATCAAGTACTGAAACATATATTTGAATGAAAGGATTAGGAGAAGGATATCATTCATGTTTTTCCAAACTAGAACATATGGCATGTATAAACCCTACACAACTTGTTCCTTTAGGAATTCACATGGGAGTGTACTCCTGCCAGCCCTCGTTGTGTAACACCCCATACACACGACATGTTCTCCCAAGACACGACATGTACATGAATCGTATTTCCTTGATAGAGTTCTTTTATAAGACTAAACAATATGGTTCTCCTAAAATGAGACTATAAAGCGTGTTTGGGTAAGACACGACATGTACTATATGTATTTCACTAACCTGTGTTGTTGGCCACATGGCTGGATACATGTTTTACACTATACGGTGTGTTCAAGATTGACACGACATGTATAACCTACGTTCCATCCATCCGTGTCATTAGTCACAAGTGTGGACATACAGTCCCAATAACATGGCATTTTCATCTGGTACACAGAGTGTTCCTCTAAAGATTTCATGACCCCCAGATATCTAACCACATAGTCAGTGACATAGTTAGATATTACATGACATGTACATACATTACATGATCTGTACTCAAAAAAATAGTTCCTTCCTAAAAAGAATGATACATGGCGTTTATTTATAAATACACACCATGTATTCTGGGTTTTTCTAGACATTAACCTCAAAAACAACTCTGGAACCCAGAAAAACACTGAAACAAACATTAAATTGAGAAAATCCGATCTGTGTGGGCCCTTTTCTACCCTCAAATCAATTAATGGATTCATTTTATTGTATTTTACAAAGTATATTAGTGACATCAATCACATAACCCACATAATTCTGATCCATGAGGTCCCATAACAACTATGAGACCAAAGGTTGGAGTTCATTCAATTGAAACTTTAAACATTAGAAATACCCTATAAAACAGTATATATTCTATCAAGGCATCTATCACAACAGCATGCATATCTAGCCCAACATCTATCACAACATCATTCAATCATTTGTGCACCCTAAATGGAATAAAAATAATGCATGACATGTGATCTCTAGAATGTGCCTATATGATGCATGAGATGGAATACCCCCATCTCATCAGGTTAAAATAGAAATAGATCCTCAATAACTACAACACTAACAGTACAATACATATGAATCACCGAATGGTGAAATCCAATCAACTGTAATTATTGGAAAACCAAAAAATATAAATATTTTAGGAAAATTGGATTTTCCCCTTTACAAAGGTTAACTAATACTGAACAATGCTTATTACCAAGTACTTATTCCTTAATATCCCTGGCTATAGGCTCCAAACATTAAGTCAAAGAAGAAAAGAATTCATCTAATACAAATTTGTAACATCCTGGTTCATGGTGCCACCTAGAGGTGCCCCGTACCCGGTTGGTCACATGGCCTCAAGCACATTTCCCCAAATTCCATAAGCTGCTGACTAGCAGTGAGGGCCTTGGGTGTGATAATAAGAAAACTATTCCATCATTGGTAGAGTAATGAAGAAGAAAGAAAAAAATAACCATAGCGGAAGAAGTAATAATACCACACAATAGAAATCAGAATAAAACTAAAATTAAATAAAAAACTAGAGCACATATATAAATTATACATGTTACATATGTCTAGTAAAAAAGAAAAACAAATCACAATGTTGAAGAACTATACTAATCCGAAGAACAAGGAAAAAAAGTAAACAACTCCAACAGAATTTGAATCCTCATCTTGGTCCCATGCTCCCCAGCTCGACATCATTCAAGTACCTGTATTAGAATGGAACTTTCCCTTATCTATAACTGCAACAATATAATCTGTTCGGGCCCAAAAGAATGACCCAAATAGGGTGTGAGAAGAATCCTAGAATGAAAACACCAAAATATCTATACCTAACTATCAGAGAATATATATGGTTGGAAATAAGCAAAATAATTAAATAAACAAGGAAGTACTCAAAAGTATACCATCATACAATTTCAATTACATATATTTACATTCGTCAATTATTCATCCAAGTGAAAACAAGAAACTCTCTGGGAAGTTCTCACAGCCTATCCCCTCATGTTCAACCACAAAATCTCATGTAACCATCTAGGTATGTTATCAAATGCTAACCCCTATAGTTTAACTTATACAAGGATATAAAGACATCTTGGGTAGCTCTCATGGTCAAACCTCTTTGGTCTCATGAAAACAAACACTCTTTGAGGATGCACTCTCCGTCAATTCCCATATAGTCTGTTAACGATAAACTACATACTCTATGAGTAAGAAATCAATGTAAATTCTTCATGTGGTCCAATAATGATAACTATAGACACTCTAAGGGACCATTCAATGTCAATTATTTCTATGATCCCACAACGTGAAATGTAAAATAGACACTATGGGGAAGCCGTCAACATCAGTTCCACTTATGGTCTCACTACTCCAGGTTCCCACAGCCCTGTGTAATACAATCATGCACAAAAGATGTTCAGAAGATACTGTATACCTCATGAACTACTAGTCTATATAGCTATATATTATATCACATTATCCTATAAATCACTCCATCTAAACAACACTGGGCATGGAAATAAAGTAGCCTAACAGGAAAAACTAGACCAAATGGTCAATCCCAAACAAACATGGGTAAACACCACCATTGTATGAAAAAAACCATATTCACTAAAAGGATCCATAAATCATGAAAACAAGCATAACATGCATCAATTGGGTTAAAATACCAAAACATGTAATACCCCAATATATGGGATTGGGCACTTTTTCAAATAAAATTCAAATACCAACTCTGGAAAGGCACAAGCCGCCTACCTAACTGTTGTATGGTCGATATTCACCAGCATCGTCCCTTGGATCAACATAGAATGATGTAGATATACAAAAATATCTAAACAATTAAACCAATTATACCTAATGAGAGAGGAGAAACCAAGATATGAGGCTCTAGAATAAGGAAGAACTTGCTGTGGCGATTCCAACTCAAATGATTGTGGTGGATTCAGAGCACATACGGTCAATTGGGGGCTCAGAGAATAATCATGCCCTACGACCACACCTGGATGAGGTGACTCGAGAAGAAGGATATTCTACCAATTAAACGCGACCCTAGGACATTTTAGAAAATAAAAATAAAAGTTGATGGTGTGTATTTTAAAAGTACATGGCATGCCTATTCCTTAAATAGACACCGCTTTAGGCAGTTCCCAGGTCACCCCACATGACCATGTATTCATCCATTACATGGCTAGTACACTGTTACTCATAGAAACCATGTACATTTAATGAACTCTTAAGTACATCGCGTCTATTACTTAAATTTCTATATTCTCCTCTTTTTCTTAAAACACTATAAAAATAGGATCCATACCTGAAAAGAAGATCCGGGTTCATACAAATTTATTAAATGATATTAAATTCCTAATTTTTTTAATTTGACCAAATTTTCAAGAAAATACCAAATATGTCATAAATTTATTATTTGGGACGTTTGAAATGATATGGTAAATACATTAACGGACAACGTGTAAAAAAAATGATATCACTATAAGATTAAAATGGGTAAAATAATGGTTAAACACTAAAGATAAGGATAAAAAATATTCAAACCATGACTAAAAATTCTTTGATAAAGGGTATTAGAACCAAAATCATCTTATATTTGACAGAAATTTGTTTTGAACCATTTTCAATTGAAATTTAATTTATAATAACTTAACATTTCTTGTGTTTCCTAATATTTCCCACCTCCCTCTTATAAAAGGCCACCTCCTCTACCCAAAATACGCCACACCTCTCAAGTCCCTTAGAATGCCTAAATTCATCCCAAATATTCCCCCAACATCCTTACCTTACTACATTGATCCTTAACTTTTCCATAATGCAATTCAATAAAGGCTTTTGGCTCAAATCAAAAGAATTTACCTGATTTAGAGGTATCATCTTCTCTCATCTTCCATTCCTTTTTTTCCTTATCCAAACCCAATGCTAATATTATTCTTTTATTACATAACAAAAATAGTATTTTACATATAATAGTTTGTTTGTTTTTGAGAATTATTATAACTACACTTACAGACACCTCCATCTATGGGATATTAACATACTATTTCTGTGTACGGTGAAGTATTTCCTCATGATATGATGATTGTTCAATTTTCCCATACCACCTCTCATTGAGGCCATTATGATATAAATATATATATATGGTATCTATTATATTTATATTGTCTATATAATATGTAATTTTTTTATTTACCACATACCTTTATGCTTTACATATGTGTAAATAAGATAATTTAATTTGAGGAAATGCGGACTACAGCCCCCCAAAGTGATATGACTCATTCATTCCATTCATGGAACATATAAAGGATGGAATTAATGAGATTATTTAACATATATAATATAGATATTATAACGGAATTATAATATACCTATATGTCATTTATTATTCATTCCTTTAATATGAAAATAAAATGAATGTAGTGTTCTTGCATACGTATGACCTATCATCTCCTTAAACAGTGCATTTCAGTTATTATCTCCAAATGTTATGTACTATTATAAATATATATATATATATACTCGATATATATGATATTTAAATCATGAATAATATTTTTGAGATAATGTATTTTTTACCCCACGAAATATTTTTAATTATAACCAGTTTATCCTTGACTGAATTACCGAACATTGACAAAATGACTGATATGAACATGAATAATTATATGATTGTTATAAAAAGGTAATTAATGATATAAAATGAATAAAAATTTTGAAAAATTTTCTTATGAAATTAAAAATTAACTTATGTTTGTTATTTATGGAGATAAACAATGAACAAGACAGTCAGACTCAATGTAAGGGAACCTTTCACCCCCTCTTTTAGTCAAAGACTTATTTTATGTTATGTAATTTAATTTACATTTTCTTATGTTGTGATATGTTCTTTTATACCAGTAATGTGGTAAATTTTATTTCCATATGATGAGATACTCTTTCTCTCTCATCAACGTATTTTCTGAATTTTTATGTGACGTCGTTAGGCTGCCGAATTTTCGTAATAGAATTTCTAAACTCAATTTACATTCCTTGGGTTTTACATATACATCATTGATTTTATTATGCAAAGATTATGTTTGGAACCATTGTTTATTTATTTATGTTGTAGTTTCCACTTCCCTTTGAATGTATATACTTTTTCAATACATAATCACCCCATTGATAAATTCTTACTTCATTTATATAAACTTTTTAGGAAAATATTTGCTCAATCTCAATTTATTGAGTTAAATATCAAGGTCATTGGTATTGATTTTCCAAGAATATATGCGAATGACCTATTATTTTTTTACACATAATATCCACTTATATTGGGTATATTTATATTTTTCTAACATAATTCAGTAATTGATTTATCCTTAATCTAATGATATGATCATTGTAAGGGACTACTTCTTAATCCCTTTTCATTGAGGCATATCTCGATATTGTGCACATTTAATATCCTATAAGGATTATATATAAACCTTTCAACATTTTATATCATGAATTTATATATTTTCATGTTATTTAAAGTTTCTTTAGATGTTATTATTTAATTATTTTTATTCAAGTGTTTCTCAAGTATTACGAGAATGTCTAACTTAAACATAATTTCAAATGTTTTAAAGATTTATTTTTCAAAATATTTTTCATTAATGTCCATTTTCCCAATGTATTTAAGTGTTTATTTATATGGACATATATGTCTTAAAATTATAACTCTCAAATTTATTTTAAAAGATTCAATGTGGTATGGGAAACTTTGATTCAAAAATATCTTTATTAATTTTTTTTAATGTTTTTGGAAATGGATTTAATATTTTTATATCTTGAATTTATTTATTTTGATTGATGAGTGAAATTTTGAAAAAAATATTTTATGTGTTATGACTATATAATGGTACATGTGAATTTGATGGGTTGTTACGCGATAAACCAAATATGGGTGGTTCTGTGATAAACCAAGGGTAGGAGAGCCCAAGATAGCTCACTAAGGAATTGGGTAACATGAATGAGGTACACATTAATGTTTATCCTAAGAGATTTATGGAATATTCTGTGATGGGTATTCCAAACATAACCATGAAGATTACTACCTATGTAGCTATGAAAGCCACAATATCTATATGTTATGGATTCCATAAGTTGCACTTATGATTTATGATTTATATGAGTTATTCATAAATCTTGGTATTTATTGAGGTATGATTAAGAACACATGTTTTAGGAGTAAAATGTTTGATTTAATTGATATTTATGTATCCAAGAATTAATGTTTTCATTTCAAATTTTATATCCCTTACTAAGGGTTTTATGCTCATCCCATGTTTTTATAATTTTTTCATAGGTTATAACGAAGGGTCAAAGAAAGGTAGAATTCATAAATATTTTTATCATGAAAATAATTCTTGTTTTATTTATAGAGTTTTATTACTGTTGAAAAATTGGATAGATTAGAAGTGTCTACTTTTTAATATTTGAGATGTAAAGTAATAGTTATGGGCTAATTATCTAAATCTCTAAACATGAAAAGACCCTCAGTGCAAATTATTAACATTACTCATGATTATATAATATTTATGGTTGGGGACATATAGTTGGTATCAGTTTTCAGTTTAGATAACATTAGAGGTTAGGGTGTTATCTGGGTGTAGGTAGTGGATCTCATATAACCATGATGGTAATAATCATATAGAAAAATTTTGTGGGTTATGGTAAATTAAAATGATTGGATAAAAACCTGAACAGTGGTGATATGACGAGGCTGACAGATTAGAGAAATATTAAAGTTTTTATGTTATCCAAAACCAATAGAGGTTTCTTGTTTTCTAATTTGTTTAATCTATATGTGATGATTATTTTTAGCATATTAAGGATCAATTTTCAAGATGGAAGGAAAGAGATCTTACCCAAACTTTGTATCCCTCTTTGATGATTTGATCATCACTATTATGGAAAAATCATGTTCGAATGATTTTGATTGCTTCTTGAGTATTTAAATCTCCTTTAATAAAGTTTTTGAGTTATCCAAGATCTACACATTTCTAAATAAAATTTATGGGTCCTGGTATCTTTTTCATATGATATCATGATCTCAAATTCTCCCACTCTATTGAAAAGTGAAATTATAGAAGTTGAATGAATGTTTAATTTTTGAAATTAGGACAACATGTAGAAAGGGGTATGGTTCATACTGAAGAAAATGATTTCTAGATTTAGGGTATGATATATTTTCTTCTCCATAAAGAATGTTGAATCTTTGCATCAGTATTTCCAAATGGTGAGGATATTCGATCTGTAGCAAATGATGTATTAATAAATTACGAATAAATTCAAAGATAATGTATTATAAAGATCTTTGAATGAGTAAGAAGATTATATATAATGGATTGAAGAGTCATATTATATTTTAGGATGATGAATTGTTTAAAAGTATTAATTCTCTTTTGAAGATTGGATTACTTTGGAAGACTTTTTTCTAGTATGTATAAACCTAAATTTTGACATGGGAAAATGTTATTCAATGAATAATTTTCATTTCTTGTGTGGACATAAAGTATGACATTAGGGTTCAAATGATCTTTTATTTTTTGGGTGATTAATAGTTATTACATTTTCGGATCCAAAATGAAAGGTATTAGATAACCTTTTAAGATAAAGCAGGTTAAAATTAATTTTTAGGATATTATATTATTTTTGATAATTTTATAATAATTATATGGTTTTAGAATATTGAAAACCCACAGGATGGGTGCAACCCATGGAGTTTGATAAGGCCATGTGAATCAAACTCACAACCAAAGGGAGACATGGGTGCATCTCCTTCCACTAGCCTACATGAAGTCCCTGGTTAGTATGACTTATTTTTTTTGATAAATGATATTATGGATCATGAATAAGGTGATTTTGGGAACTTATGTTTTATCAAATGGATATCCTTAGTATAAAAAAATAATTTGGTGATTAGGTGATAAATGTTATTTTAGAATACATTCTCTCTTTTGGGAATACAATATGCCTAAAAAACTGAACACTATGAGATTTTATTTGAAGAGTAATTGTTGAATTTTATTTTGGATGAATCTAGGTTTTTTATTGTGGACATATGCAGATTTGGGACTAAAATTCACAGAGAAAATGTGAATAGTTTAATTACATTTAATTACAAGACTAAAAGAGTAGTTGATGTTATTTGGAGATAAATGTTAAGATGTATCATGGAAGACTATTTGATCAAATCCTTTTGAATTTTGGGACTAAATAATAGTTTGGTTTATTTTGAAGAAGTGTAAGGATAATTTTTTATTTTATGGTCTTTGTTGATCTTTGCGGTAATGTATGGTGAATTTTAGAGACTAATAGTAGTATTAATTTCTGTAAAATTATTATTATTTTAGAAGGATTATTGGATCTTGTACTAACCATTTTTGTTTTGGTTAATGTCTAAAGTCAAGGGAAATATATGGTTCATCTTTTGTGGATTATGTTATTCTCAATAAGTTGATTCTAGTTCTTCAGTTGTGAATGATTCAACTTGAATTCACATCATTTGGAGAAAAGATGAATATTTTGGTAGATATTTATTAAATGATGAAAATCTATAAGAAAAGTAATTATATTTCCTTATGTTCTTAGTAAATATCTTAAATAAATTTCTTAACTTTATGAAAAGGAAATTAAAAAAATGGGGGTCATTTACATTTTGTACTGGGGAATCAAAGACCATTAGAACCATCATAACATTGTGGTTTTATGATAGTTTACATTCTCTTGATCATGACTCCTACCACTCTCTATCAAAACCAAATGGTTAGATTTCACTTCCATATCCATGTTTTCCTACATGGAATCCAAGTATGTGTTATCCTAGTTGACTATTTTTACTTCACTTTTTTATTTTAAAGTGACATTTTTATTAAATCTTTTTCTGATTTGGGATTTTCAATGAATTTTTTGAGCCCAATTTTGAAATATTGAGGATACAATTTCCCAAAGGGGTGAATGATGTAATGAACAATATATTTACATAATTGTAATATTTTATTTCTACTAATATTTATGAATAAGATGTTATTTTTATTTTAAATGGGATCCTTTTTCTGATAGTCGTCTCAACAAGAAAAAATTAGTTTCATTGAAATCAGAAGTTGCATACAACTTTTAGTAATATGTAAAATAATATAATATTATTAAAATTTTAAATGGTAGTTAATACCTAGATATTTTATTGTTGAGAATAAACATAAATAATTATAATATGATTATACATGTTTTTTAGATATATTTACATTTATCCAAAAAAAAAATCAATTCTTAAAATAAGAATGAATCTGATTTTAATCACAAAATACACTAATATTTTTAAAAGGTTATTTTACAACCTTTTGTGGGAGAAACCTTTTTAAATGTAGATTTTTCTAATTTTATATGTACTTTTTTAACAACATAACTTCTTCTTTAGAATCAGGAAATCAGACTTTAATTAGGATAAAGCTTGGTATTTTTCTGATAATGTTCATTTTTTAATGAATAGTTAAAATACTACATTTTAACACAAAACAATCTTTTAATCTAATTTATTTATATATTTAGATTTTCATTATAATTTTTTTAAGAGTAATGGGATTTATTTTTTATCATTTAATCCAATTATGGTGATAGGAAGTAATTTCATATATAAATTTGATATAAACACATGTCAATCTTTTTATAGATTTTACTTCATCAAAACCCACCTTTTTTGTTTTCACAATAGGAATTAATGTTAAATTAATTACTGAATCATCGATATTTTTAATTTGAAAAAATGGATTCTATATTTGTAATCATTAGGTTAAAAGTTTGTGAATAGATACCTTTAATTTTTGGAAATTATGAATATTAACGTCAGTAATAATTTTATTTACCATGGTTAAAGGGTAAATCTGGTAGATAAATATAAAAAATAATATTATAATAATATTAAGATACCCTAAAACATGTACTAATCCTATTGGATGAGGTATTTTTGAACATCTACATCCTTGGGTCGATTTTAGGACCCCATAGATCCACTTGGATGTGAAAATGACATTTTATAAGAATTAATTTAATGTAAAGAGAATTATAAAACAAACTTGAATTTATAATACAAAAATTTTAATATAACGTCATATGAATGATCTATTTTACTATAAATAGTAACTACAAAGATAAAATTATTTCATAAATCATGGTAATTTATTTATATTTTTTGGACATAAATAAATAATTTTAATTATGAAACAATAATGATGTAGTGATTGCATCATTAATAATGGATTCAAATAAATGATATTTTAAATATTAAAATAAATGTAATATTAATATTTTGATTCCATTAACAAATTTTCTAGATTATTTTGACATATTATCTTTCATTTAATGCCTTTTTTGATGGAATCGGGTTGTTTTGAATTTGTAAAAAATTCAAGTTTGAATAGTTTCAAAAATTGAAACAATTCATAACTTAAAACATAAAATAGTTTATTAAATGATATTAAATTACTGATAATTTATTATTATTAAAATTGGGTAACAAAAATCCAAATATGTCAAAAATTACTTTTTGTAGGTCTTTTGACATGATATGGTAATTACATTAACCCACAATGTGTAAGTAACATAATACCACTTTATGATTACAAGGGGTAAAATAAGGGTAAAACAAAAAAGATAAGGGTAAAAAAATAATCAAAACTTGTATAAAAATTATTGGATGATTATTATTTTAACTAAAGTCATATTATATTATAATTAAATAATATTTGGACTACTTGTATGTAAAATTTAATTTATAATAAATTAATATTTGTAGACTTTCCTAAAGTACCCCTCCCCCCCACCCTTAAAAAAGGCCACCACATCTACCCAAATAACTCAAAACTCTCAACACCCTTGGATCATACAAATTATTTCCAAGTAATATCCCTACATTCCTACCTTCCCCTAGAATCCCTACTTTAGGAAGAATGCAATTCAAGAAAGCCTTCTGGATCAAATCACATAATGTTTCCCGATATGGACAGAATGTCTTCTCTCAAGATGCTTTCCTTTATTTTCCTTCTCCACTAACCATTCTCTTATTATTAATTGATTACATGAATACACCAGTTTCCTCAAAATACTAGGACTTTTCTTGAGAATTATTCGAACTAAACATAAAGACGCCTCTATTTAATGGATATGAACACATTGTTTCGGGGTACTCCAAACTACTAACTCACGAAACGATGATTAATTAATTTTCACCTACCATCACTCATGGTGGCCATTATGAAGGAAGAATATTTATATATAATATATAATATATTTATATTTTCTATATTCTCCTATATTTTTATTCATATCATACCATTATTCCTCCCATAATGTGTAAATACGATAATTTCATTTGATGAAGTGTGAACTGATGCCCCCTAAAAGTGATATGACTCACTCATGCCATACATGAAACATATAAATGATGTAATTAAATAACTTATGTACCATATATAACATATATATTATACTGGAATTATAAAATAGCTATTTATCATTTTTTTCAATGCTTGAATATGAAAAAATGAATGTAGCATTCATGTATACATACGACCTACAGTCTCCAAGAATGGTGAATTAATTTATTCTCTAAAAATTCTATGATCAATTATAAATACATCTATGTACTGCATAGATATGATATTTAAATCACGAATTCTATTCTGGTGATAATGGACTTTTGACCACATGAACAATTTGTAACTATAACAAGCTCAATTTTTGACACAAGTACTGAAAATCAACAAAATGATCGATATGAACATGAATAAATATATGATTGTTAAAAAATTGTAATAAGTGATATAAAAGAAATAATAAACATGAAATGGTTCAGAAGAAAAAATAAATTCACTAATTTTTAGTAATCATGGAGATAATGAATGAACAAGATATGTCGGACTCAAGGTAAGGGGACCGTTCACCCTCTCTTTTAGTCAATGACTTTATTTATGTTATGTCATTAAATTTCCATTTTATTTTGTTGGGATATGTTCTTATATTTCCTTATTGATGTAAATTTTATGTTTATGTGATGAGGGACCCTTTTATTTATCATCAATACATTTTTTGAATTTTTAAGTGACGTTATTAGGCTGCAAAACGTTCGTAAGGGTGTTTCTAAACTCAATTTCTACTCATTGGGTTTTACGCATACTTTATTGATTATATTATGCAAAGATTTTGTGTGGGATCACAGTTTATTTATTTATGTAGTAATTTCCACTTCCCTTTGTGTGGATATACTTTTTCAACACATAATCACCCCATTGATAAATTCTTACATCATTTATAAGATCTTTGTGTGGGAAATAATAGCTCAATATCTATTCACTGAGTTAAATATCCATGTCATTGGATTTGTATTTTCAATAATATGTTTTAATGACTTCTGATTGTTTTACACATAATATCCACTTATATTGGGTTTATTTATATTTTTTCACACAAAATTCTGTCATCGATTTATCTTTCATCAAATGATAGGATCTTTGTAATGGACTATGTCTCAATATCCTTATATTGAGGCATATCCCGATAATGTGAACCTCTAATATCCTATAATGTGAATATAAAACCTTTTTGACATTTTATATCATGAATTATTATATTATCATGATATTTAATTTTTCTTTTGATGTTATTCTTTAATTATTTTTATTCAAGTGTTACGAGACTCTTTAACTGAAACAACATTTTAAATGTTTTAAAGAATTATTATTCTATATTTTTGTCATTAATGTCCATGTTTTAAAAATGGTTTGAAGGATTAATTTATATGGACATATATGTTTTTAAATTCTTACTCTCAAATTTATTTTAACTGTTTCAAAGTAGTATGGGACACTTTGATTCAAAATTATATTTTTTAAGTGATTAAAATGTTTTGTAAATGGATTCAATATTTAAATATCTTTAATTCATTTATTGTGATTGATTATTTAAATTTTAATAACTTCAATCTCTTATGTGTTATGAATATTTAATGGTATTTGAACATTTGATGGGTGAATATGTGATAAACAAAATATTGTTGGTTTCATGATATACCAAGGGAGGATGAGCACGTGATAGCTGTCCAATGAATTGGGTAACTTGAAAGAGGTAAATGTAATTGTATCTCCTAAGAGATTTAAGGAATATAGTTTTATGGGTATTCAAAAGATAACAATGAAGGATACTCCCTATGTAGAAATGAAAACTAAAATGTAAGTATGTTATGGATTCCAGAAGATACCTTTATGATTTATGATCTCAATGAGTTATTCATAAAACTTATTATTTAATAAGGTATGTTAAAGAGAATATATTCTATGAGTAAAAATTATGATTTCATTTTATTGGATGTATTCAAAGATTAATTTTTTATTTTGGTATTTTATATCCATTACTGACCTCTTTATACACATCAAAATTTTTTGAAATTCTTTTCACCGGGCATAAGGAAGGGTAAGAGAAAAGAAGAATTACAGAATATTTTATCAAGAAAATAATAATTATTTTTTAAGGAGTTTTCTTATTATGAGAAAATTGGATAGAGTATAAGATTATACATTGTAATATTTGATATATACTATAATAGTTATGGAATAATTCCTTAATACACTAGACCTGAAATTATTTTCAATGCGTATTGTTAAATTAACTCAAGATCATGTAATATTTAGGACTAGGGATTTATAGTTTGCAATAGATGGCAGTTTAGATAATTGTAGAGGTTAGGGTGTTATCTGGGTGTTTGTTAAGGATCCCATATAACCAACATGGTTATTATCATAAGGAAAATTATGGAGCATTATTGTCAATTAGGTTGATTGGATAAAAACAAGAATAATGGAGATATAAGGAGGTTGATGGATTATAGAAACATAAATTTTTTTAGGTTATCTTTACCCTATAGACGATTATTGTTTGATATCATTTCATGTATATTTGATGATTTTTTATTATATTAAGGATAATTTGTTATTATGTAAATTAATAGATCTTTCAAAAATTTATTATATCTCCCCAACTATTTGATCATCACTATTTTTGTAAAAGCTTGTTCGAATGATTTTGATAGGTTCTTGAGTATTAAAATAAACTACATGAAATAGTTCGATTTATCCAACACATACTCATTTCAAAAACAAATTTATGGGTCATGGTATCTTTTCCATATGATTTCATGATCTAAAATTTTGCAACCCTATTGAAAAGTGAAATTACAGAAGTGGAGAGAATGTTTAATATTTGAAAGTAGGACAACTTGCTGAAAGAGGAAGATAAAAACCTGAAGATAATGATGTCAAGATTCAGGGTATGATTTGTTTAATTGTCCATAAATAATGAATCATCATTGATAGATATTTATAAATGATGAGAATATTCAATTTGTAGGAATGATGTATTATGAAATAAGGTATAAATGCATAGTTTATGGATTATGAAGAAAATTGAATGAGTAAGAAGCCTACGTATAAGGGATTCAATAGTTATAGTTGATTATTGGATGATGAAATGTTTAAAATTATTAATTCTCTATTGATGATGGGAATACATTAGAAATATTTTTCTAGTATATATAACTATGAATTTTGATATTTGAAAATGTTATTCAAGTAAGAATTATATTTTCTTGTGTGGACATAATGGTTGACCTTAGGAATTAATTTTATCTTTTTTAAGGGATTAATGGTTTTTTAATTTTGGGATGAAAAATAAATGGTATTAGATAACCTTTCAGGATAATGTAGGTTGTGGTTATATTTGAGGAAATTATGTTATTTTTGATAATTTTATAAGAATGATATGGTTTTAGAAAAAGGAAAACCCTAAAAAACTGTAACAAACATTTTTGTTAAGCAAATCCATAGGAATCAAACCCAAAACTAATGGGCCACAAGGGTGAATCACCTACTACTGGCCTACGCGAAGTCCCTGGTTAGTATGACATATTATTTTTAGTTAAATTAATTTATTGATCAAAAAATTTTGATTTTAGGAACTTAGGATTTATCAAATGGATATCCTTAGTATTGGAAAATGATTTTGTGATTAAGTGATAAATGTTATTTTGGAAGAAATTATCTCTTTTTGGAATACTATATGCCAAAGGAAAATAAAATACTATGGGGTTTTATTTGAGGACTAATGGTCGAATTTTATTTTGGAATAATATATGATTTTATTATAGACATATAGATATTTGGGATATTTGTTGAAATGATTAACCTATCATGGAGAGAATTCTATTAGGTTAAAAAAAATTATGTATGAGACTATAGGATTAGTCAATGTTGTGTAGAGATAAATGTTAATTTATACCATTGAAGACAATGAGATCAAATTCATCTGAATTTTAGGTCTCAATAATAGGTTAGTGTATTTTTAATTATTGTAAGTAAAATTGTGTATTGAATCGTCTTTTTTGAACTTTGGGCGTAATGTTTGTAGAATTTCAATGATTAGGAGTAGTATTTATTTCTATAAAGGATTATTCGTTTCATGGGATTATCTGGTCATGTACAAACCATTTTGGTTTTTGGTTAATTTCTAATGACATGGGAAGTATATGGTTCATCTTCTGTGGATTATGTGATTATATACAAGTTGATTCTACTACTTTAGGTGTGAACAAGTCAACATGAATACGCATCATTTGGAGAAAATATGAGTTGGTGTTAGATATTTCTTAAAGGATGAAACTTTACATGAAAAATAATTATATTATCTTATATTATTAGTCAATAACATAAATATATTCCTAAAAATTATGAAAAAGAACTAAAAAAACATTTTCCATTTACATTTAATATTTTCAAATCAAAGACTATTTACCCTATCATAAGATTGTGTTTTTCTTATTGGTAATTTTCTCCTGATCATGTTTTTAACCACTCTCCTTCAAAACCTTATGGGTTTTTCTCCTCCATATCCATGTTTTCCTAAATAGAATCATTTTATTTGTCATCCTGGGTATCCATTTAAATTCTCATTATTTTTATCAATTTCTAGTTTATTAACTCTTTTTCCGATGTGGGGTTTTCAATGATGTTTATGTGGCCAATTTTAAAATTGTGAGGTTATTATTTCCAAATGGGGGGATTGATGTAATGGCCCATGTATTTATAAAATAATACATTTTCATTTCTATTAATATTTATGAATAAGATTTTATTATTACATTAAAGTGGATATTTTTTCCGATAGCACACTCAATATGCTAAAACAGGTTTCTTTGAAATCTTACGTCGCACACAACATTGACTTATACCGAAAAATAATATAATAATATTATTATTTGAAATAGTAGTTAACGCATAGCTGTTGTATTGGTGGGAATGAACAGAACTAACCATAATATGATTATACATGTTTGTTAAATGCCTTTACATTTATCTATTAATTTATAGAGACATAAAATAAAAATGAATCATATTTTAAGCATGAAATACTCTTATAATTATAAAAGGTTGTTTTACTGCCTTTTGATGAAGAACCCATTTTAAATCTAGTTTGTGTCACATTAAAATGTTCTATTTGACAAAATAGACGTATTATTTAGAATTGGGATATCAAAATTTACTTTGGATGAGATTTTTGTGTTTTTCTGATAATGTTCATTTTTTAACGAATAGTGAACAATACTCATTTTAATCCAGAACTGCATCTTCATCTAATTTATTTATATAGTTAGATTGTCACATTAATTTGTTTTAAATTTTAATTGGAATATTTTTTAATAATATAATCAAATTATGGTAATTGGATGTAATTTCACATTTAAATTGGATTTAAACACTTGTCAATACTTTGATAGATTTTACTTCATAAAAAATACCTTTTAGTTTTGACAACAGGAATTAATTTTAAATTAATTACTGCAACTTCTCTATTTTGTATTAGGAAAAATTGATTCCATATTTGTAATCATAATGTCCATATTTTGTGAATAGGTAACTTATAATTTTGGACATTATGAATAGTAACATTATAAATCAATTTATTTACCAATGTTAAAGGGTAAAATATTGTAAATAAGGGTAAAAAAGAATTTTATAGTAATATTAAACTACCCTAAAACATGATGTAATCCCATTGTATGAGATATTTCTGACCATGATCATCCTTGGGTAGATTTGGGGACCCCAAGGAACCACATGGATGTGAAAATGACATTTTATAAGAATTTATTTAAAGGATAATTATAAAATAAACACATATGTTTTCTATCACAATTTTAATATAGGGTTATATAACTAATCTATTTTACAATAAATATTAATTAGAAAAAAAATTATTTCCTTTATCATGGTAATTTATTTATAATTATTGGACATTAAATAAATCATTTTAATTATGACACAATGGTGATAAAATGATTTCTTCATTAATAAATAATTCAAATAATGATATTATAAATTGTAAAATTAATGTAATTTGAATATTTTTATCCCATCCACGATTTTTTGGATGATTTTGAAATATTAACTTTGAGTTAATTCATTTGGTTCTACGGAATATCCTTATTATGAATTTGTAAAAATGTCATGTATAAATAGAGTCAAAAATTGACATAATTCATAACTTGAAACATTAAATAGTTTTTTAAATGATATTAAATTCTTAAAAATCAAAGATTCTGAAAAATTCATAAGACAATTCCAAATATGAAATAAATGAATTTAGTGGGTCTTTTAACCTGATATGTTAATTACTTTAATCCATAATGTGTAAATAACATGATATCATTGTTAGATTAAAAAGGGTAAAAAATAGAAAAAAACATAAGGATATGAATAAAAATAAATTTAAAACTTGTATAAATTTTTTTTAATGAATATTAATAGAACTAAAATCATAATTTATTATAATTAAATGATTTTTTGAAAATGTTTAATTGAAATTGAAATTATAATAAATTAATATTTCTAAACATTCCAAAAGTGCCCCTCCTCCCTCTTATAAAAGGCCACCACATATACCCACATAACTCACACCTCTAAAGACATTTGGATCATCACAATTCTGACCAAATAAGCACCCAACATCCCTACCATCCTCTTATAATCCTTTACATGGGTTGAAGGCAATTCTAGAATTCATTTTTGATCAAATAAAAAGAATTTATCCGATTTAGAGGGGACGTATTCTCTTAAATTCCTTTCCATTATATTCCTTCACAACTCCGTATGATCTTTTCATTATT
Organism: Viscum album; assembly: GCA_963277665.1. Classification (NCBI taxonomy): domain Eukaryota; kingdom Viridiplantae; phylum Streptophyta; class Magnoliopsida; order Santalales; family Viscaceae; genus Viscum; species Viscum album. Next base: position 2,141,629,208 of record OY728122.1, on the reverse strand, counting down.
TGATTATGTAACAAGACCAATATCCTCAATATAAAACGATTTATTATGAGAAATATTCTAACTTCACTTACACTCACCTCCCTCTAATGGATACGAACACATTGTTTCTGTATACGGTGAACTACTGCCACATGAAATGATGACTGTTCAATTTTTCTATACCACCTCTCATAGTGGCCATTATATTGGAACTATATTCATATATTATATATATTCTATATATATATTATTTATTAACCTATAGTTTTTTATTTTAATCCTAACTTTATGCATTCTGTAATGTCTAAATACGATAATTACATTTGAGGAAGTGTGAACTATCGCCTCTCAAAGTGATATGACTTTACATGCCATAAATGGAACATAAAAAGGATGGAATTAATGGAATTATATTACATATATAAATATATATTATAATTTAATTATAATATTCTTTTTTATCATTTTGATTTATATCCTTTAATTTGACAATGAAATAAAACTATTGTGCATGCCTATATACGACCTACCATCTCCATAAAAGGCGAATTTAATTTATTCTGTCAAAATGTTTTATACTATTATAAATACATATATATAATTGATATATATAATATTAAAATCATGAATATTATTATGTGTATAATGTAATATTGACCATAGAAAAAATTTATAATTAAAATAACTTCATTTTTTACTCAAGTACCGAACATCGACAAAATGATTGATATGAGCTTGAATAATTATATGATTGTTATAACAAGGTAATAAGTGATATAAATGGAATAATATGCTTGAAAAAAGTTTCTGAAGAAACTATAAATCAACTTCTGTTTATTATTCAAGGATATAATGAATAAACAATACATTTCAGACTAATTGATAGGGAACCATTGACCCTCATCTTTTGGTCAAAGACTTATTTTATGATATGTATTTTAATTTCCATTTTCTTATTATGGGATATTTTATTATATTTTATTATTTCTGTAAATTTTAATTCCAAGTGATGGGATACCATTTTCTCTCCCATAAACTTATTTTCTGATTTTTTATGCGATGTTATTAGGCTGCCAAATTTTCATAAGGAAATTTCTAAACTCAATTTCAACTCATTGGGTTATACACATACTTAGTTGATTCTATTATGCATAGATTATGTGGGTAAGAAGTGTATAATTTTTTATGTTGTAATTTCCACTTCTCTTAGTGTGGATATACTTTTTTGACATATAATCACCCCATTGATAAATTCTTACATAATTTATATGAACTTTGTAAGGGAAATCGTAGCTCAATCTCCATTCATTGAGTTAAAGATCCATTTTATTGGTTTTGTTTTTCGAAGAATAATTATTAATGACCTATGTTTGTTTGAAACAAAATAACCACTTATATTAGGTTAATTTATATTTTTCAGACATAATTCTGTCATTGATTGTTTCTTAATATAATGATATGATCATTGTAAGGGACTACATCTCAATCTCTTTTTATTGAGGTATATCACGATATTGTGCACCTTTAATATCCTAGAAAATGTATATAAAACCCTTTTGAAATTTTATATCATATATTTATATATTTTCATTATATTTAATGTTTTGTTTGATGTTATTCTTTGATTATTTTTATTGAAGTGTTTCTCAAGTGTTACTAGAGTCTTCAATTGAAAAATCATTTTAAATGTTTAATGTATTTATTATTATAAATCATTATCATTAAAGTCCATATTTTCAAAATGGTTTTAAGGATTTATTTATATGGACATATATGTTTTTAAATTATAACTCTCAAATTTCATTTAAAATTTTCAATGTTGTAGGCGAAACTTTTATTAAAAAAACATATTTTTGAAATGTTTTAAATGGTTCTTGAAATGGATTGAATATTTAATTATTTTGAAATGATTTATTTTGATTGATGACTTAAATGTTGATAACTTCAATCTTTTATGTGTTACGATTATTTAAGGGTATATAGGTATTTTATTGGTGGTTTCATGATAAACCAAATATGTGTGGTTTTGTGATAAAACTAGGGCAGGTGAGCCCAAGACAGTCCTCAGATGCATTGGGTAATGGGACAAAGGAAACCGTTAATGTATCTTCAAAGAGATTTAGGGAATATACTATGATCGGTATACCAAACATAACCATGAAGGACAATACCCATGTAATTGTGAAAGTGACTATGTAAGTTGGTTATGGATGCCCAAGTTACATTTATGATTTATGATTTCTATGAGTTATTTATAAAACTTATGATTTCATGCGTTATGTTAAATAACATATATTTTATGAGTAAAAAGTATGATTTAATTGATTTCTATGTATTCAAGAATTGATTTTTTCTTTCAATATTTTATATCCCTTAGAGAGTTTTTTATAGTCATACCATGTTTTTGATTTATTTTTCATAGGGTATAAGGAAGGGTAAAATAATGGAATAATTATAGAATTTTTTTATCATGAAAAGAATTCTTGTTTTATCTAGGTATTTTTATTATTGAAAATAAATTAGATAGGGTAGAATGGTCTACATTGTAATATTTGATAGGTAATTCAGTATTTATAGACTAATTTTATGAAACTCTAAACCTGAAAATATCCTGAATGTTAATTATTATCTTAACACATGATTATGTAACGTTTAAGGCTCGGGCAATATAGTTAGTATCAAAGGTCGGTTTAGATTACATTAGATGTTTGTTTGTTATTTGGGGGTAGGTAAAGGATCCGATATAACCAAGATCATTATTATATTATTGAAAATTTTAGATGGTTATTGTAAATTAGGTGAATTGGATAAAAACTTGAACAATGGAGATAAAAGGTGGTTGATGGATTAGAGTTTTATAAATGTTTTTATGTTATATTTACCCTATAGAGTATTATTTTTTTTAATAAATTTCATATATATGATATTATTATTTTTAACATATTAAGGAAAAAATTTCAATATAGAAGGAATGATATCTTGAACAAACTTCTTATCGCTCCCTAATGATTTGATCCTCGCTATTATGGAAAAATCATGTTCAAATGATTTTGACAGCTACTTGAGTATTCAAATCACTTGAATGAATTTTTTTGACTTATTCAACACTTAGAAATTTCTAAAACAATTTTATTAGTCATGGTATCTTTATCATAATATTTAATGAACTAAAAATTTCCAACTCTATCAAAAATTGAAATTACAGAAGTGGAGAAGAATTTTAATTTTTTAATGTAGGATAACATGTCGAAAGAGGAAGGGAACATAATGAAGAGAGTGATGTCTGGATTCAAGGTAATAATTATTTTCTTATCAAAAAATAATTAACAGTATTTGGATTGATATTTATTAATTATGGGGATATTTGATCTTTAGAAATGATGTATTAAGAAATAAGGTGGAAATGCATATTTAATGGATTTTAAAGAAAACATAATGAGTATGAAGTCTATAAATAAGGGATTCAAGAGTCATAGTAGGTTGTAGGGTGATGAAATGTTTAAAATTATTAATGCTATTATGATGATGATATTTCTTTAGAATACTTCTATATATTATGTGTAACCCATAATTTTGATATGTGAAAATGTTAGTTAAAGATGAATTACCTTTTCTTGTGTGGGCATAATAGATGACTGTAGGGGTATATATGATCTTTTGTTATTGAGGTGATTAATGGTTATTACATTTTGGAATGAAATATTTAAGGTGCTACATAGAATTTAAGGATAAATCTAGTTATGATATTTTTTGAAGAAATTATATTATTTAAGGGAATTTTATAATATTTATATGGTTTTGAGAAAAATGAAAAACAATAGGAATGGTGACAACATGTCACGTCCAGCAAATCCATGGGAATCGAACCCACAACCAAAGGGTGACAAGGGTTCATCACATACCACTGGCCTACATGATGTACCTGGTTATTAGGAAATATCTTTTTAGTTAAATGATTTTTTGGATCCATAATAAGTTCATTTTGTGATTTTATGTTTTATCAAATGAACATTAATATTATAGGAAAATGATTTGCTGATTATGTGATAAATGTACTTTTGGAAGAAATTCTCTATTTTGGTAATACTATATGCTTGAGGAAAATAAAATACTATAGGATTTAAATTAAGGAGTAATGGTTGATTTTTATTTGGAAAGAATCTATGTTTATATTGTGGACATATGGAGATTTGGGTTATTTATGGAAATGTTTAACCTAATATGAAGAACATGTGATTAGGTTAATAATGTTTATGTATGAGACTTTAAGAGTAGTCGATGTTATTTAGAGATAAATGTTAAGATTTATATTTGAAGACTATATGATCGAATCTTTTTGAATATTGGGCCTGAATATTAGTTTGGATTATTTTGAAGAATTGTAATGAAAATTGTTTGTTGAATGGTATTTTTTGAACATTGGTGTAATGTTTGTTGAATTTTAGAATTAAAAGAATTATTTATTTCTATAAATGATTATTAATTTTAGGGGACTATCTTCTCATGTACAAACTATTTTGGTTTTTTAAGGTCTAATGAAAATGAAAATATATGGTTCACAATTTGAGGATTATGTGATTCTGTATATGTTGATTCTAGTGCTTCATGTTTGACCAAGTAATCTTGAATACTCATTATTATGATTAAATATGAGTTTGTGGTAAATATTTATTAAAGGATAAAAATCTAATTGAAATGTAAATATATTTACTTATGTTATTAGTCAGTATCATAAATAAATTACTCAAATTTATGAAAAAGAATATAAAAATGTTTTCTGTTTACTTTTCTTAATGGGGAATCAAAGACCATTTAACCTATCATATGTTTGTGGTATTCTGGTTGTTGACTTTATCCTGATCAAGATTTCTATCACTCTCCATCAAAGCCTGATGCTTAGTTTTCTCTTCTATATCCATGTTTTCATACATTGTATCCTTGTATGTGTTTTCCCAAGTGACATTTTTTACCTATCTTCATTTTTTTATAGTGATTGTTTTGTAGACACTTTTTCTGTTGATGGATTTTCAATGATGTTTCAAATCCCAATTTAAAATGGTGAGGAATAAATTTCCAAAAGGGGGGAATGATTAATGACCCATGTATTTATAGTATAATAATTTTTCATTTCTAGTAATATGTTTACATTAAAGGGGTGCTTTTCCCGAAAGCGTACTCATCATGCAATAATGGATTTCTATGAAATCTTACGTTTCACACAACATTGAGTTATACAAAAAAATAATATAATAATATTATTATTTAAAATTGTATTTAACGCCTATCCAATGTATTGGAGGGAATGAACAGAAATAACTATGATATGATTATACATGTTTTTTAAATTTCATTACAGTTATCCAATAAATTTTAAAGTCTTAAAATAATAATGAATCCAATTTTAATCATGAAATACTCTAATATTTTTAAAAGTTCATTTTACCTCCTTTTGATGGAGACATCTTTTTAAATATAGTGGGTCACTTTTTTTGTTATATTTGAAAAAATATACTTATTCATTATAATCATTACATAAAAATTTAATATAGAGGATAATTTTGTATTTTTCTGATAATGTTAATTTTTTCATGAATAATAAAAAATACTGCATTTTAATCCAAAATTGAATTTTCATCTAATTTATTAATATAGTTCGATATTCATCCAAATTGGTTTTAAGGTGTAATTTGATTCTTTTTTTAAAATTTAATATAATTATGGTCATTGGAAGTAATTTCACACTTAAATTGGATATAAACACTTGTCAATTTCTGAAAGATTTTACTTCTTAAAAACACGATTTCTGGTTCTCACAATTGGAATTAATTTCAATAAAATTACTAAAACTTATGTATTTTGAATTTTTAAAAACAGATTCCATATTTGGAATCTGAAGGTCCGTATTTTGTGAATAGATACCTTATATTTTTGGACATTATATATGGTAACTTCAAAAATTATTTTATTTACTTTGGTTAAAAGGTAAATTTGGTAAATAAGGGTAAAAAATAATATTATAAAAATATTAAACTACACTAAAACATGTACTAATCCTATTGGACGAGTTGTTTCCTACCATGGTCATCCATGGGTTGATTTTGGGAACCCATGATTCCACTTGGATGTGAAAATGAAATTTTATAATAATTAATTTAAAGTAAAGATAAATATAACAAAAACATGTTTCTTTTAGTAAACAAGTTTAATATAGAGTTATATAAATGATAAATTTTACTATAAATATTTATTAGGAAGATAAAATTATTTCCAACATCATGGTATTTTATTTATTATTTTTAGATATTAGATAAATAATTTTAAAAAATGACACAATGATGATGCATTGATTGTTTCATTGATAACAGATTCAAATAAATGATATTATAAATATTAAAATAAATTTAATTTGAATATTATTATTCCATAAAAGAATTTTCTGAATCATATTGACAGATTATATTTTTTTAATTCCTTTTTTTCAAAGGAATCATGTTTTTATTAATTTGTAAAAAATTCATTACTTAATAGTGTCCAAAATTTCGATAATTTATAACTTAAAATATAAAATAGTTTATTAAATGATATTAAATTACTAAAAATATAATATTCAGTAAAATGGTTAATAAAAGTCTAAATATTTGAAAAATTACTTTTTGTGGGACTTTTGACATTTTATGGTAATTAAATTAACCCATAATATGTAAATAACATGATATCACATTAAGATTAAAAAGGGTAAAATAAGGGTTAAACTAAAACAACAATAATAAAAAAATATTCAAAACATGACTAAAAATTATTGAATGATGAGTATTAGAACCAAACCATCCTATATTCGATGTAAATTATTTTTGGACAGTATTTATCAAAATTGAATTTATAATAAATTAATATTTTTGGACTTTCCTAAAGTTCCCCCCCCCCTCTTATAAAAGGCCACCAACTCTAACCACATAAATCACACCTCTCAAGCCCCATGGATCATCCAAATTCTACCTAAATAATATTTAATCATCCATTACTTCCTCATAAAAACCTTACCGTGGGCCCAAGGTAGTTCAATAAATAATTTTGGCTCAAATCAAACGGAGTTACCCGATTTAGATGTAATATCTTATCTCAAGTTCCTTTCCATTATTTTCCTTATACAATAACAATTATTTTCTTATTATTTTATTAAATAAAAAAAATAGTATACCTAATATAATATTATGTTGTTATGAAAATCATTATATGTACACTTACACACACCTCCATCTAATGGATATGAACATACAATTTTTGTGTATGCCGAACTACTGCCTCACGGAACGATGATTGTCCATTTTCCCCTACCACCTCTCATGGTGGCCATTATGATGAAATGTTATTTATATAAGAATATATATTATATTTATATTGTCTTTATTCTATTTTATTTTTTATATACGTTAAAACTTTATTCTTTCCTTAATGTGTAAATATGATAATTTTATTTGAGAAAGTGTGGACTATCGCCCCTCAATGTGATATGAATCGTTCATGTAATATGTATAATGTATAAAGGATAAAATTAATAAAATTATGTAACATATATAACATAGATATTATAATTTAATTATAATATACTTATGTATCATTTTTTTTACATTCAATTAATTTGACAAATAAATGAATGTAGAGTTCAAGTGTAAGTGCGGTCTACCATCTCCATGAACGGTGAATTTCATTTCTTATTTCAAAATGTTATGTACTATTATAAATACATATATATAATATAAATATATGAAATTTAAAACATTAATATTATTTTATATATAATGGAGTTTTTACCAGATGGATAATTGTTATTATAACAAGTACATTTTTGACTCAAGAACGGAACATCGACAAAAAGACTGATATGAACATGAATAATTATATGATTATTATAACAAGGTAATAAGGTATATAAAAAGAATAATAAATTTGAAAAATGTTCTGATGAAATTAAATATTATGTTATTTTTACTATTCATGGATATGAATAACAAACAAGACAAGTCAGACTCAAGTTAAGGGAACCATTCACCCTCCTCTTTTAGTCAAAGACTTATTTTATGTTATGTATTATAAATTCCATTTTCTTATGTTGGTATATGTTATTATATATCCATATTTTTATACATTTAATGTAAATGTTATTAGATACCCTTTTCTCTCTCACCAACTCATTCTCTAAATTATTTAGTGACGTCTTTAACCTGTTGAATTTTCATAAGGGAATTTCTATACTCAATTTCCACTTATTTGGTTTTACACATACTTCGTTGATTATATTATGCCATGAATATGAGTGGAATAACTATTTATTTATTTATGTTTTAATTTAAATGACCCATTGGTTGTATTAACATTTTCAACAAATAATCACACAACAAATAATTTCTTACGTCATTTATACGAATGTTGTATAGGAAATCATAGCTCAATCTCCATTCATTGAGTAAAATAACCATATAATAGGTTCTTTTCCATGAATAAATCTGAATGAAATATGATTGTTTTAAACATAATATCAAATTATATTGGGTGTATTTATTTTTTTCACACATAATTATGTCAATGATTTATCCATAATCGAATGAAACGATCTTTGTAAGGGACTATGTTTCAATCTCCTTTCATTGAGGCATATCTCGATATTGTGAAGCTTTAATATCATAAAAGTTGTATATAAAACCCTTTTGAAATTTTATGTTATGAATTTATATAATATCATGATATTTAATGTTTTATTTGTTTTTCTTACTTAATTATTTTTATTTAAGTGTTTCTCAAGTGTTAAAAGGCTTTTTAACTGAAACATCATTTTAAATGTTTTATGATTTATTCTTATATATCATTCTCATTAATCTCCATTTTTCAAAATATTTTTTAGGATTTATTTATATGGACATATATGTTTTAAAATTACAACTCTCAAATTTCATTTTAAAGGTTCAAAGTGGTATGCGGCACTTTGATTCGAAAATTTCATTATAAAATGTTTTAAATGGTTTTGGAAATATGTTGAATAATTCAATATCATGATTTGGTTTATTGTGATTGATGAGTGAAATGTTGGTGACATCTATCTTTTATGTCTTATAAATATGTAATAGTACTTGGACATTTTATGGGTTTTTATATGATAAACCAAATATGGGTGGTTCCATGATAATCCTCAGGTGCGTAAGCCTGAGATAGATCTTCAATGTTTCAGGTAATGTGATAGAGGTAATCGTTAATGTTTATACTAATATATTTTGGGAATATAATTTAATGGGTATTCGAAACATTACCATGAAGGTTACTCTCTACATATCTATGAAAGATACAATGTAAGTATATTATGTATGCCACAAGATACCTTTATGATTTAAGATATCTATGAGTTATTCATAAATCTTTCGATTTCATGAGGTATCTTAAAGAGATTATGTTTTATGAGTAAAAATTATTATATCATTGATTTGTATGTATTTAAGGATAAATGTTTTTTCCCATATTTTATATCCATTTTTGAACTTTTAATGCTCATCCTGTGTTTTTAAACATCTATCAAAAGGGATATGAAGGTGTAAGAGAAAGGATGAATTTTAGAATATTTTTATCAATAAAAGAATTATTTTTTTATTAGAGGAGTTTTGTTATTTTAAAAAAATTTGATAGAGTAGAAGTGACTACAATATAATATTTGAGATGTAATGTATCTATTATGACCTAATTCTCTAAAACTCTAAATAATAAAATATACTTAATGTGAAATCATAGTGTAATTCAAGATTACGTAATGTTTTAGGATGGGGAATTATAGTAGGTATCTGAGGTCGGTTTAGACAGCTATAGTGGTTAGGGTGTTATCTGGGTGTAGGTAAGGATCCCATATAACAAAGAGGGTTATTATCATATGGAAAAGTTTGGTGTGTTGTGGTAAGTTAGGATAATTGGAAAAAGCAAAACAATGGATATATATGGATGTTTATGGATTAGAGTAATTTAAAATTTTTATGTTATCTCTACCCTATAGTGGATTCTTTTTTAATTCATATATATATATATATGATGATTAATTTTAGAAGATTGACGATAATTTGTTAAGATGGAAGGAAATATATTTTTCACAACCTTATAATCCCCCTGATGATTTGATTATCAATTTTTTGTAAAAATCATGTTCGAATGATTTTGAAAACTTCTTGAGTATTCATATAACCTGCAATAAATTGTTTGAGTTATCCATCACCTACACATTTCTAAAAAAAATTTATGGATCATGTTATCTTTTTCAAATGATTTCAAGATCACAACATTTCCAAAATCTATCAAAAAGTGAAATTACAGAAGTGGAGTGAACATTTACTTTCTGAATGTAGGACAACATGCCAAAAGTGGAAGAGAACATACTAAAGATATTGATGTCTAGATTCAAGGAATGATTTATTTTATTATACATGAATAATTAAGCATCATTGGATTTGTATTTATTAATGTTGAGGATATTCGATCTATATAAATGATGTTTCAAGAAATAAGGTGTAAATACATATTTAATGGATTATGAAGAATTCCAAATGAGTAATAAGTACAAAAATATTGGATTCAAGAGTTGTTGTAAAATATAGGATAATGAAATGTTTAAAGGTATTAATGCTCTTTTGAAGATTGGATTACTTTGTAAGATTTTTTCTTCTATGTATAACCCTAAATTTAGAAATGTGAAAATGATATTCGAGGAAGAATTATCTTTTCTAGGGTGGAAATAATGGATAGACATAGGGGATCATATGATCTTTTTTTTTCAGGTGATTGATGGTTTTTACACTTTGGGATAAAAAATAAGAGGTATTTGATATCCATTAAGGATAAAGTTGGTTATAGTTATTTATGAAGAAATTGTCTTATTTTTTAGAATGTTATAATAATGATATTGTTTTAGAAAAAGGAAAAACCTCAGGTTGGGTGACAACCCATCGTGTCCAGCAATGCCATGGGAATCAAACCCCCAGCCGTAGGGTGATAAGGGCGCGTCACTTACCACATGCCTACATGATGTCCATAGAAAGTATGTATTATTCTATTTAGTTAAATGATTTTATGGATGAAGAATAAGTTGATCTTTAGAACATATATTTTATCAAATGGATTTCCTTAGTAATGGAAAATGTTTTGGTGATTAAGTGATATATTTTATTTTGAAGGACATTATATCTTTTTCTAAATAATATATTCCTAATGAAAATAGAATAATATTGGATTTTATTTGATATGTAATATTTCAATTTTATTTTGGATGAATTTATGTTGTTATGGTGTAAATATGGATATTTGGTTTATTTCTGGTAATTATTATCCTATCTTGGAGAACATGTGATTAGGTTAATTACATTTAAGTATGAGATTGTAAGAGTAGTTGATGTTTTATGGAGATAAATATTAAGATGTATCGTGGAAGACAATATGATTATAACCTTTTGAAATGTGGTACTCAATAATAGTTTAGTTTTTTTGATGAATTGTAGTGATAATTGTATATTTAATGGTATTTTATTATCTTTGGGAAAATGTATATTTAATTTTTGAGATTAAGAGTAGTATTTATTTCTATAAATGATTATTATTTTTGGGGTATTATCTAATCTTGTACTAACCATTTTGGATTTGGTTAGTGTCTAAAGACAAGGGCAATATACAGTTTATCTGCTGCAGATCATATGATTATCTATATGTTGATTATAGGGCTTTAGGTGTGAAAAACTCATCTTGATTACTCATTATTTGGAGAAAATATGAGTTTGTGGTAGATATTTATTAACGGATGAAACTCTACTTGAAAAGTGAGTATATTTCCTTATGTTCTTTATCAATCTCATAATAAATTCCTCAATATTATGAACTGGAACATAAGACAATTTTTGTTTTCATGTTTACGTTTCCTACTAGGGAATTAAATACCATTTAACCCATCATAGTTTTATAGTTCTATGTTTTTTTAACTTTCTCTTGATCTTGTTTTCTATCACTCACTATCATAACCTGATGTTTAGATTTCTCTTCCACATCTATGTTTTCCTACACTGAATCCATGTTTGTGTTACCCCAGGTAGCCTTTGTACTAATCATTATTTCTTTTACATTGATAGTTCTATTTACTCTTTTTCTGATTTGGGATTTTTAATGAAGTTTCTATGCCTAATTTTAAAATCGCGGGGACACAATTTCTAAAAGGGGGAATGATGTAATGTCCCAGGTATTTATAGAATGATACTTTTCATTTCTATGAATATTTATGAATAAGATATTATTTTTACTTTAAAGTGGACTCATTTTCCAGTAGAATACTCAACATGCAACAATAATTTTCTTTGAAATCTTACGTTGCACACAACATTGAGTTATAACGAAAAAATATTATAATAATATTATTTTAAATTGTAATTAATGCCTCATCGTTGTATTGGTTGGAATTAACTAAACTAACTATAATATGATTATACATGTTTTATATATTTTTAAACATTAATCCAATAAATATTTGAGGCTTAAAATAATAATGATTCCAATTTTAAGCATGAAAAACTCTAATATTTTTAAAATGTCATTTTACCGACTTTTGATGGAGAATCTTTTTTAAATATAATTTTTGTCTCTTTTTTATGTTATATTTTTAAAAATAAGATTATTCTTTATAATATGGTCATAATTATTTTATTTGGAAGATATTTTGGTATTTTTTCTGATATTGTTCATTTATTAATGAATAGTGAAAAATACAGCATTTTAATTCCAAACTGCACTTCCAACTAATTTATTTATACATTTTAATAGTCATTTTAATTTTTTAAAGTATAATTGGATTATGGGATTATCATTCAATCCAATTATGTTAAATGGATGTAATTTTGCAATTAAATTGGATATAAACACATGTCAATATTTTGATTGATTTTACTTATTGAAACCCTGCTTTTTGGTTTTGACAAGAAGAATTAATTTTAAATTAATTACTGCAACATATGTGTATTGAATTTTAAAAAATAGATTCTATATTAGAAATAAGAAGGTCCAAATTGTGAAAATATGTGCCTTTTAATTTTGTACATTATGAATAGTTAATTCAGTAATTATTTTATTTACCATGGTTAAAGTGTATATCTGGAAAATGAGGGTTAAAAATAATATCAAACTACTCTAACACATGCAAAAATTATATTGGACAAGATATGTACAACCATGTAAATACTTGAGTAGATATTGGTACCCCATGGAGCCACTTGGTTGTAAAAATTAAATTTTGTAAGAATTAATTTAAAGTAAAGTGAAATATAACATAAACATGTATCTTTTACTAAAAAAATTACAATACAGGGTTATATAACTGATTTATTGGACTATAAATAGTTATTAGAAAGATAAAACTATTGAATACATCATTTTATTTTATTTATAATTTTTAGACATTTAATAAAAAAAATTAATTTTTACACAGTGATGATGCAGTGATTGATTTATTAATAAAGGATTCAAATAAATGATATTATAAATAATAAAATAAATGTAATTTTAATATTTTTATAACATCCACGAATATTTGGGATGGTATTAACATATTATATTTTATTTACTTTTTTTGGTTCGAAGGAATCAGGTTGTTATGAATTTGTAAAAATGTTACGAATGAATAGTGTCCAAAATTGACATAATTCATAACATAAAATAAAACATAGTTTATTAAAGGATTTTAATTTTACTAGAATATAATATTTTTCTAAATTGTTATGAAAATTTAAAATATTTCATAAATGTCTTTTTGTGTGTATTTTGGAATGATATGGTAATTACATTAACCTATAATGTGTAAATAACATGACATCACTCTATTATTAAAAAGGGTAAAATATGGGTTAATACAAAAAGATAAGGACATGAAAATATTAAAAACTTATCTAAAAATTATTGTAATATGGGTATACGAACCAAAATAATCTTATATTTGAAATAATGGATTTTTGGACTATTTTTAGTCTAAATTGAATTTACAATAAATTAATATTTCTAGAGTTTCGTAAAGTGCCCCTCCTCCCTCTTATAAAAAGAAACTACCTCTTCCCACATAAATTACACATATAAATCCCCTTGTATTGTCCAAATTCAGAACATATAAGATCTCCAAATCCATAAATTCATTTAAGAAACATTACCTTGAGAATAAGGAAATTCAAAAACGGCTTTCGGTACAAATCAAAAGAAGTTACCCGATTTAGAGGCAACGTCTTCTGTCATGTTCCTTTACTTTATTTTCATTCTCCACTCCCTATTCTACTATAATTATTTGATTATATAACAAAACCACTATCATAAATATAAAAGATTGATTTTATGAGAATTATTGAAACTAAACTTACAAACACCTCAATCTAATGGATATAATCATACTGTTTCTATGTACGGTGAACTACTACCTCACGAAACAATGAATGTTAAATTTTTCCCAACATACTCTCATAGTGGCCATTATAATGGCACTATATTTATATATGATATATATTATATTTAAATTGTATCCATTCTTATATATTTATTATTTAAAATAAAAATTTATGTTTTCCATAATGTGTGAATATGATAATTTTATTTGAGGAAGTGTGAACCACCGCCCCCTCAAAGTGATAGGAATCATTCATCCCATTCATATAACCTATAAAGTATGGAATTAATAACCATATGTAACATATAAAACGAATATATTATTCTATAATTCTAATATACCAATGTATCATTTATTTTTCATTCGTTTAATATGTCAATGAAATGAAAGTATCCATAATACGTACGTATGACCTACCATCTCCATAAACGATGCATTTTATTTAATATATCTAAAATTTATGTACTATTATTAATAAATATATATACATTGTATATATGTTACTTAATTCTTCAAAACTATTCTGGAGATAATGGACTTTTTCCTCATAGAATATTCGTAATTATAATAAGTTCATTTATAACTCAAGTACAGAACATCATCAAAACAACCGACATGAACTTGAATAATTATATGATTGTTATAACAAAGTAATAGTGATATAAAAATACTAATAAACATTAATAATGTTAAGAGTCATGTTGAAATTAAATTATTTTTATTATTCATCGAGATAATGAATGATCGAGACAAGTCGGGATCAAGGTAAGGGAACATTCCCCCTAATATTTTAGTCAAAGACATATTTTTGATTAAGTAATATAATTTCCATTTTCTTATATTGGGATTTGTTTTTATATTTACTTATTTATGTAAATTTTATATCCAAGTTATTAGAGACCAATTTCCCTCTCATCAACTAATTTTTTAAATTTTTCTGTGATGTTGTTATGCTGCCGAATTTTCATAAGGTAATTTCTAAACTCAATTTCTACTCATTGGGGATTACACATACTTCATTAAATATATTATGAAAAGATTATGTATGGAGTCAGTGTTTATTTAATTTTGTTTTAATTTCCACTTACCATTGTGTGGATATACTTTAGAAACACATAATCACCCCATTGATAAATTATTACATCATTTATACAAACTTTGTAAGGGAAATCATAGCTCAATCTCAATTCGTTGTGTTAAATATACATGTCATTGGTTTTATTTTTCCAATAATATGTGTGAATAAAATATGATTGTTTTAAAAGTAATATCCACTTATATTGGGATTATTTATATTTTTCAAAAATAATTATTTCATCGATTTATCCTTAATCTAATGATACGATCATTGTAAGGTACTATGTCTTAGTATATTTTCTTTAAGGAATTTCTTGATATTTTCACCTTTAATATACTAAGAGGTGTATATACATACATTTTTACATTTCATATCCTGAATTTATATATTTCAATGATATTTTATGTTTCATTTTATGTTATTATTTAATTGTTTTTATTCAAGTGTTTCTTAAATGTTATGAGACTCTTTAACAGAAACTTCCTTTTAAATGTTTTAAATATTTATTCTTCAATATATTTCTCATTAATGTGCATGTTTTCAAAAGGGTTTTATGTATTTATTTATATGGACATATATGATTTAAAATTATATCTCTCTATCTTCTTTTAAAACATTTAATGTGTTATGGGACACTTTGATTCAAATTTGCCTTTATTAAATGTTTTAAATGGTTTTAGAAATGGATTGAATATGTCAATATATTTAATTTATTTATTGTTTTTAGTTAGTGAATTGTTGAAAACAACAATCTTTTATGTGTTATGATTATGTATTGGTACTTGGAAATTTCACGAGTGGTTACGTAATAAACAAAAAATGGGTGGTTTCATAATAAAACAACGGTGGGTGAGCCCAAGATTTCTCTCCAATGCATTGGGAAACGTGATTGTAGTAAACATTACTATTTCGCCAAAGAGATTTAGGGAATATAATATGACGAGTATTCCAAAAATAACCCTGAATGTTACTCCCAATATAGTTTTTAATTGCTACAATTTATGTATTTTATGGATGCCACTAGTTAACATTATGATTTATTATTTATACGAGATATTCAAAAATATTATGATTTCATGAGGTATGTTAAAGAGCTTATGTTTTATGAGTAAATAGTGTGATTTCATTGATTTGTATGTATTCAAGGATTAATGTTTTCTTTCGGTATTTTATATCCCTTACAATGATTTTTATACTCATCCCATGTTGTTTAAATTTTTTGACATGGGATAATGAAGGGAAAGAGAAAGAAAGAATTATAAAAGTTTTTTACCTTGAAAATAATTCTTGTTTTGATTTAAAAAGATTTATTATTGTTAAAAAATTGGATAGATTAGATGTTTTTACCTAGTAATATTTGAGATGTAATGTAATAGTCAAGGGCTAATTCTCTAAAAATCTAAACCTGAAAAGACCCTCAATGCTAATTATAAACATCACTCAAGATTATGTATTGTTTAAGGATGTGGCCTTATATGGATATTATCTTTATTGGATATAGTATTTAACATGAAAAAACTCTTATTAATTTTTTTTTAATTTTTAGGCATTTATCACAATATTATAACAATAATTCAATTATGAGGTGAAGGATACCTCATGGCCTATAGGGATGATAAACTTTTAGTACATAGTTCTAAGGATGAATTAATTATTTCTTCCAATCAGCTTGACAATGTTTATACACATAACATAAAAGTCCATATGATCCATGACATACCTTACCTCCCTATGATGAATAATTAATCTTGGTAATTTCATATAAGGTTAAGACACTATAGCCCCGGAAACAAATCGAAATTTTCTAACAAATTTCTTGTTATGGGTCTACCAAAAATTAGGTTTGATACTTTTGAAGTCCCTGAACCTTGCCAATATGTTAAAAAATATAAGTCATGTTTTAAATCTATTAGTTATGTCTCAACTTTTGATGATTTATAGTTAGTACACATGGACTTATTTGGTCCAACACATTCTAGAAGTATTGTTGTAATGTACTATATATATCTTTATTATTACACTTCATAAACCTTGGATTATTTTCACACAAATAAATATGAACCTTTTTTGATTTGAAAACATTTTTATTCAATCTTTAAAATGATTAAAACCACTCCCCAAATATTATTAACAGTTTTAATGGTAGATATTTTTGAAAACTCAACATAATTTTTTTTATAGTAATAAAGGTACATAAGAACAATTTTAACACCTAGAACCCTTCCCAAAACAAAACTATGTAGTTGAAAGAAAAAAATGAATTATTCATGAAAAAACCCGAACCATTCTTAAAAATAGTCAGATAATAAACATTTTTGGGTTGAATAATTTATTACTGCCTGATATACTAATATCATGTTTTAAATAAAAATTTTCAACATAAAAATCATTAGCATATTTATAATAGATGAAAACATAAAGTTTCTTACCTTACATTTTTTAGTTGCAATTTATTTATTCTCAACATGGAAGATAACATACATAAATATTTACCAAAATATGATAATGGATAATTTTTAGATTATTACACTATATCTATGAATAATAGAGTTTTGAATAATTATTATTATACTATTGAGGGTACAGTGCATGTTATGTATGATGAAGTCGATCCTTTTGTATTTAATGTATCGCAACACACATATTCATATATTATTTCTAAATATGATTTTAAACCTTTTTAGAGTGTTTTTCACATAAGGATATAACTCACGAAATAGTTTCTACTCTTATTCCTCAGGAATATTTTGTACCTATTTTTGAATTTTTTTCAAAACCGATGATGTTATTTGGTTTGTTAAGAACCATAATTTTAAAAGTATCATTGGTGATGTAGATCAACCAGTTAGGACTAGATCTTTCATAATAAATGAAATAAAATATCTAAATTTCTTATCCCAATTTGAATGTAATCATCATAATGTGGATTTAGGTGATGTGGATTGGATTTATGTAATTATGGATTATCAAAATGAGTTTGAGAGGAACATTTTCAGTAATTTTGTTAAATGAAACTCAGAAACATTTATAAATGTAGTTAAATGGGTTTTTTTAGAATAAGTGTTATGAAAATATATTAATTGATAGAAATAATGATATAATTTTTTATTGGGGTTTTAATCAGCAATATAGAATATATTATGAATAATCCTATGAAAAATTATAAATCCTTTAAGCTATTTGATTACTTATAGAATTGGTATCCTTCTTTAGATTAATACATTTTCAGATATATGTAATGTGTTATTTTATTTAAAAATATATGTGGAAGAAGTTTATATTGATCAAACTCTTGGTTTTGAATATAAGTAACATCCAAAACATGTTTACAAACATACCAAATCATTATATTCATATAAAAATCCCCCTAAAAATCGGTATGGAATATTATGTGGATTTTTGTAGCCAATGAATTTTGTTATGGGTGGTGTGGATCCAACCATTTTTATAAAATAAGTTAATAAATAATTATTATTGTATAAATTTATGATTATGAAATTATATTCAGAACAAATAAAAAATCATAGCACAATTCCTTTGTGGGTCTTTTGATATCTTAGTTTAAAATGATTATGATCTGTGAGTAAATATATATTCATTATTTTAAAATTTTACAAATCATTAATGAAATTTTATATCGTAGAATGAGTATAAAAAAATAGTCCTATGAAATTTGGATAACACAATAATAAAAGTATTCATACTCATACATGTACTTCAAATAACTAAGATTATGATGAGGTTGAGAAACCAGTTGATCAAAATATTTTTAGAGGTTTGATAATAATTTTAGTTAATTTTTATTCATATATATTTAATGATTTATATATTTTTATGGGGATGAAATCAGTAAAATACCATGAAATATCACATAAAAAATTAAATTGGATATTACATTATCTTAAGGGAGTTTTGGATTTAGGAAGTTTCTAATATTATAGAAATATATTTGAATAAAAATGTTTTCAGATGTTTCCTTTGCCTATTATATAATGGATAGGAAAATAATATCCATTCCTTTTCATTTCATAAGATATTATTTGTTTTCTTTGTGTTGTAAGAAATAACACTCAATATAACATTCCACTATAAAAGATGAATATGTTTTAGTTAGAAGTTATTGTGCTCAAGTGTTGTGGATGCAACACAGACTCACTGACCGTGGCAGGAGTTTTACTAAAATTGAAATACATTGTTATAATATAAGTGTCATTGGTTTTAGTAAAAAACCAATAAATCAATCACATTCTAAGAACATGGTTATTAGACACCATTTCCATTGGGATCACCCAATTAATGAGGGTGTAATTTTACAATTCATCAAAATGAAAGAATAACGTGCTAATATTTTTACAAAACCTCATCATTCTAATTTATTTTAATACATTATAAAAAAATATTGGATTTATTAAGATAATGTTTTAATTCCTATATACTTCTTATTTAATAATATCATTAGATTAATATATTCCTTTTCATATGGGGATTAAATATTTTTAATCTCTTTATTAAAAATTTTAGTTTTCTATAATTTTTAATTTTATAAAAACGTTTATCATAATTAATTATATAGTATTAAAACATAATTTAAAATTTTTTAATTCAAAATCATCAATGTTTTTTCTAGACTCAAAAAATTTTATAAATGTTTATAGAATTACTGTTTTTAAAAAAAGTAAAATTCAAAACCATTATAATTAGTTTTCTATTAAAAACTATCATATTTACTTTTTCAATAAAAAAACATATTTAATTTTATAGTAAAAACTATAAATTTAGGTTTTTTATTATCAAAACTACTCTAAAATATTTATTTACAATAAATATATATAACATGATTTTTTTATCGATGAAACTCTTGGATCTAAAAGGCACTCTTATATTCTTTTGGTTTTTCTACTTAATTAATATTTTGCGTTTGTATTTTTTCTTATTATATTTTCAATTTTATTAAAAAAAATTCTTTTGGAAATTTTTTAAATGTTTTTTAATCAGATTCATCCTCAATATGTTAAATGTTTTTAAACATTGAGAGTTGATAAATATCATTAAAATTTTATTCAAATTATTTTCAACCATATGATCAGAATGGATTTTAAGCTCAACCATTGATCAAATTTTAGAAGTTCAACTATCACTCTAATTCCTATATAAGGATGACCACTCTTATTGTACCAGGTCATTTATTCATAAGATTTTTCTCTCGAGTTGTTTCATCCTTAAACTTTCCCAGTATGATTGCATTACTTCTCATTTGATTCACTAATTTTAGTTTTTAATCTGATGTTGACCTAGGAGGATTTTGTGGAATGGTACATATTTATAAGAAGGTTATTTGAATGAGTTTTATTTATCAAATATGATTAAACTATATTGAAGATTATTTAATTTCAAGGATAGGAAATTGTGTTTCTTTAGAAACCAGATAAGGATTTTTGATCTTTACAATCCAGATATTTTTAATGAATTTTATGTGTCCTTTCATTTTTTCTACCTGTATGGGAAAGAAATTTTTTTGACGATGTAAACAAAAAAATAAAATATATATAAGAATCATTCTAATGTTTTTTTAATTCCATTAGAAATTGATCAATGTTCCGATCAAAAATGTTTCTAAATAATCACAGAATGTTTTACAAGAAAATAGAAGAACATTTTTTTTCCCCATTATGAAAAAGTGAGAAAGGATTCCCACCTATCTCTAGAGAATAGTGTTTTTTTCTCCATGTATTTAAGGATTTATCATTATGAGAATAGGGGATAGAGCTACACTAAATGTATCCGATGTTTTTATTTTGTATTTTCTATTCAACATGAGTAATACCAACTTGGTGAAGTTTATCATTCTCACTGTAGAGAATATAAATACATCCTATATAAAATCTAAAATCATTATGTTTTCAGTTTTTATATGTAAGATGATTATAAGGTGTGTGGAAGTCATTAAGGTGTAATAAAATAGCTTCCATTCTGACAGAAAATCTCTTTTATTAGCGATGATATGATGAATAAAATGAATTTGGTTTTTTATGTAAATATAAATAAAATTGTGGAGAATATTGATGGTGCAATTTCAGAGGCACAACCTTCAAGGAAACCATGGGAGGAATATAAAAATAAATGAAATGATGAAATATCTCAAAAATAGAAAATTAATAAAGAAAATAAAATACATAATGATGTTTTCAATGAAATTATGAAAATGAAGGAAGATAAGGAAAAAGGGACTTTAGAGATCAGAATTCTCCCCAAAAAATCAAATTCGTTAAAAAACCTCCCAATGAAATTTTTACAAAAAGATTACAAGAAGAATAAGTATCATAAAATGATGCAAAAAATTATTATATGGGGAATTCATATAAAAATAGTTAAAAGAGAATACAAAAATATAATACATCCTACCTATCACTCTAATCTCGTTAATGAGAAAGGTAGTTTAGATTTTGTGGAAATAACTGTTTTTCATAACAATATTTCTCCATTTGATGATAATGTTAATGATAAATTTGTTGACAAATAATTGGTTCTAATGGTTTAAAAAAATTAATTATTACCAAAACTAGCTAGTATGGAAGCTCTTAGAACATTTAGGAAAATTTATGAAGTGAATGATCAAGAAATTGTTGAGGAAGTATATGGAAAAAAATATAAAATAAGGATTAGAAGAATAAGATTAATAATATAAAGAAATAGAAGATGAATTTTTGATTAATGAATTTTAAGAAGAGGATTAGGATGAAAAAGAAGGGGATGATATCGATTAAACTAAATTCGATAAAGAATCATTTAGATCATCCTCGTCAAATATATATTTTATGATCTATATCAAAGAAAAATCTATTATTACTAAAGAAGAATAATCATTAACAAAATAAGAAGTGGAGTCTTCTTTGCATAAGGAATAATAAGATCAACATTCTAAGACAAAATCCAATGATAAAGGCAAGACGAATGAAGACATGTATGTTATGGAGTTATCTAATGATAATAATGTTTCTAAAGAATTTGAAAATTCTATTTCCAACATAGGTGAAGATAATTCTACGGAAGAAAACTCTATAACTATTAGAATAAAATCTCTTTAGGATTAGTAAGATCAATCATATTCAGTAGGAACCGTAGGTGTAGAAATGATTTTTTTTATTCATATCATTAGAAGGTAAGAAAAAACTATTCCTTATTTTGTAAACCATCAATCTCGATTCTAGTTTCTTCCTGCTTTTCTTAATCGTAAATAGGAATCGATAATGGTTTTAATAGATATGGTTGTCCCAATTGTTGTTATGTTGATGATATTTCATGAAATATCACAGAGTCAAAAAGTTGTATACAATTAAATGGTAAAATGTGAACACCAAGTTGATTCTGATGTCAAAATTCATGATGAGAAATACAATGATATAAATAAGATTATAGTAGAGTTAGAATATTCATTCACCTATTTATCATCAGATATGGATGATAAGGTAATGTTTGATGAAAAATTTAAGGATTCCACTAATAATCATACTAAATATTTAAATAGTTTGAAATCAAAAGTATGAGAAATAGGGTTTGATATGACCATACTACGATCTGCTGTAGGTAAAATTTTATTTTTCTTGGATAAAAAATTATGTTTTATGGGAGGAGAGGCCTAAAAGAGAATAATTTTATAGAAATTTCGAGAATTTTATACAAAGAGGAAAATAATACTTTTAGGGATATTATTTCATTTAAAAGGGAGTTGTTTCATTAAGGTGTAGAATAAAAAAATTATGGGGATAAGATATCCTAATGGAAGAACTATTTTAAAATTATATGGCATTTAACATCATAATTAGATGAGTTTAAAACATAGTTGTATTTAAGTATTTAAGAATAGAATACAATATAATGTTCTTGAAAAAAGGGATAGTGTATTTTTATGTTATATATTTAATTTGTGTTTTGGGGTTTGGGATTTTAAAAAATATAGAAATTATTGAGTCATAAGTTATACTTATTACATTTCTATTCCTTTAGTTTTGGAAATTACAATAAATTTATTCAAACATGTTTACTAAATTCCTATGTCCCAAATATTTTACTGTGTTTTGATAGAAAACATAACAATTTATCATACATAGAAAAATGTCTAAAGTATTATGAATATAAAACTAATATTATTCATTAAAATTATTTTCATAAGTATGGATCTAATAAATTAGATTAACCTTTATCAAACTAGAAGTTAGTCTGTAGTCATGTCTATCGAATAGAAAAATTCATGACAATTAGACTGATGCATGTACAATTACATTTTGTTTTACACTTATAAAGATTATCTCATTGACATTGTAAAGGATTTCCATCAAACTGACTGTGTTAATAATACGAATACAAATAATTTTTTATAATGTAAGGATTATCTATAACTCTCTAATTGTGTTAATTAATAAGACATCTATAATTCATTTAGGATGAGTTTTCAAGCACCAGCTATCTTAGTCCTTGGTAAAAAAACATGGAAATATGAATGTTTGGTGATATCCTATAAATACAGAGTGATTTAAAGAGTTTAGAGTCAATGATTTTTCACTCTAAAGACATATAATGAATAATCTTCATAAAATAATTATTTTTATTCTTTTTTATTTTTTTAGAGAATTATCTTTTTATGGAATCCTTTTTAGGGATTTCTCCTTAAGAACTTTATATATTGTATTCACATCCGATCATTATTACGATCAAGTGATTTTGATGGAAGTAGGGTAGAGAATATAATCCAGTGAATTGAGGGATTTTGAGTATAGGAATATAGATTTGATCATAATATCAATGAATTTCAACGATAGGATGACAGAGCCAATCAGATCTTTATACCAATGTATTTCCACCCAAGGAATGATATAATTTACAAAAAGTATAAAACAATGGATACTTTTAGTCAATGTTGTTGACATCCATACTATTAAGGTAAAAATAGTTTGATAATTTTAATAATATTTATTATGTCATCATTACTTTTAAATAGATATTGTATTACATGATTTTATAATTTTTAATTCTGCTGCATTTAATAGAAAGTTAGTCATTATATTCATCTATCTATTCTAATTGTTTTATCATATTAACTTTGATTATGATAATTACACAATGATAAATCTGATCCATAGTGATTATGATTTTCACTCTGATATAATCAGACAGATTTCTAATTTTGATTTTGGGACTTTTTTACTGGGACTAATTCCATGTTTAATAACCTTACATTAGGGTCTTCTTGGAAAATTAGTTTTAACTTCTAAAACTACATTTTTTAAACTGAAATTCACCCTCCTCTTATAATTAAATCCATTTAGATAATTATTTTGACTATTTAAAGAATATACTATAAAATTACCACTTAATATCATAGATTCTTATTAATTTATATATTTTTTATATTTAAGTTAAAATTATTTAGTCAAATGGGTTTTGATTGGAAGGTTACCAAAGTGGTTAGGATTTATTTCTTCATGTTTTCCTCTTTGGGAGATATGTTATTTTATAAGACTATTTTGTTTTATATGGATTCTTTTCTTCATATTTTATATGTTTTTCTACCTATATATGTATATTAATGGTATTTGATGTTTCATTTGGTTATATTTACTTCATGGCAGTCATGAATCATAAGTAACGAAAGAAGTACTTGTTTTATATTACAATGTCAATTTTGCAGATATTTTTTATGATTATATTTTCAAATGATAAAATCATAGAATATATCCCTATAAAATTGTAATAATTTTATTCTAAATTTCTTTTGGAGATTATTTATTTTTATTTTATTTTCTTATCTCAAAGTACTCAAGGGAATAGAATAATTATTTTAAGGAAAACTAACTTTATTCATCTCTTTGTTCATGAATCCTTTCTTCCATATGTATATATTCAATAAAAATTTAAAATTAATGTTACTAATATTTTAAAAATTTATTTAAATGTAATTTTACCCATGTTTCACTTTCTATAAAAAATTATAAGATAGTTTCTTCTTATTTTCTAAATGAGGTAATTTAATATTTTTAAATTAAATGTGTAAGGAATATTTTTTTAACATACATTGCTTGAATTGATTTTCCTAATTTCAAGAATTCTATTTTCATTGAATATTCCCTTTAATTTTTAATGGTTATTTTATTATATAATTTTATCCTTAATAATTAGGAATTTGTTTTATTAAATATGTGATTTAAAAATAAAAAATGATATTCTCCTTAAGAAATATTGCAATAATGTTTTAATGGTATTTTCACTTACATCATTATAATTTGATTTTTATTATTAGTTACTTGGTATATAATAAAATTTTAACATATTTAATCATTTAGTGTATGTTTTATGATTGTAATGATAAAATATTGATGAAATATATTGTATTTTCCATGATTTAATAATTGATGTAAATAAAAATGTTTTTATTATATTCTTGATTTAATATGAATTGATTATAATGTTATGATAGGCATGACTATTATAGACCACCAATTAAATAGAAATGATTGAAATTTTATGATCATAAAGGATACATAAGATATTATCCCAATCCAAAAAAAGGTATATATAAGGTTATCCCAAGGCCAAAATAGGGAGCATAATAAGTTATACCTGGATTAAAAGGGGGTAAGCATACGGTTATACCTAGATTGATGTAGGTACATAGGTTGTTAGAAAAATATTAACATGTCAGGGATACCATGGTGGGTTGATTTGAAGTAATATTTCAATTATTATTATTATGACACACATTATTACCCTTTTTTTGGACATGATCTTTTTCCAATGTTATACTCTAATAGATAAAGATCATTAATTATGTTATGAATCATTTATGATGATTTACCCAACCTTCTTCCATGAATCATGACTATATGCATTATTGGGTAAAATTAAAAATCTTAAACTCCTGTTTTCATGAAAATATTCTTATTATATTATTAAATGAAATCATTCAATGTTAAATCCCTTGTTTACCATTATTGTGAATTTTTCATAAACCATTCTTATTTTTTCCCCAATCTATTATGATATTTTTTAGGCATTATTTTCTTAATAAGGGTTCTACTTGTTATTAAATATGTGGGTGAAAATGTATATCATTTATGTAGCAGTTGTTTTTGTTTCACCTTTTAAAAAAGCCAATACATTACGATTCTTGTGTAGATCATAATGATATTTAATGACTATTAATCTAAAATGATGTATTATCTATGTTTGTAAATATCAGGTAAAATTATATTCTATTAGAGAGAGGTTTTTTTAGTTTTACAAACATTTATAATAAAAATGTAGTTAAAACCCTTAAGATATTCCTAATAAAAAGAGAATAGTGTATGTTTTAGTAAATATTTGAGTGTGATTTTCTAAGAAAATGAATCCCATCAAGATTCCATTAATTATATGGGGATATAATAAATATACACCCTAGGGTAAAAAATATGAATTGGGCGGAATTTTTATTAACTCAATTCGGACTTGTTCAGGATGTGTGGGTCTATGAATGTACGTAAAACTAGACTCTCCTGGGAGATATGTTCGCGTTGAACTATATTTTATTTATGACCTATTGTGGATGATTTTAATAAATTCTAAATATGGATAACCTAGGATAAAACTAATGTATCATATATTTAAAATAATGTTTCTCGATTTAGACATTCTATGAATGATATTTCATGATTATATGATAAATCACTATTAAAGGTAAAACTATAGTTTTTTGTTTTAGTTTCATACTGAATCATGGAGGATTTTTGTTAATAGTGATTGTGTTGATATTTAGAATGGTTATACTCTATATAAACCCAAAGAAGTGGGATATAAAATTTGAAATATTGTGATTCTCCCAAACTAACTATCACGATGTATGATTAATATCCAAAAAATGTGGGTTTCTCAATGAACCAAATAAGAGCAAAATGGAATTTCCTAAATGTCATAGACAATTAATGATTTAGATTCATACATATTGAAAATATAGGAATATGTATCTTCGAAAATTTATCAAAGCAATGGGAATATTTTTTGGGTTTGTTAACAAAGGTCCAAGAAAAATTAAATTCAACAGAAACAAAAGATGTCAACTGGCTGAATCAGAGTACATAATAAGTAACAATTTATATATTATTGTCTTATGTGTGCGGAAATTTTTCATTATCCAATAAAATTATATAACCCATAGGAAAAATCCTTGACCAAGAATGGTGTTATTGAATTCTAGTCATTGAAGTATTATTATTGGAGTGTTTTTATATTAGGATATGAGAATTATGTTATATAAGTATTTTATAATTGATATTGTAGTTATAATAATCATAAATCATATAGAGATTATTACACTATAGATTTTATTTAGATATGAGAAATAATATTTTGAATGGTATTTATAACCTTGAAATTTAATTTAGAGTTAAGGTGATATTTCAAGAAATTATATGATGGATGGATAGATAACCCTTAATACATGTTTGAGAATGAGATAATATTTTCCGGTTTGGAGAATGATTAATAGAAATTGATAAGGTATATTTGATAATATTTGGGATCATGAAATTTTAATGTTGGTTTGATGAAAATATGATTTATGTTCTCCTTGATAATGTTCATTATGTTTTTTCATTTATTGAATATATTAGAAAGTAGGAAATATTATATGAAGAAAAAGATGTAATTATATTTTTTAATTGTATATGTTTTCATTTTTGGTTTATGGTTACTTGTGTTATTAACATGTTATAGGAGAATATATTATCCATGTATTTACACAATTGGTATTTGAAATGAAGAGCTATTTATTTTTAAGGATTATTGTTATATTGATTTTGTTAAATCTGTTTCCATTTTTGAAATTTTTGGGCTTTGAGAAATAGTTAAGAATATTTCTAGGTTTTTTGAAATTTAAAAATATATGGAAATAATTTAGTAGAACTTTTTGTGTTATTATTGAAATATTTTATATTTATCTTTAAAAAGGATGTATACTTTTATTAGTTATCATAACATCTACTAGACATTTTTTGTTTTAAAATATGAATAGATAATAGAGTAATATGTTTTTATTATTTTTCAAATATCATGATCTATTATAAATTTAATTTATTGATTCAAAAATAAAAATTCAAACTGGTAATTCATTAAATGAAAATGTGATAAAAATTGGTGGAAACTAATAAATACACACAACCAATAGATGAAATTAAATTTATAGATTTGAAGAAGTCAAGTAGGTAAATTTTATCTTCATAAAAAAATTCCTCAACTATTGGAATGTTTCCATTAAAATTAACATAATTTTTTATAGTTATTCATGAGGAATTGAAGGTTTCTTCCACCACACTTTTTTTTAATTTTATAGTCACTAGATTTCCCATGACTATATTATCGATCAAACTATTTTATTATTTTGAGGTTATGTTTATTATCTATGTTTATATTTTTAAATTATTATAAAATAATCCTTATCCAAGAACCCAATAATTCTTCATTTTAGGTAACCATTAAGTTTCAACCCCCCAATTTTCAATGGAAGTTTCTCTATCACTTATATGATGTCGGGTTGAAATAAATATGGTTTAAATTTAAGAAAATTTCATTAAAAATATAAAAATTGAAAAGATAAAATTTATATATGTGGGGAGAATGTGACACAAAAGGATCTTAGAATAGATTTTTCATTAAATAAATATTATGTAATT